>JADLZK010000132.1:0-128567 GCA_015847255.1 Hyparrhenia diplandra
TGGGAGGCCACCATCACCATCCGGATAGGACCACACACCTTTTACAAATGCGCTTATATGACTTCCTCGGCCCAAGCATCAACATCATGCTCAAGGTAATATATGAGAAAAATTCAGTGGTGATCCATTATTGTACACAACCATGTGCTTGCAAAATTTCATGCACTCGACCACTATGCTACTCAAGCGGAATACCTGGAAGACGACATGTATGGGTTGGACACTCATGTGTTCCAAATGGACTTCTAGGGTCATAGAAAACAGAGGAAGCTAAAAGGTCACCGATCATCCTTGGTCGCCCATTCCCCGAGCATGAGCCAGCAATCATTTGATCATGTACGACATGGAAGATTTGTTTCAACATCATGGGAGAAAGGAGAGATTCACCTTCAAGAATAAGACACTCACATCTCCCGCTCACCCACGAAATGCCCGCATCTCATGAGTCGACACCGTAACCCAAGATCAAGACCATTAACAAGAATAGAAAGAAGAACCATGATAATAATAGCAAAAGGCTCGACTCTACAAAGGTAATGATGATTAACCGTGCACGCTCCAAAAACGACCATCTACTCGGATCTCCAATGCCACGCAAAACAAGATGATCCGAGAACCCCAACCATTCATTGTTCCATCAACCAATGGAATTTCTACAACACATTCTCGCGACACGTGCCCAGATCAACCTCAATGGCAAAGGTAACATATGAAACTATATTTGGTAAAATGCCCTTGCACCCAACATATGTGCAGCTACGATGGCATGACCAATCGCTCCCACTCCTGAGGGAATTACTAAAGACGTACTCAATGAAAATCATGGATCACTATGTCCTCACACGACTTCTTAGTCATGGACACTGAGAAGACTTGGATCCACCAATAGTGCTCGGGGAGACCTTTTCCTCAACACCGCCATGCGCCATCATACTACATCCCAGCACGTGAGAGATCCACTTCTAGTTCCCCTACGTAAAAAGGTAAATGCAGTGTGCTTTTAATAGTTATAATGATTATGAAAAACCAAGGAAGAGCGATGTCATCGCCGCCACCAAAAAGAAGCAATGGGTGATGAACCAAGAAGAAGAAAAAGAAGAGGAGAAAGTGGAAGAGCCATCCACTCCCGGAGAAAGCCCACCACCTAGCAAAGGTGGAGGAAAAAGAAGAAGACATCTCAGCCTCATCATCGGAGAAAACAATGAATCATCAGTGCCACCAATTGTGACAACCGATGTACGCGGGAGTAACGAAAGCGGAACTATAGTCCTCGTTCGGGGAGGACTCTAATCACCGAACCCCTCAAAAGGTAACTCCCGGAGTTATCCATATTTAATTCCTTACACCTTGCATATCATATTTATCTTTTTGCATCCTACATTAGCATATCTTCTTTTAAATTTGCATTTTGAAAAACAACAAAAATATTTTTTGCGGCTTTTGTGTTTTGCAAAAACTCTAAAGCCCCATGTGAGTAAAACCCCGAGGCCTAAACACCCCCTCAGTGGATATTTACTATGGTGGCATAAAAATAAAATAAAGATGCTTACATAAGTTCTTGCATAGATTCAAAAATATTTAATACTCAGCGATCTAGAAGAAACTCGTGCAATGTGGCTAACCCCTAATGCTTAATCAAGTTCCACTAGCTTTGTTGTCTATTTGAGTTCAGCTGGATTCGAAGGAAGAGAGACATGATAGGCTCGACATCATCATCACCATCTACCTCAACTTCCTCAACAACCCTACACTTCAATCCACATTGGGGAGAGCATCCCCAGCTTATCTCAGATAAGTATCTCTACTATATATTATTAGCTAAATATTTGGTTTGCTTAGTTTGCTAAGAGTTTAGTCTAGTCATTTAAAAAGAGTCTTAGAGTGTGAGAATAAATGATCAAGAGAGAGTGTACACCGCTTTTGCTTTTGCTCAACTAAAAATGAACCCCTAAAAATTGATAACCCGGAGATGATGAATAGTTGCTCCGTACGTAATTCCTTTTATTTTGAAAATTAAAAGTGCACATGATAAGTTCTGTATGATTGAGTGTCGAAAACTCTTACCACTGACCATATATATGCTCCATAGATTAGGAAAACCTTTTGATATATATAGGTTGCTTGCTTTTGCATTGAGTTTGGTCAATCTTTGTCGACCCATAAAATTGTCATGTTGATCATGTACACTTCACCTCATTCCATCTCGCTATATTTTATCCCCTCCACTCCACTCGACTCCATTCATTCATATGCTACTTCCACCCTAGGAGTACACATCCACTATGCATCCACCACTACACCACCATATATATCCATCATGCATCCACTATATCCACCAAAAATATTCTACTCCTACCCTGGGATAGAGCAACCAAAAATATTCCCTACATCCATCCATCCAGCCGACATCTTACAAAGCTCCACTACTCGTATCTATCTCTCAAAAGTTATTTCCAAAAAGTGATTTGGGTTGTATTTAAAAAAAAGAAGAGAGTAAAGGAGAGTTAAAAAAATAGACAAGTGTCCGCTGAAAACAATGGGTACTTAGATGTCCGCCTCTCCATAAAAAGAGAGAGAGAGAGAGAGAAAAAAATAAAAAGAGTATGCAACCCAAGTTCTCACAAATATTCCTAGATTCCAAAGAGAGATAATTCCTCAAGGAGCAAAAGTAGAATTAGGTTTTTCCCCTCATCCAGATACACCTCATTGCATTCATTGCATCCACCTCATACACTTACCATTATATCCATTCTATTTCATTATACACATGCATCACTTGATCGGTATTACTTGTGACTTTGGATCCATTGCTTAAACTTACAATATATGCTCGATAAGTAGATTTAGTTTCTCCCACCTATGAGCTCGGATATAAGCCTTAGAGATAGGGGGTGAGAGAAGAAGGCATAGTGTCCTATTGCCTTAGCCAAAAAATACCACATATTATGAGAGAAAGGCAAAATAACCTTGTTGCCTTAGAGGATCCACAAATACCACAAATGAGAGACCTGAGAGGGTCATACAAAGGAATTTTTAGTTTTTATTTCAAAAAACTTACAAAAACTTCAGAATGACAGAGTTGAACAAAGAGTTTGAGATATGGTGCTTGACTTGATCTGTTCTATCTTTCAATTGCCCAAGATTCAAGAAAAAAAGGCTACAAGCTCCAAGGTAAAAAAAGGAAAAATGGGTAAGTTGAAGGTTGAAGAAGTTTATTCTTATCTAGAGAGAAATTTTGTTTGAAAGCATCTGTACTTTTGAGGTGTGAAAGCATTGCGGCAACTCACGATCAAAGTATAAATAATTTAAAAAAGTAAGTCTTGCTAGGGACTAGCAAGAGGTAAGCTTGGGGAGCTTGTTGGTATATCTTATAGCATAAAACCACTAGCCAACTAAACATGAAATAAGGGTTTAAAATGAATATCAACATAGTATAGGGATCTAGCCGACGAGAATTCCACAGTTTTGGTATTTTTATATCTTTGCGGGGACTAAGCGGATAAAAGCAGGTAAAAGCCCCGAGTTTGCATCCCACGACGACGAGAAGACTTGATCGTGAAGCAACTCAACCCAAAACCCTGAACTAAAACATTCTAGAAGACACCGGAAGGCGACACGGGAAGTTGGGGCCCACGGCATAGAGCCATGGCGGCCGCCGGGCCTATCCATGGCGGCGCCGGGTGGGGCCCACATGTCGGCCTCTCCTTTGTAGGTCGGTTTGATCCAAGGGCTCTGGGGTGCATCGCTTTGGGGCTATATAAGGAGACCCCCGACCACTGGGTGAAACCCTAATTCATACCTATTCATTCTACTTCAAGTCCCATCATCAAGACCCCAAGTCAAGATCCCAAGCCCTAGTTTCACCATATTAGAGCATTAGCTATCTAGGTTAGATTTAGAGGAAGTCAAGCTTGCCTTGGATTCACGATCGTCAAGTAGCGGGGCCAGGAAGCTTCTCGTGGCTTCTCACTTGTATCAATTTGTAAGTATTTGGTTGGAATACAATTACTATGACATTGCTCTATTTAATGATTATATTCTTAGTTATATGTTTCTATGCTTATTATGATTATATACTTAGTATAGCTAGATTGCATTTATATTCAAGCATGGAGTTGTATAGCGCTCACTTAATGATATCTTGGGTGAGTGGTCAACAATGTGTAAACGTGGTGTTTATGCAACGTTTACTGCGACTACACCCTACATTCGGGTTGTGTGGTAGATCGTAGATGTGATATTGCCATTGAGTCCTTTGTAATCCACCCCCTCCGAATGTAGGCCTTGTTGAACTTTATTACTATGGTAGACTTGCTTTGTTCTTGATCTTCCTTAGTAATGTTCACCATGCGTAGACATATTGCTTTCTTGCCATGATTACTAGGTGTCTTGCACTAATCTAAGTATGCATTGACATATGATTATGAGTAACATAGGAATATTCGACTATTCTACCTATACCATGTTATCATTGCCTTTATGACACATTCTAGTGGCACACCATGATCTTAGACTTGGGGAGTTATCATTATTATTTATCATTTATCTTTATTATGTGACTCGTCACGTTTCGAGGTAATGTTAGATGCATATGGTTTACTCTACATTATTACACTACAAGTGATTCAATCTCTCTAAACATAAGCTTACCCCTTCCCCGTGGTAAAATATAAATACGATACGGATAGACTCGGGTGAAGTGCTACAATTGGTATTTCTATATCACATTGTGCTTGTAGATATCATGCTCATATTATTATATAGATTTCAAGTGGCATATCAAGAATACCATACACGCATTTCTTAGAGCATTGCTCTAGGGTGACAGAACTAGTACGTAGGTGATGCCTAGAGATGTGTGGTACACCTCTTGTGCATATCCTAGTGAGATTAACTCCACTATGGATAGTGTTGCAGAGCATACACACCATGACTAATTCCGCCTAACTCTCTCTCATTGACCACAACTAACTTTTGCTGGAATGTGAGATTAACTCCACATCCAGGCTAACTCATTAGATAGATACCATTATACATTTCTAGTGCTGTCCTATGGTTGGATCCTAGATCTACCCTTTTGAGATTGCGTTAAGAAATGTCAACAATGGAGGATCCCACTTTATCGACCAAAAGATTTCAACAATACCTATCAAAACATGGGATTCGTCACAGCGTCGCTACACCTTTCCATCCTCGGGGACTAGTGGTGGCGAGACATCAAATAAACAAATTAAAAATATTCTTAGAAGACGGTAGATGAGATGGGAACAAAATGGAAAGACAGGCTCCTAGAAGCATTTAGGGCATACAAAACGGCCTACAAGACACCAATTGGAATGTCACCATATCAACTTATCTCTGGGGAAGACTGTCACTTGCCTATTTTTTTTGGAGTTTAAAGCTCCTTTGGGCGATCAAAAGATGGAATATGGACTTAGAATTTTTGTAGCGAAAAGGAAAATGCAGCTATTAGAGCTCGGCGAGTGGCTGAAAAAAAAGCTTATCATAACGCCAAGATATATAAACAAAGAATGAAGAAATGGTACGACAAGAGAATCAAGAAGAAAAAATTTTAATCTAGGCGTCGGTATTACTTTTTAATTCTAGGGTGAAATTATTCGAGCATAGAAAACTTGAGCAAATGAAAAGGACCCTACAATATGGTGAGTTTATCATCGCATGGAGCGGTCACTCTTCGAGGACAATGAAGGTAAGTTATTCAAGATAAATGGCCAACGTCTCAAAATCTTTTTAGAGCCTAATAAAGAATCGAGGAATTAGATGTGATAGAATTGTTTTATTTTACCTCCTCAATAGGCCTAGATCGTGTCTTTTAGGTTTTATGGGCCAAAAATTATATTTTTAGGATAGTTACTAAATTAGAAAACCACAAAAGGAAGGAGACCATGTGGGCCCATAGGGGCCCACTTGGCCAACTAGGACTCTACTCGGTAGAGTTGCCACGGCCCCACTTCACCTCCGATCCCGATCCCATAAAATTCTAGAATTTGCTTCACGCAGTCTTGTGTCTTCGAGTCATTCAAGTAGATCCTACGTCTTGATAAATCTTAGGACTAAAGATCTAACCTCGGCTAAGTTAAACACCCATATATAAACAAGCTAGGACAGCCCCAACCTCATTCCATCTAGCTTTCATTCTCTACACAACGGCAAAGCTCTCATCCTTTCCCATGGCGAACTAGAACAAGCGCATAGTAGTGCTCTATGACCCTAGCAAGGCTCCACCACCATCCTCGCCAAAACCATCGCAATCCATCATCCCTACCGAGGCAGTTCCACTAGCCATGATCCCACCACGCACCCTAGAGTGGGGCCTACTTCATGTCCAAGACCGACATGGCGGAGGGCGTCGGGAAGAGGCGCTCAAGAAGTTCGCGGTGCGGAGGAGGGCACGAAGGTCCATCCACCTCGTCCGGAAGGAGGCACTAAACGGATCTCAAGAGATCAACACGACAACATTAAGTGCGTTAACTACACCACAGAGCCTCGTCGACTGCGGATGGCATTCGTGCTCATCGGGTCGATTCATTTCATCCAGTGAAAGGGAGGGCTCTGCGTGTGAGCTCCCAAAGCGCCACTTTAGCAAGTTCACCATGGTAGACCTACAAGAAGAAGTGGTGGATTGGAGGAGCTTCCTATAGGAGGAACACAAAAAATGGAATTTGACCACCCGAGGCTTAGGTGCCCTCGATAGGAAGGTCGATAAAAGATTGAGAAATTAGATAAGCTACTTGATAGGGTGGCTGCCCTTGAAAAAGCTTGTGATGATAAGGGAAGAAGCCCCAAGTAAATGTAATAATCATTAGGGCACTCATTTGCTAGTTTTAAAGTTAGGTTGTGCGATTAAGTCGTTAGGTAGCTCAATTTGGTTTGTCATTAGGTTGCTTGCTAAAAGTTGCTTGTAATAAAGAGTGCCCTACTTATTATCAATAACGAAGTTGGTTCATTGTCTTAATTATTTTTCTCCTATTATTTTTTGATATATGTCTTTTGTCTCCACCTTCTTTGTGCATAAAGATAATGAGGAAACAAGTGTGGGGAGAGAGCACCCGATGTTGAAATAATTAAAACTGGACTCAAAAATTTATGAAAAGCAGAAAAGTCACGGAACAAGGACCACGCGACGACGACGCGGCGGCGGCCAACCGGACCTACTCGGCCAAGCTAGAGGGCTACTCGGCCGAGTAGCCATGTCATCACCCCGGCTCAAAATTTCGCCCATGGCCGGTTTGCACTCTTAACTTTCCAATTATATATATTTTGCTTTCTATTCCGTTTAAAACCAAAAGTGCTCTCGATATTTAGACTCACATAACACTTTGTTCTGGAAACACCAATTGCTGTTGGGAACTTAATTATAGGGACCCATGTTACTTAAGTTGTTGTGGAATGTGAGATAGTAGAATAATGAGAACCTGATTCTTGATATCTTATTCTTTGGAGAATTTATTTTGAAAATATTAAAATCGATAGCTACACTTCTCCTTTGTGGTAATTGCTATATCCCCTTTGAGCCATACATGCTATGAATATTGAAAACTAGCTCATAAGTCGCTTGCTTTGTGTTGAGCTTTGTCAAATCTTGTGACCTGTGTCGAGAGGTTTGTCATGCTCCCAAGTGTTGACGGTCACTAACGACACATTTTTTACCATCAACATTCTACCCAAAAGGGATGAAACTATATATTCTTTCACTCATATATATTTACTATTGATATATTTCCACTTGTATTGGAGAAATAGATGTTTTGCAGATTTTATACACAATCAAGTGGAAAATGCATCAAACGGCGCCTTCCTGGAAAGCGTACTTCAGAACACAACTCAACCCAATGGAAGAAGAGCCCACCACGATGCAGAAGCGGGCCAAGGACCGACACCCGGCATCTTCTCGGGCCCAACACCATGCGAGGAACGAAGCCCGGGCCCGGCCAGAGCTGGCGACGCATACCTTGCCAAGATCGGGTGCGCACTCCAAGGGTGACGCCTGGCCCGTGCGGTTTCCTCGAGGCGATTCATTTAATGCTCGGGGAGGGTGGTGCAGGGTGATGTGGCATGGTTCGGTGCACCTGGACGCCAGGGGGAGGTCGGTTTGGTGTACTTTTTGCATTTAGCCCCCTGTCCTCCATGTACAAGTAGGCCTCTCCTCTCCCCCTCTCAACACACCACTCTTGGAGACTCTACCTCACACTCTCCTCTCACTTCTTCTTCTTCTTCTTCTTCTTCTTCTTCTTCTTCTTCTTCTTCTTCTTCTTCTTCTTCTTCTTCTTTCTTGGTTAGTCTTTGGAGTAGAAGAGCTACAAGGAGGGCTTGTCTCCCTAAGAAGAGTGCAACTTGGTAATATATCTTAAATGGAGAATTCTTCTTATTACAAGTCCCTATTCTATTATCATGGCCTTACATCTAATTTATAGTATAGTCATGAGTGTGATATGATCTTGATATATGAACTAGAATATAGTTTGTGTGTCTTACTCATAACATGTTCATACTTGTTCTTCATAGTTCACGTGCTTAACATGATTAGAGGTGGGATAACGGTTCGTCGTTCCTTCGGGGTTTGCTCATGTTCTAGTCCATCACTAGTAGAAATGTGATCTTCTATGATGATTTCCTTGTGACCATTTGAAATTTCATCATGCAAGCTGTAGTTTTCGGTGACAAATTTTGTAACTTCATCATAGATCATGAGTGATGGAGCCAAGCCACTAAAAATAATGACAAAAAGCAACAGAGTGTCACAAAACAATAAACTTTGTTCGTCACAGGATAATCATCCCGCTTGTAACTTAGGTGGGGAACCAATCATGAATGCAAATTTTCATCACAAAACAACATACTCATTGTCACAAAACAATAATGTCCATGCTTCAAAGACCAATATGGGTCCCACATGTAAGTGTGGGTCGACCTGGGTCCCACATGTAGGCACCACGGTCCCACATACCAAAGCGGTCCCCTGCTTGTAAGCCACGTGGCATTCCGGACATCATATAAACTATCCACCCAAACTTCCTATGCATTATTTCTATATTAACTAACTAGTTGAGACGGCCAATTTGGACCCGAGCATGCAAAGACGTGTAAGTGTGGGTCTAACCATGTGTCCCACATGTAGGTGTACCATGACCACGTGGCATGCAATTCTAATGCCTCCAGGTTCCGCATGCGGTCCCACCATCATGGTGCCACGTAACAATGTGGCGTCCCAAGTCCACGTGGAAACATGGACCCCACCACCATGGTCTCACGATGTAGTGGTCCCATTGCCACGTGGCACTCACGTTGTCATGGGCCCTACCAGCTTGGTCCTACTAAACAAAATCAGTGGGCAACCATAGGTGGGCCCTACCACCATGATCTCTCTCAACTACATAAGTGGACACCATAGGTGGGCCCCATGACCATGGACCCACGCTGCAGTGGCCCGATGACTGCTTGGCATTCCACGTTGACCTTAGTCCCACAGAACAGAATCGGTGGGCCACCACAGGTAGGACCCACCACCGTGGTCCCACCGAGGTCTTCTAAGGGGGTGAGGATGTGACATCCTGGCCCAGGGCTTAATAAGATTGATAGAATAATCATGATAAAAAGTTGTAACTTTTGTTTAGGAAGCCCCAATCCAAAGAACTCTAAAGTTAAGCGTGCTTGGCTTGTAGAAATTTGGGGATGGGTGACCGACCGTGAAGTTTTCCCTGGATGCGCATGAGTGAGAACAAAGTGCGTCAAAAAAACTAGTGTTGCTCTGTGAGGACAGTCTTGTTTCTTAGAGGATTGCTAGATGTAAGTGGGCCCGGGTGCCAGATGTAAGTAGGCCCGGGTGGGACGTTATAGGTGGCGCCACATGGCGTCACTTCCATGACGAAATTAGTGACATTTTGTCTTAGTCATAGAAGATGAGTCGTTCCAAGACAAACTTCCATGACGAAATTAGTGACATTTTGTCTTAGTCATAGAAGATGAGCCGTTCCAAGACAAATGGTTGTTCGTCATGGAAAAAAGCACTTCTATGACGAAATTTCATGATTCATCATCGTGCGTCAAATGCGGACTTCGCTCTATGACAATTTCAAATTCATCACTAATTCATCATTTTCAATGGCAATTTGGCATCTCCCCGTGATGAAAGCGTTTTGTCATCAATGTGAGGTTCTCTACTAGTGATCCATCCGTAGGGTGGGGATCTGGGGATATGAGTAGTTTCCTTGTATGCGGGCGTGGTGCTTGGATACACGGGAGCCTTCGAATATGATGGCATGCCATGGTTGAGGTGCTAGGCGGTAGGGTAGTGGCTTGACCTTGTCCACCCTTTGTAATCCCCCACGTTCGTATGTTGTGTAGGAGTTAAGTAAATGCCTCAATGGGTAGCGAGACTACAGGGGGGTCTCTCCTGTTATCCTAGACCTAACCTTGCTTATATCATGTATTCATGTGACTCTAACTATATTCATTTGTAATGGCTATGACTAGAATTGAACTACTCCACTTTGGAACATTCTTTTATTCTTTATCTATTTTCTTTATCCTTTGAGGTTACTCAGAGTGTGTGTCCACTATCTACAACTACACCATTTACCCCTATATGATCAAGTCGGTCCATTGTGTACATATATTCTTGTATTCATATGCCATGCTAGATTCTTATACATGACTTCCTTTGGGAAAATATAAATAACGATACCCTGATAATACTTCCGGGTGAAATGCTACAATGATAGATCCATGCGCTTATAGATATACATCTACTACGGCAAGATCTATCAACCGCCATCCAACAGGGTCGTTATTAGGATCCACGATCCTAGTAATGATGTTGCGGGATGACGGTACAGTGCTCTAATCGCTATGGTTAGGAGTGGAATCACATTCCACTCCTAGGTGTAGGGGTATGGAGTACTGGCCGGCTATTATGGTGACATTGCTGAGAATGGACTTTTTCATCCATTTCTAGTGATGCTACTATAATATGCCACCTCGGCATTTCTAGCATAATTGCCTAATTGGTGATTGCGTTAAAAAATGCCAACAAGCTTTTTTGGCACCACTGCCGGGGAAGGCATTGTATTAAGAAACCCTAGCTGGATATGAGTATGAAACATGCATGCATAGTAGCCACTTGCTCATCTGAGGCTAATGTTTTATGTTTTCTCTTGTTGTGGATGAAAACGAGGATAATGTATGTCTTGTTTCCTCCTGTCGGAAAACTTCATCGTCGATCCCGAGGCACTCCTAAGGAAGAACAAGTCTCGTGCCTCCTCTTCCTTTGCTGGAACATCGACAGTCGAACCAGACACCCCGCACCAACCGTACTAAACTCCATGGCTCGAGAAAGTTGCTCGCGAGTTCTCCATCATTTGTTGCTAACGTGCTCATCACCATGGTGCGGGCCGATCCATTACGTGGACTGCCTAAGCGAGGATATCAGCGCTCACCTCCAACACTTCCTTGAACGTGCAACACAATTGTCATCAAGGATGTCGCTTTTGATGCTATCGGGGCTCGATCTATTTCCCTTCTCCCTTGTAGGGAAGGTGAAGCGATGGTTCTACAAGGACAAGGAAATTTGTTGACACGTGGACCAAATGCTCCATGGTGTTCTTGGCTAAGTTCTTCCCCATGGGCAAAACCAATGCCCTACGGGGAAGAATCACCAATTTCGGTAGAATTCTATGGAACCTATCCCGGAGGCGTGAGAGAGGCTGCAGGAATACATCTAGGCATGCCCGCACCACGGGATGGAAAATTGGCTGGTGCTCCAAAACTTCTACAACGGGTTAACACCCATGTCGAAGGGGCACCTTGACGCCGCATTGTTGGTGGCGCATTCTTATCGCTAACCATCAATGAGGCTTGTATGGATAATCTCCAAAGGTGAAACTATTGTGTCTTGGCTTGTATGGATAATCTCCAAAGGTGAATGGGTAGGGACCAGGGCCCACGTTCTTCTCTCTGATTGCCCACTTGTGGACTGGCCGCATGGTGTGGACATCGTGTCATGCGGCCCGCCAATGCTGGCGCCACCCACGCCAAGAGGCCACTTGAGCCGAGCGAAGTCGAGGAGGAGCCGGCCCCGAGAGGATTCTGAGAGAGAAAGTCTATGGGAAGCATGCTTTGCTAAAGCGGCGCCAGAAGAAGAAGAAGATCTCTCCATCCTGCAAGGAATGTGCGAGAAAAGAGTGGAGGTACCTAATAAAATCACTCACCCCCATATTGGTAAAAAGAGGGGAGAAGCACTTTCAAGAGGCAAGATGCGATTGCTGGCAAGCAAAAGAAGATTGCAAATGCAACTCAACCTTTGGTTGAAAGACACCTAGAGGACATTTTATGTCCTGTGGATATTTATAATCCACAAGCCTAGCTCAGAGGTGCACTAAAATACTGATCTTTGGGATATCGGGAAAACCACGACTCTCGCTTTGGGAAGTCACGATGAGTTATTCGGGGTATATTTTAAGTTTTGATACTTAGGAGAATTATATAATATAAAGGCTACATGTCGTGACACATACTTCTCTGAATAAATTGTATACAATAATCTAAGTTATCTAGTTAATAAGACCATGGTAGAGTGCTTTGTCACTCTTCTTTGGAACTTGTTGAGTTATACATACGAGAGATAGTCTTGCTCACCGTAAAAAAGAGGAGTTAGGAGGCTGTAAAGCTAACACCTCATGTACCTTTCTTTGTGGGTACACAGTGTTTTCATCCTAGGATGGATTGAGAACAACATGGTGGTGAGATATAAAGCAAGACTAGTAGCACAAGGGGTTTACGTAAAGCCCGTAGCATTGTTTTTCAATGCAGTTATTCTCCATAGTAAGTTATAAAAATTTTCGATATTAACTTTGATTAGCAATACAAAAGCATCTATCTTTGCGGTTGATAGATGTAGAGATTTCATATAATCACTTGATTTGGTATAATTGTGAAGCTTCCGGGAAGGAGTTCACATACCAAACACCCATACATAAAAGCGCAACACATATTATGTATTGCTTAAGTCAATATATGGCTTAAAGCGAGTTAAGTTGAATTTGGTACAATCGATTGTGTGTATTCCTTAAATTAAATGGATACAAGATTGGTTACACGTGGTGTTCATTTTGGAGTCCTTGATTGGATTTCCTAGTATTATATGATTGTCAATAATCCTGACATCATTGGTAATGAACACTTGTCAATAGCATGTTGTAATCTAAAGACGGAGTTTTGAGATGGGAGATACGGTCTAAACCAAAATTTTATTTTGTGTTTAGGATCCAAGTATCTTCTCCCAAGATTTTATTAAAGCTATCTATCTCCACATCATATTGAATGTCGCAATATATGAAAGGGAATCCTATGGTGGTTCTACCTTATGATAGAGGAAGATTATTTTATGCCATAGTGATTGAGCTAAGATATTGGGACATAAGGTCCATTATCTCGTGCTTATTTTTGCGCTAATATATATATTGCAAATGTTCCCGGCCAGATATTATCTTTGCAATAATTTGTTATCTAGTTGCAGCGCTACTCTACCAAATGTTGGTAGATTGAAGTTAAGAATATCTTTGATATATCAAAATAGCACATACGATCGTGGTATAATCCATGATCTAATTATATGGATATTATGATTCTACTTATCTATAAGATCCCCAAATTCTAGAACATTGAAATGGCATTTACATAAATATGGAAAGACCAATTTGCAATAGTCCTTTAGTAGACATTTAATGGTCAATTCCATTAATCATTCTGACATTGTATAGTACAAGGCTTCACATGAATGCAGCTTGTGTTGTTTAGATAGAGACAAGTTATATTTATTATAATATTTTGCATTAAGACGGTTCTGTTCCATAGGTCATATGGACATATGAACATTTGCAAACTAAGTATTGTGATAATCTCGAAGAGATATTCACAAGGTCCACCATACTCCACATTTCTTATGTGTTGAGTACATCTTTATTAAAGGTTTGCAAGTTTCAGGGGGAGTCTCTCGTCTCTTTGATTAATAACTTATTAAAGCATCATATCACACTCTTTTCTTTGTATGAGTTTTTCCCTTAGGGTTTCTCATATAAAGTTTTTAATAAGGCAATATCGACACAAGATTATGTCATATCATCTGTTTTTCCATAGGGTTTTTGGTGGATGATATTGGGACATATGATACATTGTACTCTTTTCTTTATTTGAGTTTTTCCTTTCAAGGTTTCTCATATAAAAGTTTTTGATGAGGCAATGCCTATATAAATTCATATGCAATATCATCAAGTTTTCCCCACCGGGGTTTTTTAGAAGATGATATTCACGCATATTGACCATAAGGTCAAGGTGTTTTTAGACTAAGACTTTGGGCTTATCTCAAAGGGTCTAACAACATTAGTGATTGTATATCATGGCATTTCTCCTTTATTTTCCCCATTGAGTTTTTTAAGGAGTTTTACCTAATATACCGGTACTACTTTGACTTTTTCCTATAGGGTTTTCTAAAGATTCTCCTCACATTTTTCCTAAAAGTTTTTTTGTGAGAAATTGTCATATTATCTATTTTCCCTACAGGGGGTTTTTAAGGATAATATATATGACATATTGATCTTTGATCAAATTATTTTTAGACTATGTCTTTAGGGTCACCTAAAGGGTCTATTAACATTGGGAATTATATATATCATGGTTTTTCTCCTTATTTTTCCCACTTGATTTTTAAGGAGTTTTGCATGGTATATCGATATACTTTGATTTTTCCCATAGGGTTTTCCAAAGATACAAGACTATGACTGATGAACAAACAACGGTGGATATACAAGATTAAACGGTGCCTATACAAGACTAAATGGAGCATACACAAGATCAATTGATCAAGGGGGAGTGTTAGGATTAATTAGTATTAATTAATTAGTGATCAATTAGGATAATTACCATCATTAGCAACCGCTAATGATGGTAACTACTGAGGCCCCTTCGAAGGGTTTCGTCAGGGGCAAGGCACCCCTTCGGCAACAGGCAAATGACTGTTGGCGTTGTATATATACATTTGTACTGTTCATCAACACATCAATCGATTCATTCAGTCATTCTTTCATCAATATCCAATCTCTCTTAATAATGTGGACAACCAAGGCAAACTCTACAATTTTTTAGGCCCGGGGAAGAAAAGAGTTAAAGGTAATAAATTAGAGAATTGCACAAACTATGTATAAAACAGATAAGCTGGGCTTGCGTGTTTATAGGAGTGATTGTAGTCTATATCTATATCTATACTATGATTCGACAAAAAGATGAATCAATTGACTTGGTGATTACAAGACTAGCTAGAATTTCTAAGAACTACTCAGGTGCTCATTTCAGTGGAGCTAAAGACCGAAGATTATTTCTTTTGAGGGTGTGTTTGAAACAATGCCAGTATGCTGAGGGTGTTATCTGGACGGCGTGGATTTGGTCCCGGAGGATGGGAGCACACATATGCGGGTCGCCATCGGGAATAAAACGACGAGGATCTCATCCCCTTCCCATCCAATCTGATTCAACGGCCTGTTTCTCTCGTTAATTAACTAATCTCTTTCTTCTCATCGGTGGATGCAACTCAGCGTCGTCTCTATCTATAATTTCTGGACTTCCTCTGATTTCTTTTTTTATAAGACGCGCACAAATTTAAAGATTCAGACAGTGTAATCTTTGATCAACGATTTATCTTTTACCGATGCAAAATTTTGCCCTATAGATTAGGTTCAAATTTTATAACTTTGTTGCCATAATAGTTGCAGCTGAAGTAAAATTGAATGTCAAAATATACTTTAAAGACCATGCGCATGGCTTATGTGAAAAGAATCTAGTGCAGATTTTTTTTTTTTTTTTTTTTTTTTTGAGGACATGTCTACGACAAATCTAGTGTAGATTATATCTTAGGACTCCTTTGGATCAATCATGCATTCATTCCCCATGGCAAATCTTGAAATATTTTGTCAGTGTTGACGATCATAGGACAAGAACAACTAATTGCAATAGGATGGAGTTGATGATTGTTCTCTTCATGGCTCTCTCTGTTCGTTTTGTATGTCCATGCTCTTGAGAAGATATATGTTGTCCATTATTAAGAATGTCAAGGTTGCAGAATTACAAGTTGATGGCCATTGGCCGCTGCTTGCTTAGCATGTTGAGCTTTAAGTCAAAGATAATAGAGTCGCTATTTGCTTAGCAAGTTGAGCTTTAAGTCGAAGACAATTGAGTCGCTTCTTAAAGCTTAGCTATTTGAGATTTAAGTCAAAGACAATTGAGCAACCGAAAGGAGGATGGTGAGGGCGTGAGGCACAGTATGACAGTGACGAGATGCAACAGCATAGCATGGTGGAGCAAGTTGATATAGTTGGATTGTTGGAGGTTAGAAGAAGAATCCACTTACCTAAACACAAAGTGAATCCCTTAATCAATCCTATAGGATGGTGGAGTGACTGTATTTATTTACTTGAAAACCGTATTTCTCATGTTTCCGACGAACTGATAGGAGAGCTACATGTCATTTGAAGAAATATGAAATATTGAATTTCAAATTATGAAAACTTAAAAATAATTTTTGGGGCCTTAGATGATTTGCAATTGAAAAAGTTGGCAACTACAAAGTTGTAAAACTTCTCGAAAGTACTATAACCTTAATATAAAGTTTGTCTTCATCTGATTTTATTTTTAAAAAAGTTAAACTTTACGATGTTGCACCTATTTTTAAGGATAGGTTTTGGCAACCGCATTTAGAAATCGATTTTTAGAGGCGGATGAAATCCCTAACCGCATTGGTGTGGGACGCTACCCACCAGGGTTCAAATCTGGGTGCTTTCGCACCTTTTCTGGGATTTTTCCCAAGGATTTCTTGGCGTTATGCATTAAAAAATGGTGACTTCGAGAATCTCCGGATCTATGGATCCTTTGGAGGTGCTCATAGGGGTAGGGTTTTGCGTACGTGTGTTCATAGGGGTGAGTGTGCGTGCGTGTTGTGACCGTCTTTTACTGCGTAATAAAAAAAAAAAAAAAAAAAAAAAAAAAAACTGGTTTTATGGATGGATGGTTCGGTTTGCCAACTACCTCTAACAATAGCGCATTTCAAGAGGTGGCTGGAAAGCCTAGCTATATTTAAAAATCAGTTTCTAAATACAATTTGCTTAGAAATCAGTTTTAACAGATTTTGATATAATCATCTTTACTCAAAAAGGAGACACCTCTAAAATACCTTATGCAGTAGTGAGACCCGGAAACACCCTATCGTTTTGATAAAGTGTAGAACAACATTGGTAGCAACTTGTTTTTGAAACGATCAGCAAGAGAGATGTCGTACTTGTTTTGATATAGGAGAAAAAACACTATACAAAAGAGAACTGAATTAAACAAACCCTCAGAAGACAGAGGTAGGGATGGTCTCACTAGGTTCTTTGGCACTTGCCGCACTGAATCTTGCCTAAACAAACCCTATCTAGAAGGCTGTGTTTAGATTCCAAAATTCAAACTTCCAAAACTATCAAATGTTGCGTTACATGCATGGAGTATTAAATATAGACGAAATAAAAAACTAATTACATAGTTTGCTTATAAATTACGAGATGAATCTTTTAAGCCTAATTAAGCCGTGATTAGGCACTAAACTGCTACAGTAACACATATTGTAATGACGGATTAATTAGGCTCAATAAATTTGTCTCGTAGTTTGCAGGCGGATTCTATAATTTATTTTATAATTAGTCCATGTTTAATACTTTAAATGTGTACCGGTATATCTGATGTGACAACCAAATTCAAAATTTTACACCATCTAGGAGTACGACCTGCGCCTACTCGACGTGTCAGAACCTGTGTGCAAGCCATTGGGATGGTGTACTGCTTCTCTGTCAGAAACGATGTACGTACTGGTAGGAGTGTTTGGATTCAGGGGACTAAAGTTTAGTTTTTGTCACATTGGATATTCGGATGTTAACAATAAAAACTAAATTTGAGCTAATTATAAAACCAATTGCAGAAGTCGTGACTAATTTATGAGACAAATTTATTAAACCTAATTAATTTATCATTAGCATATGTTTACTGTAGCGCCACTTTGTTAAATCATGTACTAATTAGGCTTAATAGATTCGTCTCATAAATTAGTCGCAATCTGTTGTAACTAGTCCATATTTAATACTTCAAATTAGTGTCAAACATCCGATGTGACAGGGACTAAATTCTAGAAGAGGGAACCAAATACCACCGAACTCATATAATCTGAAATTTAACCGATTTTATATACAATTGATAGTATTTATCATACTAGATATATATTATTAATTTCGTCAGGCTACAGTACATGTTTCTATAGTATAGCTACTTGGAGTCATATATGTTGATATTATTATAGTCAAATTTAATATAGTTTGGCTTTAACCATATCTAAAATTATACTCTATCCCTTTCAAATTGTAAGTTATTTTGACTTTTCTAGATACATAATAAATTCTAAAAACTATATATTTGAACATAGCGTAGATCAACTATGTACCTAAAAAATAGAATGATTTAACGATTTTAAATGCATGAAGTATTCTTTTTGGATGGAACGTACATCCCCACACCTAATATCTAACCTTCTACAGCTACAAATATATATTAGTAGCATTTCTATTTACACGCAAAGTCTTAGACCTCTAAATCTGGAAAATTTTTAAGGTACTCCCTCTGTTCCAAATTATAAATATGTTTTCACCTTTTTAGAAAAAAACAGAACATCTATAATTTAGAATGGAGGGGGGTAGAGCATCTTCAAGAGCTTCCTAAATCCCTTTCTAATCCTTCGTTTTTTTTAGCAAGATGGAAAAAAAAAAAAAACCCACTCCAACAACTCTTAATCCATCCTCCTAATCTTAACTTGGGAAAAGTCACCCTGTTTCGCGTAATTACGCTTCTCTAAGTCACGCATATCTAAAGTGGAAGGGCGTGGAAATAATAAAAAGAGTAGGAAAGGGTTCCTGATGCAAATGTACAAGTGAGAAAAAAATATATAAAAGTGGTTATAATAATTTAGAAATAGTATAAAATTCCTGATGTAAAATTGTCTTCTATATTTTAGGAGTGGATTATTAGAAACTCTTGAAGATGGCCTTCTTTATTCTTTCTAACACTTTTCTAGGAGTTGTAAAATTTTGTACAAAATATTGGGTACTCTTGGAGATACTCGAGCATCTTCAAGAAACCTCTTTCTAATACTTGTTTTGTAGAAAGATGGGAGAAAAACTCTCTCTGACAACTTTTAATCCAATCCTACAATATTTTGGGAGTTGGGAAAAATCGGCCAATCAATCCTACAATATTTTGGGAGTTGGGAAAAAATCGGCCGATATCGTAGCGCGTTGACATCGCGCGGATCCTTTCCCTCGACATCGCGCGGATCCTTTTCCTCCTGCGCGGTTTCCTTCTCGTGGCGCGGTGCTTCCCATGAGATTGCTGCCGTCATTTTTCCCTCCCCGCCCAACGCTGCATCAACGGACAGGCATGGCCGTCGTGGAGGGTTTTTTTTTTTTTTTTGACGCCACTCATCTGGGTATAGCTATAGCATCTGTTCGTACATACGCACGCCCACGCAACACACACACTACTCACACCTCCATGTACAAACAAACCTATAACTACACTCAGATCTAAAGACCGCGTCCTTAAGATCATCGAAATCCGGCGATTCCGTATGCGACGGCGCATCACGTTCCCCTTTGTGGTTCCACGCGGTGTGAGAGGCAGAGGTTCGGAAACACTCCAAGCCGAGAATGGGAACTACTGTTCCGGGTGAGACACCGCGTCGAAGCTGGGCTTCGAACGCTGGTGGGCAAGCAGCCAGCCACCGGGTCTTGCCACCCGCACTACGTGCGGTTCTCGGCCGTCGTGGAGTTGGGAGCACCGCTCAGTGCCTGCCTGCCTCTGCGTGCCCGTGCCGTGCGGTGCGCAGCGCCCAACATCCAACAATGCAACGACAACCCACTGATGCGATGAGGCGCGAGTCCCTAGGCGTGACGTCCTCACTCCTTGCCCGGGTGCCTGTCCTTTTGTCTCGCCTCGCAGGTACTAGACGACACAGGAGCAGCAGAACGCGGTGCGGCCAGGCCACACCGACGACGCCATGCCGGAGAAGAAGAAGCTGCAGGCCGCGTTCTGCGGCAAGGCGGTGACGTGGGACGCTGCCGCCGTGCAGCGGGACACGCTGCCCGGATCCTCAGCGACAACGCGAGCGCCGAGTACCTCCGGTGCCGGGGCCTCACGGGACGCACCGACGCCGCCAGCTTCCGGTCTTGCGTGCCTGCGACCACGATCAATTTCACGCTAAAAAAAAGGCCGGCAAAAAAAACCCAAGGGAGACCAAAATTTGATTTTTTTTTTTTTTTTTAGAAATGCAATATTAAGAACTATTGGAGATAGTTTTTTTTTCTCCTAATACATTTTTAGAGTTGGAAAACATGAAATTTTTAGGAGGAATATTTAGAGAACTCTTAGAGATGCTCTACCGGATTTCATGGATTCGAATTCGAACGACTAAAAAGACGCTAACTACATGTCTCATGCGTGCTGCTGATCATCACTATGTATGCATCTGGTTAGGTAGGACCTCGCCATGGCGACCAAGCCACCGCCGGCGCTGGCGACGATGATGATGCCGATGCCATGGTCGTCACCCCGCCAGTGCCGGCAATGGCCTGCAGGTCGAGGTCGCCGCAGCTCTGCAGGATGTGCGCGTACCGGCTGAGGTCCGGGAACTCCTCCTGACTGGCACCAGCAGCGGCTGCTGCGCTTGGCGGACCTGCGGCGTGCCGCGTCGTCCCCGCCGCGGAGTCGGAGTCGGCGTCGGCGCCAGCGCCGCCGACGTCGAAGCCGAAGGCGTCGCCGTGGCGCCGGGGTGCTGGTAGTAGCGCTGGGAGGCGGCACTGTGGCCCGCGGGAGGGAAGTTGAGCTTCGCCTTGGCGCCCTTGAAGCGGAGCGCAGCGTCGTCGTAGGCGCGCGCGGCGTCCTCGGCGGTGTCGAAGGTGCCGAGCCACACGCGCGCCGCCTTTACCGGGTCCCGGATCTCCGCAGCCCACTTGCCCCACGGCCGCTGCCGCACGCCGCGGTACCGCGGCCGCTGCTCCGGCGCCTGAGCCGCCGCGGTCCGGTGCATAGTCACTGAATGAATCCACACGTACACACGGCAGAGGGAACGTGTCAGTTCCTCAGAACTCAGAAGCATGCCGATCGGATTGCCACGCCGGCTCCCGCAAGCCGCAGGTTCATAGTACTATTTGATCGATTGTCAATAAACTTTGCAAACTACAACCAAATTTCTTTTTGTTATACTAATTACAAAAAAGCTGCAAATTGGATGCCGTTTTTGTTCTTTTGAGTTGATTCGTTTGCAAACATGGGCAGAGTAGGCTGCAAGCTAATTAAGCTACCTGAATGACATACTCCTATTCATCATCACAGAGTTATAAAATCGGTTCATCTACAGAGCAGTGACTAATAGTAATAGAGACGCCAAAGGTAACATCTAAGAGTAGAGACTGCACGTGGGCCCGTGCACGAACACGAACACGTACGTACCTCGCTGGCCATGGCCGAGCACGGCCGGCGGCGGCTGCGCCTGCACCTGCCTCCCGGCGCCGACGACGTGCGCGAGCGCCGCGACGATGATGGCGTGCTCGTCCTCGGCGCGCAACGGGGGCCGCCACCAGACACCGCTGCCGACAGCGCCTCCTGATGCTGCCGCCGCATGTGGCTCGCCACGGCCGGCCGCCGCCGGCAGCGGAGACGGAGTCCTGTCGTCGCGGCGGGCGCCCTGGTGAGCAGCGGCGCTTTCTCTGGGGCGATCCACGCTTGCGTGTGTGCGTGTGCGGTGCCGGCGAGGGCGAGGAGGCAACGCCCATATGTTGTGTATGTTCACGTGTCCGGCTGTTAGTCGCGCGCGCGGTGAGCGTGGGTTTTTAGCTTAGCGTCCAAGGAGACTAGGAGGGGATTGACGTTGCAGAGGAGAGAGGCGATATGGATGGGGACTCACTCGATCACTCGCGTGATGATGCCATGATGGTCGAGTGCGTACGTGGGGGCACTTCAAGAAGCCTCCCTCTCTCTGCTTTATAACCAACACCGTCTCCCGACAACACGCGCTAGCTTCGGGATCCATGAAAAAAAATCGTGGGCTATAGAATTTAACGGGAGGTTGGCGACCGGTTAAAAGTGGTTTGGAATATCTTTGGCCGCCGCACGCTTATTTGCCAAAATTCTGACGACCCGGTTAAAAGTGGTTGTATCTTTACCGTTGTCAAAATTGTCCACAAGGCATTTTACTACTACTATTTTTTTTAGGATTTAAAAAGAAAAGTGGACACTTTGCAACTTTTGGGTACAAGTTAGTTGTTTAGTCACAAATTCAAAGTATATATATGCACTTCTATATACTTCCTCCTATCTAAATTATAAGTCATTTTTACGTTTTTTAATTCATTCGTTTTGCTATGTATCTAGATATTTTATTATATATTATTATATCTAGATGCAAAATAAAATCTCTAAACTATAAGTCGCTTTGACTTTTTTTGAGATTCTTTCATTTTTCTATGTAGACATATTATTATATCTAGATGCAAAATAAAATGAATGTACCAAGTAATACACATAATTAACGCTATTAGTCCAAGTCTTCGACTCAACACCGCTAAGTCATATATTTTTTCTCAAAATAAAAGTACGGTTGTTTTTGTTTTGAGGACGCGACAGGATTGGGGATGGTTTTGTCTTAGTTTTCTTGGATGGAGTAGTAACCGTTTGTCCCATATCTCCCTTGGTTTTGCCCTAGAAGCCACCCACCCTCACTATCAACAAACACTTAAAACCTCCCCCCCCCCAAAAAAAAAAAAAAAAAATCCATATCTAACTTGCTCAACTTTAAAACCATGAAAAGTAACCTAAAATATTCTCTAACTAGACAAAGATGACAAAATATCTAATATGAAAAGTATGATGCTAGAATATTAGTGACAAATAAGAAGAAGGCACACAATTATCTGCACTTATCTATCTTAAACTTACTAGCCCATGCCTGGAACAGGTTGCTGGACAAACAAAAAACATGGGTGTGTTTAGTTGGTGAAATATTTTGGGTTCGGCTACTGTAGCACTTTTCGTTTGTATTTGTTAATTATTGTCCAATCATAGACTAACTAGGCTCAAAAGATCCGTCTCACACTTTTCAGTCAAACTGTACAATTAGTTTTTTTATTTAACTATATTTAGTACTCTATTTATGCGTCAAAAGATTTGATGTAACGGGTACTGTAGCACTTTTTTGGCTCACTTTTCAGGAAGTGCACATGCTACCAGATTTTCCTGACAATTCTGACCACCCCACTGTTATTGATGGAGTTGGAGAGAAGAGGTAAACCCTGTCCCACTCTGAAAACCGTGCATATGGAGGATGAATCCCATTGAATTGTTAGGGCGTCCTCAGCGGTAATCGCTGGCAGCCGGCGATTTCTCCAGCTGCTGGGCCCTACACATTAGTTTTTAATCATATTTGTTTCCCTGCCGGAGTCCATCAGCCAGCTGCCCACCCGGTCTTGTGGCGCTGGCCTTGGACTCGGACTCGAGCTAGACGGCGACGAGAGAGTCGCTAGCGCTTCGATCCTCTTTCCTTCTCATTGGTCAAGTGATCCTCCTAGATAGCAAATTGTCAACCATTGTGGACGCCCTTAGGTATGGAGCGTACCCATACTGTACCGACCTCTATAAATACGTGTAGTCGGTTTGTGCTGATAATGCAACGTATCTAGACGTCCCACGGACACACGGTGTGACAGGTTTGGCGCCAATGCCTAATCGTACATGAATCTCTCCATGGGTTCATCTAATAGTGTGTAGCCTACCCTATTTTGATTGCAATCCTTTAATAAAGCCAACGATTGTATATATACTAAGAGCTCTTTTACGGTGGTTGGGATACTTCCTGGTTCCTCTCGGTTCCTAAACAAATAATTAGTACTCCCTCCGTTCCAAATTGTAGTTCATTTTGGCTTTTCTAGATACATTGATTTTGCTATGCACCTAGTTATATACTATGTCTAGATACATAGTAAATCAAATGAATCTAGAAAAGCCAAAGTGAACTACAATTTGGAACGGAGGGAATACTAATTAATTTTTTAAATGGAAGGTTAATATGGTAATTGTGTCTCCTCATTAACAAGTGGGCCCCATAAGTCATATTCTCTTCCACGTCCAGCCAGTGAGGTATTGGGAAGAGCTCGTGCAATCCATGGTGACACCGCTCGTCTCCACCCGGCAACTTTGAGCACACGAGGCAACAAGCGGCGTGTCGGTGAGCGCAGCTCAAAGCTGCATGCGCGGCCCGGCACTTCGGGCTGCCGGCGGCAGCGCCGGGGCCGCCAAAGACGGATGGCGCTCGAGCAGGCCGGTTAGCGCGGACGTCATTCGAGCTGCGTGCGGGTAGGGGTGACGTCGTTGCGGCCCGCACCGGGGACTGCCACATTCGGCGCCACGCCGACGGAGCGGCCGCACTCGCCCGAGCTTGGGTCGCGTCGGCCGGAGCCACGGAAGGGCGGCGCGCCAAATCCGCACAGTAGCGCCCTTTGTCGAACGCATCTAGGCCGCGGCCGAGCTCGGTGGCTTGTTTGGTGCGCCGCCGCAAAGACGGGAGTCTGAGATTGTGTCAGAAAAAATATGTTTCGGGGGCCATAGTACTTCAATCATCCATACAGTACTCTAAACATTATACTCCTATTATGCATTTACCATACTATCCTTAATTACATAAATAAATTTCAAAATTAGAATTATTTTAATTTTTATTAGGTCAATTTTAGTATGCACCTGGTGCATATGGGCCCACCGTTTAATACACACTTAGTGCTCTCCCGATACCTCTAAAATTGGTTCCTCTATCTTTTTAACCGTTGGATCAGACGTCGTGAGCCATCCACTTTTCGACAACCGTCGTAAAAAAAACTCATGTATACACTGTGGATTATTTATATCACATAAACATATATACGTACAAACACACCATCTCCAAAAAAAAAAAAAAAAAAAAACAACAACAACAACTAAGGGCCATAGCTTACTTGTCCAAGATGACCTCTTGATTTCCTTCAGAATGATATTTATCTAATTTTCACTTTAATTATATGTAGTCACCTAATTTCCTTGTTAGTGCTAACCTCCTATGGTTTGAATCAAAGATAAGGTTTGATACTAGGCCACAGTGCAGCTTTGTTGTAAGCTAGCAGAACTACAAGGAAGGTTCAGCACGGCATTTGAGGTCAAGTGATTCGCAGTCCTTTCTGTTCACACTTGTATAGTCAAAATATTTAAGTACAAACCTTTTTTTGTACAAAGGAAAAATATTAAAGGAATATCTTTTTATAAAGAAAAATATTTAATGACAAAGCTTCTTGAAAGCCGTAACAAATACAAGTGCCTCAAATGCATGGTTCGCGTGCTGCTCCCAATGATGTGGTCTAACTACCTATCACTTCCGTGTCTCACTGAATAACCTTTTTTTTTTTTTTTCTGGTTAAAAGAAGTGCAGTGGTCATCCAAACCTGACATTGGTGTGGTCATACCACAAAGCTCACAACATGCTCAACTCTCAACTAATCTTGCATCATATTCAACTTTCATTTTTATTTGTTGTGTGGTTGAATTTTGACCACTGAATAATATTTTGTGAGCACATGCACATGGAGTCCCGATCACCTCAAACTCTGAGGTGAATCTTGTAAAAAAAAAAAACTCTGAGGTGACGTGGCTCAGTCTCAACTCTTTATTTTTGTTGACTTAACGGCAGAAATCAAGTGACGTCATAGGTTGAGTTGGGTAGCTGCATCTTGGCGCAATGTATTCATATTCAAATGTTGTCCTAATGGTACTACATCATTTGTGCCCGTATAAACTGATGACGAAGTTGGACTTATCGATGGTAAAAAAAATTGTGAAGCCTATACTGAATCACGGACGCAGCTAGGAAGGAAGAGGGAGGCTGCTAATTATATATATATAAAAAAAAAGAGGAGACATCAGCCACTAACCTTATGGATTACTCAACTTTACATAAGCATGGAGTTACGATGACTATGAGTCACGCAACTGGCAGTCTTGATTAATGTTTTCAGTCTCAACACATGGGTGATTGTTGAACACTCACTTTACTAGTGTGGATGTTTCTTGACCTGTTGTTGGGCATTATTCTCATTGACTTGGAACCAGTGTAAAGTAGTTGTTGGGACCTGAGTCCTTCTAGGAAACCAAAACAATATAGGCTGTGTTTAGTTCACCTGAATTTCTCATCACATCGCTAAGATTCTCTATCACATCGAATATCTGGACACATGCATGGAGTATGAAATGTAGGTAAACAAAAATCACTAATTAAACAGTTTTTGGATGTACTTTGTGAAACAAATCTTTTGAGTCTAGTTAGGTCATGGTAGAACTCAGCAAAATTTATCATAAAACAAAAAAGTATTACAACACTTTTTAGGTTCACTTTTCAGAAATTAAATACAACCATAGGCATAAGGCATCTTTCTGTAGTTCTGTACAGATGATGCCATCCGTGAGTCTCTCTCTAGTCAGTAATTTCACGCTCACCAGGAGCTACATTTCCGGATGATATATATCTTAATCCATATGTGTTGAAGTGGATTACAACAAAAAACTTATCTTATTCACACCCAAATCACTTCGATAGCAGTCCTGAGAAGCTACATTTCCCAAGTGTTTTGCCAAGAGATTTGTTGGCAAAGATGATGCCTTACTTGGTACGAACTACAGAAGCAATTGCCACTCAGAAACACCCAATAAATACGTTTTTTTTTTAATTTGACCTCAGCCCCTACAGTATTTATTAAAAAGGACAAGCAAGAAACAGAGATCAAGTACAGGCTGGTTCAAGAAACGTAAAAAAGAGAGAAATAAAAGAAGCAACAAACCACAAATTACAACAGATTTTAAATCCATATAAGCTTTATAGAGTAGAGACCTGATACTATTGATGTTGAACAACCCCACCCAAGCAAAAACCAAGCCTGACTCGAACACAAGATCCTCCAGAAAAAATATGTTAAAAATTCTTGTGCATTTCAGTTGAGACACAAATCTCCAATTGGCCCGTGTGGAATGGAACGATGGCCTCAAAGCTAAGGACATTTATGCTTGTTGGCAATGGTAAGGTAAACAGACTTCTGATCTGGCACATGCTGTGGATTGGTTCCACTTAACCTAAGGAGCAATTCCCGCTTGTCAAAAAAAAAAAAAAAAAAAAAGAGCAATTCCCTGCATTATACAAAATTAGCTATTAGAAAAAAAAAAACGCTATTAGCAAAAATAGCACTGGCTGCTATGGCCAGTAGAAGATGGAATCCTCTACTTTCAGAAGATATATATACAATATACGTACCAATATCAGCTTACAATGCTTGGAAACTAGGTGGTCGTACCAAACAACAAGAACCACCAGTACAAGAAATATTTTGGCTACTAAATTACAATTTGCTTTTAAAGTTTTTTTTTTTTTTGAAAGCAAACGGGGAGAGTTTCCCCACCAAATTTTTATATATCACGCGCACTCTGTTAGAACAGAGCTTAGTCTGAACCGTTACAAGCAAGGAGGTACATCCGCCAAGCATCAAGCTTGGGTGTTTGCTCAGGCCTGAAGCGGCCCTTCCAAATTACAAAGGTCGTCACATATTTTGGAGATGATGGAGCGAGGGCTCGGGCTCTCTTGCCTAAAAATCTTGCCGTTCCTAGCATCCCAGAGACGCCACAGGATTGCTTGCGGGGATGGATGGCCACAACGATGCATCAACCGAGGCGGGAACGGGGAGCTGTCCAGATGTGCGAATCGGCCAAGGCCGATACCGAAGACAGCCTAAGCCGACTCCAGACGCCTTCACTAACGGGACACATAAAGAAGACATGATGCCTGTCTTCACTTCCGAGGGTGCAGCGCTCGCATTCAGCATGGTCGAGGGACGTGCTTGGAGTGCAAGTTCGTTCGGGTGCTGAGCCTATCTTTGAAATAAAGCCAGGAGAAGATCTTCACTTTGTTTGGTAGGCGTGTGCTCCAGATTGCCCTACCATGTTGGTCGTCGACCCGCCATTGTTGAGAGCTTTCGATAAGCATCCCGAGCTGTGTACCGCTTTGCCGTAAGCTTCATGAGACGGTGATCAGGTTGGTCGTCGAGTTGGAGTTCCTGCAAGCAAGAAAGAAGTGCAGCCAGTTCTTGACTAGCAGCTCTTGTTAGCCGGGGACGTAAGCACAATTCAAAACCAGTCTGGAAAACTTTTTGAACCGAGACGTTAGGCCTCAGGCAATGGGAGAAGAGGGCAGAGTGAGTAGTGTATAGTGGGCCATCAGGAAGCCAGTGATCGAACCAGAAAGAAGTGGATGCACCGTTGTGGACATGAACGGTGGTGAGCGAGCGGTATGTGTTAAGTTCAGCATTAACAATTTTCCAAATGAAAGAATCATTTCTAGTGCAAATAGAGTCGAAGTCGGGTGTTTCCTGCAGCACCCACTGGACCCAAGGGACATCAGACCCCGTGAAGATTTTGTCAACAAACTTGATGAGGAGGCATCGATTTTGTAACTCCAAGTCTTTGACATCGAGGCCACCATTATTCTTGGTGATTTTCATATCGTCCCAAGCCACAAGGCATTTGGATCCATGACACTTGTCCTCTCCAGTCCAGAAGAAGGCACGCCTCCTGCGGTCGACACCTTGGATCACGGTTTTAGGGATTGACATAGCTGCCATGAAATGCAGTGGGATGGCGGTGAGGACAGCTGAGGAAAGGATTAGCCGCCCAGCGCGGTTCAGCAGTGAAGCACTCCACCCGGATAGGTGTCTGTCGACTGAGGCAATCAAAGGCTGGCAGTCAGCCACGCTGAGCTTGTACGGGGAGAGGGGGAGCCCCAGATAAGTTTGAGGGAACGTGGAAAGAGTCGTCCCGAAGGAGGTAGCAAGGGACTGTGCAGTTTCAGGAGGCACAGCAACGGGTAAGAAAGTTGTTTTATGGTAATTGATGGATAGTCCGGTGGCATCCTCGAAGAGCTGTAGCAAGTGTTTTGCTTGGTCGATGGCTGCAGTAGAGCAATGGAGGAAGATGAGCGTGTCATCGGCATATTGGAGAACAGGGCAGGGGGTGGTTGGGGAGAGGGGGTGGACAAGGTCAGAGGCTAGAGTAGGATGGTGTAGGAGCCGACGAAGGATGTCAGCTACAATGATAAAAAGGTACGGAGAGATTGGGTCGCCCTGTCGTAGCCCATTCCGGCACTGAATCCATTTGCTTTTAAAGTTGCAGTTAGAACAACAAATAATACTGTAATGATCTCTGCCTTAGGAAGGAAGAAGTAGGAATATGAAAATAGTTGGAGAGAGGTGATAGATGCAGGAGCACACGCACCTCAATTTCTCTGAGAGTCACCACCACCGCACAAGGGGAGGAACCTCCCTATGCACCTCAATAACTGACTATGTGTTTAAATGGAATTGGAGAGACAAAGTCGAAGTACTCCCCACCTTCGCTGCAACGTCTCTGCAGGTCGGGCCAGGACCGTATATGTAGGGATCTGAGGGCCGGGAGCCGCTGGAGGAGGCCCTGTGGAAATCGATCGATCCAAGGACAATGATAGATAACCAATCGCTCAAGAGAAGTGAGGCCATCCATCCCATCAGGCTGCACATTCAGCCAACTTAACCCTATCAGAGCGAGATGCCTCAACTTTCGCAGATCCCCAAGGTTCGAAGGCAGTGCCACCAAACTGTCGCACGAATAAATCTCTATTTCCCCAAGTGAATCGGGCAACTTTGGAATCTCTAGCATAGTATCACAGTCCGATATGTATAACCTTTCCAACTGGGGCAGAGGAAGGATTTCCTCGGATGACGAGCCCTTCCCCTCTAGTTTGTTGCACTCTCTAATTTGCAGAGATCGAAGGCGAACCAAGCATCGGAACTCCTCCACTGGCCAACGGACAATATTGTTGCATGACTGGATTTCCAATTGTTCCACAAAAGCCAAGTAGTGCCCAAGCCCAAGTTGCAATTTGGATGAGCTGAACACTGATATGAAGCCATTGTCATTGCGTACATGCAACCTTCTCAGAGAGTCTAGCGGACATCTTTGGCTTTGGTCTTGTTGATCATTTACAGGCATCACCATGTCTACCAGCATCTCAATATCCAATCGGACAAGAGACGGAGAAGATCCCATAGGCATGCGCATAGGAACAAGGCCTTCTATAGGCTTATTATATGACAATATAGAGAAGTGAGTGCTGGGCTTTCTGGAAGAGTTGCAATTTTGTTGCAGTCGATGATGTGCAGCTCTTCCAGTTGGGGAAACACCACCAAGCTATTAGGCTCTCCTGCACTGTTTTCTGCCCATCTCTCCAACTCCGGCAATTTCTCCAACCACATCGTCTTTAACTTTGGAAAAATTCCTAGAGAGGTATTATGCCCTGTAGCTTCCATGTCAATGTTCTTACATAATGCAGACAGGCTATCCATGAAGGATAATTTCAATTTCTCAAGAGAGGGTGACAACCACACTAATGGAATATCCTTACATCTTGGGCATTCGGAAATATATAGTTCTCTTAAGTACTGGAACATTTGTGGGTTTCTCAACCATTGTGAGATGGATAGGCCAGCATACCCATATAGCCCCAATGTTTTCAGCTCAGCATGAGGTACAAGAGATTCCAGTACCTCTTCCTCATTATTACTGATGACCTCATCACGCAATGGATTGTAATATATGTCAGGGCCCCAATGCAAAAATAGTTCTGTTAGATTCTTTTTCTCATGGAGATTAGCCTTTGACCCACTCTTTAGTTTCCTTAAATTCCAAAGTTCCAACCTATTTCTAAGGTGTCTCATGTCTTTCAGCTCCTCAATACCAAACCCTTCTCCAGAGTCCACAATAAATTTTGTAAGTGTGCAGAGGTTGCATAGCAGACTAAGTTTTGGAGGCATCCGCTTCAACCCATGACATCCTATCAGATAAATGTGGATGAGGTTTCTCATAGTTTGCATTCCTTCCGGTAAAAGCACTAGTTGCTGACAATGATTGAGAATCAAAGATTGCAAATTATACAACTGACAAATTGACGTCGGCAATATAAGAATAGCTGACCAAGAAAGATCAAGATATCTTAAATGTGTTGTATTTATGAGCTCTCTATGGATAACAGATCGGTTTTCCCAGTGCAATGCTCTTAATGATGTTAGTTTTAACTTCTTAAGCACTTTGTATTCTGATTTTCTAGAATCCCTGTCCTCTGCTAATCTAAATAAAGAATCCCTATTGTCCTCATCTAGTGAAATGCCGAAAAGCCCGAGATGCGGTCTCTGAGTTAGCAAAGTGCGGAGAGTACAGACGAGTTTTCCATGAATCTAGTGATTTCTTGGTTTGGCTTCAACAATGACAACTGGATGTGACGTACATTGTTTATCAACGTTTTTTGCGGCATCAACTCTCCTTCAACAGCACACTCATCTGTAGTTTCTTTTGCTAAGTCATGCATTAAGTCATGCATTTTACATCGAATTTCCTTATATGGAACCAAATGATGTAGTTTCTCATCATATATCTTGACATTCACATCTTGAATAAATGACCTCCACACCAACTCGTTGAAAACAAATTCACCTTTCTGCACCAAATCTGTTGTTCTCTCTGCATGAATAAAATTGTTTGCCATCCATAGCTGGATTAGCCTATCCTTATCCATCTCATAGTCCTTAGGGAATACTGCACAAAAGGCAAAGCATTGCTTCATTTCAGATGACAAGTGCATGTAGCTCAATTTTAAAATGGACAATACTTCATATTTGCCAACCCCATCATCTTCTGCGATGGCCTCCCATTCCTTGATTTGATGTTTGGAACTCATCAAGCCACCCATTGTCTTCAAAGCAAGAGGTAGTCCCTTGCACCTGCTAACAATAACTTTAACAATCGATATCAAATCTGCTTGCTTTTGAACTCCTTTACTAAAGGCTTTCTTTGAGAACAATTCCCATGAATCATCTTCACTTAGGCATGCTAGTTCATGGGGTGAAAGGGTGCCCATTATAGAGGCGACATTTTGGCTTCGGCTTGTGACAACTATCATGCTCCCGATCCAGCATTAGAAGAAGAGTAAAATGCATGGATAGACCACTAACTTGTGAGCGTGTGTCAATTTGAGCCATCAACTTTGAAAGTGCATTTTTTTGTCCAAAAACTTGAGAAGTGGTTTATAAAGAGTCCATACCCCTTCGTTTCGTGTTTATATTTATAGAAACCTCCCTATATCTATTCTTCTTTCACAAGATTGTCCTTCACCGGCGACGGCAATGTCTCCGGCGCGGACCATTTTGCCGAATGAACACGGCACGACCTCGTCGTGCGGGGGGCGACCGGTGGACCGGTATGCGGGTATGCGTCTTTGCCTTTGAGCGCGGCGCGATGTGGCCCTCAGCCGGGCAGCGACGGCGGAGGTAGCGGGCTTGGGCGAGGTTCCCTCGGACAGGAAGCGGCCGGCCGGGTTGTGGCGTATGGGAGGACTCCGGCGGCCGGATCCGGCCGCTGTTGGCCCTCGCGGCGGCGCGCGCAGACTCCGATCTGGAGCCCCTCGGACGGGCGGTCCTGGACGGGCGGCCTTGAGGCCTAAGCGGTGCGCTGGTGGACTCCGAGCCGGCGGCGCCCGGATAGGTGGTCTCCGGCGGGCGGACCCGAGCCCCTGGATGCGGGCGACCTCGGCTAGTGGTGTAGCTTTGGCGCGGCGATGGGGCCTCGGCCGAGCCGCGTGATCTCGGGCGAAGCTGGTGCGTTGGCGCGTCCCTGACTCCTGGTGTGGCCTCGGAGGAGCGTCCGGCGACAGCGGCTTCGGACGCCGTCCTTGTCGTCGTACCGGCGGCGCGAGTGACGACTCGCGAGGGACTTGGTAGGGCGTGGTCCGCCTCGGTTGGTGGTCCCTCGACAAGCACCGGACCACGGTCGAGCTAAGCCGGGGCAGCGGTGGCACGCAGCGCACCTTTGAGCGGCGGAGTTTACGCCGCGGTGGCCTCGCGGCGGCCGCGCCGGGCGAGCCCCTAGCGGGCGGCGCGGCCGGCCGGCGCGTGGCTTTGGTCGTTGTCTCGGCCGCAGCGGCGCGGATGGTCTTGGTGAAGCAGCCCCGACCACAAGAGGGCGAGTGGCCTCGGTCCAGCGACCCCTCACGAGGCGACGCGTCGGAGGGTCGCGCTTCGGCCGCCGACGATGCGGTGCGTGGGCACACAGTCTCGGGGCATGCGGCGTGGGCCGGGCTCAGGTGCGGCCTCGGCGTACCGTGCAGAAAGCGCCCGAGGGGGGCGAGCGGGCGCGGCCGGGTAGACTTTGTTGGCGGTCGCGGACGGAACTCCCGGCGAACCTTGTCACGGTGGCGCATGGGGAGTAGTCGCGAGAGGGCGTGCAGGCCTTGACCGCGGCGGTCGCGGCACACGTGCGCGTTCCCCTCGCGTCGGGCGGCGCGTGGCGGGCGGGACCTCGGCGCGGGGACTTGGTTGGTCAGACCCGGCGCGTGGTAGCCTCGAATGGCGTCCGGGACCGATGGGGACCCTCGGCCGCACGTCTTTGGCGGGCCTCGGTACTAGCGACCCTCGGCAAACAACCCCTCATAAGTGCAGAGTTCCGTGCTCGCGCCGGGACGGACGGACCTTGAGGCAAGCATGCGGCGATGCGTGGTGCGGCGGATACAAGCGGCGCCCCTCGCCGGTGAAGGACAATTTTGTGAAAGAAAAAATAGATATAGGGAGGTTTCTACAAATATAAACATGAAACGAAGGGTATGGACTCTTTATGAACCACTTCTCGAGTTTTTGGACCAAAAATGCACTTTTAAAGTTGATGGCCCAAATCGACACACGCTCACAAGTTAGTGGCCTATCCATGCATTTTACTCTTAGAAGAACATAGGAGTGGCTTCAAATAGTCCTCCCACTTTTGCTTCTCTTCACTCCACACATCATCAAGAACTAGTAGAAACCTTTTTCCGCCAATGACTTCCTGCAGCTTTGCTCGCAGCAGCTCTATGGTGTCAGGCAGATCACATTTCTTATTTGTAGCGAGTTCTATGATGGATTTCTCAACAGCAATGGCTTCAAAGTTATCTGATACACAGTGCCACATCTTCAACTCAAAGTGATTCTGAACTTTACTGTTATTGTACACCATCTTTGCTAGTGTGGTCTTCCCCAGACCTCCCATTCCAATGATGGGGAGAACCTGCACATTCCGCTGATTTCGCTCATCTAGTAACAGCTTCACCACGACATCCTTGTCGTTGTCTCTTCCAATGATGTCTGCAGACTCGTCAAATGCAGAGTGTGTCTGCCGATAGAGAGGTTGTGGAGCCACTGGCTCTCTCTGCAGCAGATCAAATTTCTTCATATCCTCCACCAGCTTGTGGATCTTGCCCAGCACTTTCTTGAGGTCCCTGCTAGCCTTATGGCGGAACACGAGTGGATTCCTGGAGGTGAAGTAGTCGAGTACCTTGCCGGTGGCCGACCCAAGGCTCTGGGCCTCGCGGCGCAGCGCCTCGTACTGGAAGTCGTCGAGGACGTCGTCCGCCTGGTACGCGGCGGCCCTGAGCTCCTTCATCCACGCCTTCACGGCGCGGCCGGCCTCAGTGTCCGCCTCGCCCTTGGCCTCGGCGTCGGCCAGCAGGGACTGCACGTACAGCAGCTTGAGCTCAAGATCGTGGCGGTCGCCGTCGACGCCCCACATGCGGGCGACCTTCTGCACAAGCGCGTCGGCGGCCTTGCTGACCACGACGCGCACTATGGGGCGGAGCAGCGACTCAGCCATGGCAGGGCCCTTGCCGCCTTGCCGGGAGGGAGAGTCGCGCTTCTCAAGCCGTATGTGAAGCGAGAGACAAGCTGGGGAATGGACGAATGGTGAGAAAGGCGACAGTGTAGACGGCCTTTCTGGATGAGACAGGCAGGTGATCAGAAGAGAAGGACAAGCGAAACATTCGGAACCAAACACTTCGCTGAAGAGGAGGCGACAGTGAGAATGTTTGTTGGTAAAGACTGACAAGAGCTATAGTAAAACTCGTTCTCGGCGAGCTGTTCCTGTTGTCTCCTCACTGCCGCCGGCGCTTCTCCGTGATTCAATCGAGAGGTGAGGCCGTTCAAGCCTTCAATGTCATTGAGGCCTTGTTTAGAACTTTAGATGCACTCATATCTATCCTAATCTATGTGTATTGAGGTGGATTAGACTACAACTTGCCTTAATTTTCATCCTAATCCACTTCGACACAAGTCCTGAAGAGCTACATTTCCCAAAGTGTTTTACCAACATATTTGTTGGTAAAGATGATGCCTTACTTGGTCCAGATGAGTATGTGCAGACCATGTGCTGAAATTTGAAATTTCATCTGATGTAGCTAAAATCAAAGAGCATGGCTAAAACCCATACGTCAAAAACAGTGTTAGGCAGCGGTGCGTGTAGCAGAACATGGTCCCAAAGCAATGGCAGTGACGACTACGAGCACTGGATGCAGGTAGACCATGAACGATGGTCTGGTGTCCTGGCATTGTGGCATCCAATGAAGCCTAAAGCATGTCCCTTGGTCTAGATACTACAGCGCGGCTGACTGACGCAGAAGGCCAGGTCATAATACATCAATGCCTCAGCTGTACCCAGTTGATGCTCATCTGATCAAAACCTCATTGCAGTAACAGCTCATTCATATTTACACAATCACCGTGATCTATGAGGCGCATTAAGCCAACTGGTGTCCGTCTAGGTAAACCTCATGCCCCTAGCCCTCGGCAAACTATAATTTTGATGAATTGGTACGTCACAAAAAACTGTACAAACATCACCAGATTGAGAAAACAATCCATGCTCAAGTATCACTGGATTTACTGCAGCTCTGGCACATACGAGTTTGCGCAAATCATGTGCTAAAATTTCATCAAACCTAGCTAAAGTCAAAGATCTTGGCTAAAATCCAGTTGTTCAAAACAGTGTTAGGGACAGCGGGTAGGGCAGAACATGCCCCAAAGGCAGAGACGATGACGAGCACGGCAAGCAGAACGCGCCTGTTTGGTTTATTGCCTGCCAGGCAGCAATCGATTGCCTGGTTGCCTGAATTTGTTGCACAGCAACAAACGGGCTGTCCATTTACCAAAAACAGGTGTCTATGTCCATGGACGGGAGTCCTGGCATGTGGCATAAATCAATCTCAACCAGATCATTTCCCTTGGATATGATACATCTGTCTCAGGTGTACCCAACTGAAGCCCCTCTGACAAAAACAGTTTCTTGTAATTTGTTAAGCCCAAGCAGTTATCCCATTGCAATAACAGCTCATTGATATTTACACAATCACGGCAATCTATGAGTTGCATTAAGCTAACAGGTGTCAGTCTGGGTAAACCTCATGTCAATACTCACTAGCCCAGTAGTGCTACAATTTGAACTCACAAAAGCAGTACTCGGGAAGAGCCGATCCCCTGCCTCTGATATATTCCTCTCGATGAGCATCCCACATAGCCTTAGCCAGTTGCTCTCCTGCCAGTCCAGTGGCAGTGTAGTTTGCAAAAGCCCTCCTGCTCAAGACCAGTGTCTTCTGGAGACCTTGCATTGTCCTCATTGCAGTAACCATCTTATCCATATTTCCAAAGAATGTGGCAATGTAGGCATCACTGTTGACTGAAACATAGTAGTCAAGAGCAGCTTTTGTGTTGCCATGCATATTCTCAAAATCTTCATGGGCCAGGAGAGATGATTTTGTGTATATATTTTTGTAAACGGATGTGAAACCCTCAAGCTCCATTAGCCCATCACCAGCAGCTAAATAAATGTTTGTATCTGTAGGAATGTCTAGTGCTTGGAGGATAAATGCTGTTTCACTTGGTGTCAGAGGGCACTTTCCACGGTTCCTCCACAGGCGGGCAGCATCACCAGTCAATACCTTTCTACCCTCCCCACGTGCAGCTTCAATGGAGTCCATTGATTTAGAAGAAAGACCAGTGTATGCACACTGACTGTAGGCAACCATATCTGGTTCAAATCTTAGGTGAAGGGATAAGAAGGGTTTTGGTATGGCTTGGAGAAGCTCAACAGCTTTGGCATGCACTTTCTTATTCAACCTGAGAGCACTGTAGCAGCCTTGACAGTATGAAGCTTTTGCATACGAGGGGTTTCTGAAAACACGTAAACTTATATCAGTTTGGAGCATAATCAGCCTCAAGATGAATAACTAATTACATTTTAAAATTTATCATACCAAAGAGCCTAATAGAACTGCTGATAGAAATACGAAGAACAAATTTCTAAGATATACATTGTTGTTGCCACAATCGTGGAGTGTAGAATAGCTAGCCACACAAATTTTTTTAGGTACATACATAAGCTGGAAGGACTAAACTACTTGTTAACTTATTATCTTATTTCACTTAACCTACATTTTTTACACTACAGTTGGCCAAAAAGGATTTTTCAGAAGATACCAATCTTTAGAAGATAATAGGAAACTAAGATTAGGTAAATTGAAGTGGATGATGTTATACAAAAAGTTATATAACCAACAAATAAATGATACCCAAATTCTCATAATATATAGACAGGCATCTTTTTTTCTTAACCGGTGATCTGTGGATTCATAGTGTTGGGTGTGTGTGTGTGTGTGTGTGGTGCAGGTCTATGTATGACTCTCTTACTTCTATTAATACAATGATACACAGCTCTCCTGCGTGTTCGAGAAAAAAAATATAGACAGGCATCATTGCCATCAAAATTAATAGTGTGTACGCTCCAACCATCTAAGGTCAGGTTTACTTACTGCAAAGGGATAAAGAGAACTAATAAATGCAGATCACTACAGCTTTTTACAGTAACATGTGAAATCAAGGAAATCCAACCAACAAACAGATTTTGAAGGTTTACAAAAATACGCTAAGCTAATAGAGTAGGAAGCTTATATTTCAATCAGACAATGAAGTCAATAAACAGATCTTATCCATGGAAAGCAGCAATTACTAACTACTTGGTCAAATCAGATGCTAACATCAAAGCATAAAAGATTAATAAACAAAAAATACTGATTCATAGTTCATCATGGCTTAGCTGCTGTAGTACTTTCGCATATAGCACTCAGCAATACAACCCAACATAACTTGTGAAACAAATTACTAGTAATCATATGAGTTCCCGCAACAGTATTATGGAAATGGAAGGAAAATGCAAGGGATCAGCGAGATAAATAAATTAGTACTACCTATCCCTTCTTTGATTCATGGAAGGTGTCAGTGAGATGTACTGATGCTCCAAGAGAGCTGGAAGTACACTTTCAACATAATCAAAATGTCCTTTCCGTTTACTGCAGTCAACCTTAAACGGCTCTTTGGATGCTATATCCGCAGGCAATTCCTTCACAACTTCGACATATCCTCTAGTTTGCTCAATGAAGTAATCAACATCGAAAAACATCTGCAAAGCCACTGACAGAACAGTCCAATAAGAACTAATGTAGGCATATTTCAAAGAACTGCACTACAGAATAACAATTAGCACAATCATTGATTTTCTTGAGCAGCGCATACCTAGACTCATTCCAATAGGCAGCAACCTCAAACTTAGGCAGAACCATCGTTGCGTTCAGAAGACGTGCAACCCCAATTCCGTCACATAGCTGCAGAATCATCACAATGGGGTCATTTGGTGGCCCCTCCAGAACTCAGAAGCACAAAGATATGAAGCAGTTATGAACAAAACAAAGCACAATTGCTTTATGGAACATCAAGAACTTCTAACTGAAAATTCAGCACTCATCAGTCTCAGAGTCTCACTACTCCATGCAGTGCTGTTACGATACTCACAAACACAACATGTTTCGGCTAAACCATTTGATTCTCTACAGGAAGGAGGAAACTCTAACCGAGGTCTCTTAACGTACATCACGTCGCAGCTGGTTGAGACCGCCGTAGCAGTCTATTCGGATGTACCCGTTCCTCCTAGACGGAGCTGCACACGGAGGGCAAGCGTCAATCATCAGCGCATCCAGGTCCAGTATCCAAACTCCATCCCCAAAACAGCGAGGCCTTACCTTGCACTGGTGCCGTGCGCCACCACCCGCAGGGGCGCCACTCCACCAATCGCCGCTGCGCCCATATGAGACGCGAGCCCGAAGGAGGCAGCTCCCTGCCACAAACCGAATGCGGGATTAAGTAATTGTTCTAGTACATTCTAGAGGGGTCTGGGATTGGGGCGAGGCGCGTACCCGGATGCGGGGAGGCTGACGAAGGGCGGAGGGGACGGCGGCGAGAGGAGGAAGAAGAGGACGGGCGCGAGGAAAGGGACGGTAGGAGGAACCGAAGCCGGTGCTGCGCGCACCACGCCGCCGCCGGTGACATGGCCGCCGGCGACTCACCGTCGCCGTATCGCGCTGGATCTGATCGGCCGGTGGCGGCGCGTGAGTGAGGAGAACGAAATCCCACAAGCGCAAGCCGCCACCAGGCGTTCCGGTTCCGTTTGGGAAAGGTGGGTCTCAGGCCTGGTGCGGGTCCCACATGTCATCCACAAGCCGTGACACGTCGAAGGCGTTGCCCTGTAGCGGGGCAGCCCATAGCCAATAGGAAGAACGCTTTAACTTGTGGCAGGTGGGACCGTGCTTGAGCTACCCCCACATGTCAGTGTCACGTGAGTATATCCGGTTAGGAGAGGGGGTTAGACGTGAGTAAACGGTAAATAACAAGGGCTTATCCGCAAAACGACACGGACGTATTTCCGCTGCCACCTGACCTGCGCCGAGATCTCGGAAGAGACCGCACCGCAGGATCAGAAGGAGCAGAGGCTTCCGCTGCAGCCGCTTCCGCACCCGAATCCAAGCCGCCACGCCCACCCCACCCCACCCCACCCGAATCGAAGCTGGCGCGCGAGGCGGCCGACGCGAGCGCCCGGAAGCGCAAGGCGGCGGACGGAGGCGAGGTCCCCGACGCCACCACCGCCGCAGCAGAGAGGTCGCCGCGGCGCCAGCCCCGGGGGAGGACGACGCGGCCATGGGCGACGTGCCCCAGGCGCCGCACGTCGCGGAAGGAGGAGGACTGGAGGAGGGGCCGGTGCCCGACCCTAACCCTAGCCCGAGCCTGAGCCTCGGCGGGTGCTCGGACCCCGTGTCGGTGGAGCTCTCCATGGGCGGGGACTACTACCGCGCCTGCTGCGGCGACCCCGACCCCGACATCCCCGAGGGGCCCAAGCTGCCGTGCGTTGGGGGAAAAGGTGAGAGAACGAGAGAGAGCCTCTGTCCCCCACCATCCCGCGATCGGTTATTGGTTGTGGCCAGCTGTGTAGTGGGATGAGTCTCCATCACGCTTTAGTGTTGTACAGAGTTGCGGTGATCTAGTGGAAATGCTAGTCGTGGCCATCTCTATGGCTCTGGTGGGATCAGATTGAAGGGACAGGACACTAGCACAGTTGAATGTTGGTTACTTGCTGTTTGAGTTTCGCTGCTAAGGAAGAGTGATGTGGATTTGGAGATGATGGGGGTGTTTTGTTTGTTTAGTCTAGGATGAAAAGGAGTTTATGGTTCGAAACTCGTGATTTGAGTGAGAGCCTTGCATTTACTTCTCCTATAGACAACCATATATTTGTTGATAGGGAACTACTGGACAGAAACTGGTACACCATTTTTTGATCAATTGAAGTGAAAAATTCATTCCATAATTTGGCCAAACACCACATGGTTCCCACTAAAGTATGCTATTCCTTTTTGAGTTTATAAAGTGTCAAATAGAGTTATCTGTAGGAGGAGGTGGATAACTTTGGAGTCTTTTGTTGCCTACCCCTGTGTGTGTGTGTGTGCCTACTGTTTGCTTTATTTCCAGAACATTTTTGTTGCTCTGCTTATTCTTGTCGATACTCAAGCTACTGTACATGGATTCGTTGTATAGAAAAAAACCTACCAAGCATTTCTTTTAGCATAAGAAATAGTATATTGAGATTGATCTGTTATTTAATTCGACCAGTTGGTTATGTTCTCTTATTTTAGCTTGTCTTGCTGATGCACTGATGTTTCATGGCTTCTTCAAAAGTTCATAGTCTGTACCAGTATTAAATCGGGCTGTGTTTTGCTTACGCTGCTTATGGTCACCTGCTGGTTGGTCTTATCTGTAGGCTTAGGTGGTCTGTTTGACTTTACAGAAACTGCTGTTCTCATGTCCCATTTGATTAAAATTGAACAGTGCCTTGTTTCTGGTTCTAAATTCTGGAAAGAGCATCTTGTGATGGTGGTTAAGTACCTTTCCTGAATGATAAGAAACATTTCTGAGCTGTTATGATGGCTAAAATGTTCTGATTGTCATGATGGTTTTCCATAATCCATACTAATTATTATGCATCTTGTAAATGTTGCAGGAACCTCTCTCCTCTTTAGCAGCCGAGTTTCAGTCTGGCAGCCCCATTTTACAAGAGAAAATTAAGGTTCTTGTGTGTCTGGCTGATCTAATATGTAATTGCTGCATTTTCTGTGAATAGGTAACATGCCATTATCTAGTTTGTTCAATTAGTCTCCTACTTTGTCTGTAGTTGCTTGGCGAACAATATGGTGCTTTAAGACGGACACGTGGAGATGGAAACTGCTTTTATCGAAGCTTTATGTTTTCCTACTTGGTAGTATCTGCCGTGTGCTTTTCACAAGTATTATCATTCACAATCGTGGCAATTATCTTATCTTATATTTGCTGCCAGGAACACATCCTAGAGACACAAGACAAAGCTGAGGCTGATCGCATCATGGTAAAAATTGAGGAATGCAAGAAGACGCTCCTATCTCTTGGATATATTGAGTTCACTTTTGAGGATTTCTTTGCTGTAAGTTTATTCAATGGTTATTTTCGCATTTCCTCAGTCATAAGTTTTCTGTTAGGGTGGTTTTTCCAGTTTATTTGCTATATACATTGTCTACTATTTGTGGGTTTGTCTACTTATGATTGTTTCAGATGAGTTTTGGGTTGCATAAATGAATTGGCTTATAAGCTGTCTGATGTCTGTATCAGAACTGGGCTGGTTTGGGTTATTGTAGTGCAAGCTTCTTGTCAATTCTTTGAGGCTCAGATATGCTGATTTTTATGTTGATAATTAACTAAGATGCAAAATGTTTTAGTTTTAATCAGGAATACTAATCAGTCTGTCTTCCAAAGGACATAAGATATCAGTATAGACAGTATGTCACACAAAGTTTTCTACTGTACTAGTATAGAATGCAGCTGGATGACTGACACATTAGTGTTTAGTTGTCTGGAAATATGCTGGTTTAATTAAAATGAAGATAGTTGAAAATTTCAGAGTTGAACCTGGCTGACTAATATATGCTTGGAATTGTAAGAAATATAACTTTCTTGTAAACAAAATACTCCTCCATTCCAAACTATAAGATGTTTTGGCTTTTCTAAATACATTGTTTTTATTATGTATCTAGACATAGTTTATATCTAAGTGCACAGCAAAAACTTTGTATCTAGAAAAACAAAAAGTCTTGTAATTTGGAATGGAGGGAGTATCAATTTATTCCCTCTAATCACAATATATGTTGTTTTAGGTTTGTCCTATGTCAAATCTTTTAGCTTTGACCATCAATAGTTCAAAGTTGAAAGCCTTAAATAGTAGTTTTAACATAAAATTCAAGTTACTAGATTCTTTATGAAAAAATAATTTCATTATATCTAACTTTACTATTTAAAATATGCTATATTTTTACCAAAATTGATAGTCAATTTTTCATTTCACCTAGTAGACTATGTTGATGTCCTAAATTGTTTATATTTGTTGGAGGGGGTCCTTTTTTTTTTTTGCACTACACCTTATAAATTTTGTAATCTCTCCCATACTGAATTATCCTCTTTGATTTTGCTCAGATATTCATTGATATGCTGGAAAGTGTTCTGCAGGGACATGAAACTCCTATAGGGTAAATATCATAGAGTTGTATTTTTTGTCCCTTGAATACATAATAAAGAAGTGTTGAGTTGTTGATATCAAAGAAACATTTTTCTTTGATGCTTCCACAAAAATATGACAGTACCTATCATCAAGCTTGTGTATCTTTAGTAAATCTAATCTATTTCCCCGACATCTTTAGGCCTGAAGAGCTTCTAGAAAGAACCAGGGATCCACAAGTTTCTGATTATGGTTTGTATACGTTTAAGTTTTCAAACTCTGTAGTTTTACACTATCTTGGTATTGCTACCTAACACTGTTGTCTTCAGTTGTCATGTTCTTTAGGTTTGTCACTTCTGGTGAAATTCAAAGGAGGTCTGACTTCTTTGAACCATTCATATCTGGCTTGACAAATTCAACTGTGGCTCAGGTCAGTACCATATTCCGTTGTCACATGTTGCATATGGACTACAGAAGCTATATTCGTGGCCATTTACGTGTATCAAGTATCATTAACCTCTGATCCTAATTGTTGCTCCCTGGTGAATAGTATTTGTGGTGATTGGCAATCACAGTTTGTTATTTCATTGTTGGCTTAAAGTGTTCTGGAACACGTGTAGCCATTACTTCAGAGTTGATTTCCCTTAACAAAGTCAGATATGGATGATTAGATATCATGATGTAGCAACTCTTTGAGCAAAACACCCCCCGCCCCACACACACACACACACACACACACACACACAAAATGGTATAGTCTATAGTAAGTCTGTACTCTGTAATGATTTTTTATGATATAGGGAAAAGATTTTATGCTGCTGCCCATGTGGGCAAATAAACTACTTGGTCTTGAATATTTGTTGAAGTTGCAGTGTTATTTCCAGCACTGAATCTGTACCCCTGTTTCAGTTGGTAAATATGCAGATATGGGAATGACCCTGATTTATAATTTTGGTTTGCAGTTCTGCAAGACTGCTGTGGAACCTATGGGTGAGGAAAGTGACCATGTGCACATAATTGCCCTATCGGATGCACTAGGTGTACCTATCCGTGTTATGTACCTAGACCGAAGCTCATGTGACACTGGCAATCTGAGCGTGAATCACCATGATTTCATCCCTTCGCCAATGCTTCTGAGGGCGATACATCCGAGGGTGATGCTGCGATGACATGTACTCCTGCAGTCGAGAAACCTTACATCACTTTGCTCTACCGTCCTGGTCACTACGATATTCTCTACCCAAAGTGAATTTTGCTCATGGCTAGTTTCGTGACTTGGTTGAGAAAGCACACACTCTAGAAATCTGTAGTCATGTTTCGCCTATGTGCTGCCAAAGGTGGCAAACTTGCTTGTGTGCTAATGCCCTCGTTCAAACTAGTTTTTTTCTACCTGCTGTAAGTCTTACTCTGGTACAACGATTTAACATTTTGTTGACAGCGGAGTTCTGTTGATATTGCTACTGATTAGTTTTTCGTTCACAAGTGTTTTTTTTTCCGACATTCATTTATCGTAGGAAACCAAGCTCATAATGTTTAGAGTATAAAACTATTGAAATGGTTGGAGTATAAATCAATCAATTTTCCTAGTAGGTGAGGTGTTTGTATTGTTGTAGTAGTAGCAGGCTAGCAGCCATCCACTTTCCAAATGGCTCAAACAGATTCATCATTTCTATTTTATTGCATCAGGTGTGCAGCCCGTTCGCCTATTGTATGATCCTTATACTGAGTGGGTGTAGTCCAAGTTATCTCCAGTATGGTTTGACAGATGGGCAGTTGTGGTTGTTATGAAGTGGTGAGATAGGGAATGGAAGGCCAAGCAGCATTTGGCAAATATTTGTTGAGAATTTGACGATTATGCAGCACAGGAAGTACTGCTCCAGTTAGAGTTACTCAGGTTGGGCATGGAAGTGACACAAAGTTGGCAAAGGCCTATCTATGCCAAAAACTGGAGACCTTTTTTGTGATAGAAAGAGGAGACTGAGCAAATGTGGGGGTGATTTGCGTCTCAGGGGCGACATGGCAACCAATCAGGTGAGGATGACATGTCCTTGCGATTGAGAGAGAATGGAAAGGGTCGACAAACCCTGGAGAGCTGACCCTATGCATTGCAAAGACACAAAGGCACCAGTAGCTATTCTGTACCAACATGCCTACTCCGCGTACCAAAGCAAACTTTTTTTTCTTTCTTGTTTCGTTTTCTTCAGAGCTACTACTAATAATAAATGAGAACTGAAGAGCACATCTTAAATTCATCTGCGCATAAAAACAGTAGATATGAACACTACCTGTACCTGATGGTGGTCATGGGTTTATTGAGCACCTGTACTTGGATTCTGCAACTCTGCTCTGTCAAAAAAAAGTCCCAAGGTCGTTATGGAGCAATCCTCGGCATTTACCGAGCAACAGAGTTTGTCCTGAGAGGGCATATGACGCAGGAGTGACAAGAACGGGTCTCAATTGCCAAGTGCCAAGTAAACTGCCTTCCTTCTCCACAGCTGAAAAAGAAGGGACATTTTCCTCCGTTTGGTTGTCTATCTTTCTGTTCCCACACTCCGGTCCTGGTGGTTGGTTAGTTGGCTGCTGGCGTGGTCGCCCTTGGGGGCTCCCTAGCTGCCAGTGCCAGCTTCCTCGTCTTGAGTCACGCCATCTAACTCGCAAGGCGACAGCGATCGTGTTTCGTGTCTTAGGAAGAGGCGATATATTAGCAAGGAGAAAAGAGGCATCAATCCATCCATCCAATCTTGGACTGGATTAGCAGACAATCAACACAGTTCTCGGTTCTCACAAGCAACAACAACGACGAAATAAATAATCCAAAATTAGTATTTTTTTTTTTACACAAATGGCCAAATGAAATTCCTCCGGAGAAGAAGGCGTCTTACGCGCGCGTTTTTGTTGAGAGATTGAGTAGACGTCCAGGAAGTTGGTGACAAACAAAGCAAAGCAGCTGGCTGAATTGTTTGAAACTCTTAGTGCTGTTTATTAGTACATAAATTCATTTATATTTATAGTTTTATATAAGGGAGGGCAGGCGAAGCAATCATGGACATGATTTGACGAGTCGAAACAAAATCTTGACGCGAGGAGACGAGTGGCGGGTGGGTCATGGGAGGCTGGCGGTGGCGGGAACGAGAGAGACTTCCGGGCCATCATGCGCACAGCGGGCCGCGGAATCTCCGAACGGGCCGGCGAGGGGCCCACACGGTGGCAGCCCGAGAAAAAGCCAGCATTTCTGGCCCCACCCACGCGCCAAATTTATGTAACACACACTAAAGAACAAATGTGGATTATATCTTCTTTTTTTTTTAAAAAAATGAATTGATCTCCGTATAGTCTAGCCCATTGTCTGTCCGTCCTTTGATCAAAAGATGAACGGCATTCAAGGCAGGTTGCAAAAACAACCCTTGCTGAGTTCTTGTCAAAAAAAAAAAAAAAAAAAAAAAAAAAACCTTGCTGAGTGCGCCGGCCTCTAGTGTTAACGTCAGGACTCTCAAGTCAGGATTAGCTAGAGAGTGAGTAGCATAGCATAGCACTATCAGTGGCAGATTAGAGTGAGTGGCGGTGTCATGATCACTGTCGCATAAGTGGGCGCAACCACTCGTAATCTTGTTGTACCGAGACGAGCGAGTGGCGGTGGCGGCATGATCAATCCTATCCTGCCTTCCGCAGCAGATGGTAATCTCGTGCGTGCTGCGTGTAATTAATCTAACGACGCCTGTGCCGTGCTGTACCCATCATCATCTGCAGATATGACAGTACTACCAGCAATCGTCATCGTCAACTCCTAACGCAGCGACGAATTGGCAGATCACCAACCGGTCCATGTCCATGTCTCAGGCTGCCACTGACCCCGACCCGCCACGCTTTAATTAACGGTGACAGAACGGCATCATTAATTAATTAAACAGAATGACATTTCTAATGAATCGTACCTAAAAATCTCATTTCACTTTTTTTTAAAAAAAAAACCTCATTTTCTGAAAACAACCTACATACGTACAGTAGTAGATTATATAGTGTCTGCGTGCCGGCCCCACCACCAACCCTGAACCGAATTAATTACTCGTATAATCAACTTGACAAATCGTTACAATGTGGACCGAGATTATTTATTAATTTAAAATTAGCTCGCCAGTTAAGTTACCGGTTGCCACCGTTCTTCTTCTTCCTTCCCGGAACGAGGAGAGAGAAAGAGCAAGCGCACCGTTATTCCCTCCCAGGCAGGCAGGCTCCCCTTCCACCACCCCGCTCCCCCCTTTCCCTCCCTCCCTCCTCGCCGAGCCACCCGACCAATTCCCCCGCCCAGATCGCCGCCATTCCCTTCCCCGCCCTGCCCTGTCGCGACGAGGCCGCGGACACCGCACCTTCTCCTCCGATCCACCAGCTGCTGCTGCCTACCTTCGCGCGAGTCCCGGCGGCGGCGGCGTCTGACGGAGGAGGCCAAAGTCGGCGGCGGAGGGAGCGCCGTGGCGTGCCCGCGGATGGCCTGGTAGGACTTGGGGCGAGTTTCCGGAGACGGTGGCGGTGACTGTGCCAGCGGCGGCGGCGACGACGGGCAGCCATGTATTTCGCCAAGCTCGATGACTCGCCCATGTTCCGGACGCAGGTGGTGAGAAGCCGCACGCACCATCGTGATCCCGGCGGATCTCCGTCCCTTCGCTTCGAATGCGCGCGTCGCGTGTGTCTTCGTACCGGCTCCTGGATTCTGCTGCCGTGGGGCGGGTGGTGGGTTGGGCAGGTTTCATCCGTGCGTGCGTGCGTGTCTCCGCCCCAAAATTTTGTCCTCTCTTCCTTACCTCCTTGGCGGCGCTGGCTGCTGCACAAAGCCGGTGGCGAACTGCGGTGAGGGAACGTTGCTAGCTCGACGCCGCGCGCTGCTTCTCTTCTTTGCACGGTTGATGCGCCGCGCGTGCCCGGAATCTCCTCACTTGTTTGTTTATTTCTTTTTGTGAATGAATGCACGTGGAAAGCGTAATTCCTTCCCCTCTGATGATTCTGCGGTGCCCCTTCCACGGATCGGCAGGTCTGCATTGCGGCATGTCGTTCCATTTTATTATTATGACCTCTCTGTATTGTCTATTGTCGCATCTACTTGTTTCTACTTGCGTGCGTGCGCGTGTACTGCATTGCAGCATGTTGTTGCAATGTCAATTACTCAGGGTGGTTTCGTCTTTGGCGTTATTTCGCGATTTTTCCATGGCACCACAATGAGTGGTCCGGAATTAGCTTGATTCCTTTTCGAAATAGCTCTTTTTTTTTTATGCTTATGAAGGGGCATCACGAACTAATGCTGCATAGTGCTGTGGTTGTACAGCTGTAGGCGCTTCTCTGTCTACTCAATATGTTATTGTCTTACACCGGGCACTAGTTTGATGTACAAAGTGAATTTTAATTACCAGATAGCAGTATGAGTTTTGAAGCAGTTCAAATTATTTTCTGGAGATGGATTCGAATTTGTCACTGAAACAAATGTGCTCCTTCGAATAAGTTATAATATGTGTCAGTTGACATATCTGTATCAGTCAAGTTCATGCTTATTGCACAACTATTTAGCTTTTCAGTATTCATGGAAATGGTTTTGTTGGTGGATCTTCTGTTTTCTGTTCGTGCATTATTTTCCATAATAATTTGGTCTCTCCTCTCTTCATTTCACAAAATCGCTAAGTAGGCAAGCCCTGCTTCATGTATTCCTGATTGTTCATTTTTGATGACTTTAAAATGAAATGAGAGCTCTTCATATAAACTGAACTTGCACTTGCACAGCACTTTTGAAATTTTCAGTTCTGAACATCGTGTAAAAAACTGCGTCTTCAAGGCGAGATTTTATGAACTGTCCAATTTAGAAGGCATTTGCAGATTATGGGGCTGTTTGGTTAAAAAAAGTCCCTCTAAAGAGAGTCTTTTAGGGGACCAATAGAGGAAAAGTCTCAAAAAGTCCCTCCCTGTTTGGTTTGGTAGGGACTAAAAGGGACTTTTTAGTCTCAAGGACTAAAAAGTCCCTAAACCAAACAGCCCCTATATGTTTTACATTCAAGCGTAACTTATTAATATGGAAGAAACGAATTTCCTTACTGGTTGCTGTCATGAATGAAACTTTGCTTCCTTTGATTGATGACTAATTGTTTGCACCTTTCTGTTCTATTGAAAACAGATACAATCACTTGAGGAGAGTGCTGAATTGCTGAGAGAGAGATGTTTGAAGTTCCATAAAGGTTGCCGTAAGTATACGTAAGTGACCATTCATTGCCCATGCATTTATTTTGTAACAGGGACTATGGTTGAGCTGCAATTCACTCCCCTGCCCCATATGCTCTTTCGTTTCAGTGAAGGGCTAGGGGAAGCATACGATGGAGATATTGCGTTTGCCAGCTCACTTGAAACATTTGGAGGAGGCCACAATGATCCAATTAGTGTTGCATTTGGTGGTTAGTCATGCTATTTTCTTTGTCTGCTTTTCCCAGCAGCATTTATAAACTTATCATGCAAGTATGCAGCAGGATTTTGATAGTATTTTGTTTTGCTTAATTATTCTTGCCACCATGTCTTCGTCCATGAAAAAAATATATGATGTTCAATTCTTTAGTATTTTACTGTTTCTTTTAACTGCTCTCAGTTTTCATCCTGCTTATGTTACTTGTTTCTTATTTCTTTTTTTACTATTTCCCCACATAAGAGTAGAGTTGAGCTCAATGTTGTCAGTTCCTCTAATGAGCATACTGAATTCTCATCTCCTTTCCAGGGCCTGTAATGACCAAATTTACAATTGCCTTAAGAGAAATTGGAACATACAAGGAAGTCCTGCGCTCCCAGGTAGTGCATTTCTTATTTAGATGTGATTATATGTATTACTTAGGCCAAATTCTTGTTTTTTTCCTCATAATGAGATGCTTATGCAAGGAAGGCCATTTTTTCAAAAAAAAAAAAGAAAAGAAAAGAAAAATTATACAAGGAAGGCCTGAAAGTGACTGCACCTTGAAACATCCCTTTGTAGTCTGTTATTGAAATATCAACGTGTCAATGTTAGTTACCAGATGATATTTTATGGCGAGGAATATCATTATACTTGACGTTTCTTATACCTCTTTTCTCTTTTCTTCTGAAAATGTACCTTATGTAAGAATGTGGTCTCCCAAGCATCATTTCATGTTGAAACTACAAAGTCACATGATTAGGGTGGAATGTGATATTTGATGTTCCCTTACTGAAAGTCTAATTTATATCATGCCATGACACATCTAACTTTTACTAATTACCTGCTCTAATGTCTGATTCGGTTTCCTGACAGGTTGAGCACATGTTAAATGACAGATTACTGAATTTTGTTGACATTGATTTGCATGATGTGAAGGTACTAGTATTATTTCCCATTAACACAAAATCATGAAAATCCACATTGAAAATAATTGAAGGATGTAGTGTTCTGTTCAATTCATTTTCAGGATGCTCATAAGCGCTTTGACAAGGCTAGCCTCTCATATGACCAGGTAAGCTATCTTATTGTGTGCGATGTATTTTCATTTTTTGTTGTTCATAGATAACCGAAAAAACTTCCTCTTTCCTCACCCATCAATATTTGTGGAATTTGATAACGTGATTCCTGTGTTGTCTGTTTAGTGATTGATATGAGACACCTGATCGAAATTTAGAACTGTTTCTTACTCAATGTTTTCACTTTGTTTCTGTTATTTTTCTGCTAATTTGTTATTCTTTCATATTTTTCTTCCATACTTGCTTTGCTGCATAATTGTAATATTATTGCTTGCTAAATCTTTAGAGAGAGTATGCTTTTAACTTGTGAACTGGTTGGTTTGGTTATAGATTCGTGAGAAGTACCTATCATTGAAGAAAGGTACCCGACCGGACATAACAACGGCAATTGAAGATGTAAAAAACCATTCTTCTTATTCAACATTTTACAGTGTTAACACAAATTAAAGCCTCTACCTCGCCCTTAACTAAATAGCATCTTGGTATTAACCAGGAGCTTCACAGTGCTAGATCTTCATTTGAGCAAGCTCGTTTCAACCTGGTACGGTTTGCATTGTCCCTTACTTTGCTCCTTAGTTTCTGAGCTTATATGCTTAGCATGCCATTGTGTGCCATATCCATGTCAATTTCTCAGGTCACTTCACTTTCCCATGTCGAGGCGAAGAAGAGATTTGAATTTTTGGAGGCTGTTAGTGCGACAATGGACTCACATCTTCGATATTTTAAACAAGTATCTCCTTGCATATTTTACCTTGTGGTGTAGCTATGTTATGCATGGATGAGATTAATCCTGTCAATTGCTATTTGTCAGGGATATGAACTATTGCACCAAATGGAGCCATATATTAATCAGGTAACTCTTAAATCATTTCCCTTTGTATTATGGTGTATTGGTGTTAATGCTTTGCTCTAGTAGTTCCAGATCTTAACATGTAAATATTAGCACCCTGCATTTCTGCTTTCAGTTCACTAGTTGGGACAGGTGATCTTCTCATGAGTCCAGTTCTCAGTGCTCAACTTTGCAGTTACTTTTATGTATACTGATGATGATCTTGATTATTACTAAAAAATAATGGACTGAATTATTCCCAAGTAACTAAGAATCACCACCTTTTTTATTTATTGAAATAGAACGAAATTCTATTACATGGATCAGTTCTATAACAAAAGGCTATGTTGATTTCAGATTATGATAAAATTATCTAAACAGCCTATTGACTACTAGTATTTACCTCATTGATCAACTCCGTCGCTTGAGTTTGCATTTTTTTTTTTTGTTACTGGCATTATAGCCTTTTTTTTTTTTTTTTTTTTATGTCAACCAGCCATGCTTACTGAGATTTGTTTGTTTCTGCTTTGCTTCATTAAAATGCAGCACAGTTTTGCTTGCTTTTTCGAAGTTTCTTTTCTTCTACCAAAGTACTTGTAAGTATTGACAAAAAGTTTTTCTTCAACCTGCTTTGAAATTCCTCTTCAGGTTCTTGCTTATACCCAACAATCAAGAGAAAGGGCAAACAAGGAACAAGCTTCTCTTGTAGAGAGGATGCATGAGTACAAAAGGCAGATAGACCGGGAAAGTGGGTCTTCGATAAATGGTTTGAATGATTCTTATAATGGTGATGGAATACAGACAATTGGCAGAAGTTCACATAAACAGATCGAGGCAGTTATGCAGTCAACTTCAAAAAGGCAAGGTAAGACACTAATACACTGGAGATCCAAAGCAGGTTTACAGTTTGAAAAAGAAAGTTAAATTTGTGATGTACTACTTCCAGGTTCAGACCATTCGTCAAGGTTATCTTTCAAAAAAGATCTTCAAACTTGAGAGCCGACTGGAAAAGAAGGTTCTTCGTACTTGATAGTCGAGGAATGTTGTACTACTATCGAAAACAAATTACTAGGCCACCTGTAGGTCTCCGTTGTAACATTCAGTGTTGAAATGCTCATTAAGTTGGCATAATATTTTGTTCCATGATGCATGATATATTTTAGTTCAGATACTTTCCTCAACCATTTGCCTTTGATCATATAGGCTGGTTGCTCCATACAAAGAAGCGTTAACACCCCTGAACATGGTTCTGGGTTGTTGAGCAGATTGTTCTCTTCTCATTACCATGGCATTATACATGATGAAAAGTCTGTTGCACGGCATACTGTAAATTTGTTGACATCAACCATTAAAGTTGATGCTGAGCAATCAGATCTGAGGTTCTGTTTCAGAATTATTTCACCCACAAAGATCTACACATTGCAGGTATAGCACATGTTTATGGGGCAGTCTGTCTTATTGAATATGATTAATACTTTCATACTTCATAAACACATCTGCTATTTATGCAGGCGGAGAGTGCAGTAGATCAGATGGATTGGATTGAAAAGATAACTGGTGTTATTGCCTCTTTACTAAACTCACAATCCCCAGAACAGGTTAGTAATGGATGGACTCTGTTTGGATTGCATGTATTCTGTGGTATATTCAGTATACAATACCTTTTGTTTCAAAAAAAAAAGTTTACAATATCTGGCTGTTCTGTTTCAGTGTTTTATGTCAAGCCCTAAGGGCAGTGGTCATGATAGGAGTACCAGTGATGGAAGCTCCTTTACAAGTTCAGTGGAATTTGAACCTTCCGTGTCGATGATTTAGTACTGGAGAAGAACTCTGGAAATGGGCAGCATGATGTCAGAAGCACACATCATCACAGAACCAACATGAAACCTGAAAAACCAATTGACTTGCTTAGGAAAGTTGATGGCAATAATATGTGTGCTGACTGTGGTGCTTCAGAACCTGATTGGGCATCATTAAACCTTGGCGCACTTCTATGCATAGAGTGTTCTGGGGTGCACAGAAATCTTGGAGTGCATATATCAAAGGTGACCACAAAACTTTTAACTGTTAATTCTTTTTGATAGTCGCTTGTTTGTCTTGATGGTCTTGCACATAGATTGATTTCTGCATTCATTTATTGTTTAAAGTCTACAGGTTGTTTCAGTGTGTGCATGATATCAAATAAATTGGGCTTTGGTGCAGTGGTGCTATCACACGGACAGATGCACCTAAAGCTACAAAACATGTTTTGCATAGAGAAGGAAGTGAAACATGATTGTAGTTTTTGCCCGAAAAAAAGTGTCAAAACTTAAATCGCTAAAGATTTTAAAATATAATGTCGTCAAAACAATTATTTTTTCAAATTCTGTAAATAGGCTTTCTTATAGCTGAGTATCATTTTTGTATTGCCAATTTAGGATAATTATATATTTATTATGATAGAATAGTAGCCTAAAAACATGCATATTATTTCAGGTAAGGTCTCTGACACTTGATGTCAGAGTTTGGGAGCCATCTGTAATCAATCTCTTTCAGTCATTAGGCAACATGTTTGTCAACAATATTTGGGAAGAGATGTTACCAGATGATAATTCAAGGTAATATATATTAAGTCTGTTGAATCTCTTTATGAAGTAATTCAGTGTCTTCTCTATTGCTCTCCAGGTAACAAACTTGCAACATTGTTTCTTTTGCAGTGCTGATGGATCAGACACATCACAGTACCTCTCTGTTAGCAAGCCTAAACACAAAGATGTGTTCTCTGCCAAGGAAAAGTTTATTCATGCCAAGGTATTCACTACATTCACAACTACTTGAATGGGGGTCTTGAAGAGTCCATGCAAAGAATGGTTGCACGAATATGACTCCTTAACAGTTCACTTCACAAAATAGAGAACTCCAGTCTCAACATGGATAGTGTCAATTAGGATGTGCTGCCAGCTCTGCACATTCCTTCTGTTGATCCAATCCTTTTCCATATAATAAAAGGGCTTTAGACATCCACCTGTATCTTTTTAGAAGGCTCTGTTTCTCCCAGATCACACAATTAGCACGCGTATCTCATTGCGTGAAGATTATCAAACAAGGAAACTCTGCATACCTCGCTAAGAAAATCTCACCCCATGTTCTGTAGTGTTTCACACATGAACCCTACTCCATCATCATAGAACCCAGACCTCAAATGAATAAAGAATGTTAATGTCAAATCCTGCATAGAATTTTGTAGAGACAACATGCTCCTGTAGCTAAGAGTTGATTGGATGGTTTTATTTTGTTTCATTGGCCAATATGCTTACCTCCTCCTTTCCTCATAAATTGAGACCCACTGCACGGGTTCCTTTTACATTATATATGCTGGAAAATCATATGGCGCCCTCGTTAGCTAAACTATCATGTTACAATGTTTCAAAAATCATCACAAAATCATGTATGTAGTACGCCTAAAGTTAAGTGTAGCTGCAACACTTCATATCGAAATTAATCTTTGATGCTGAGATTAAAAACCAGAAGTGTCACTGTCAGCACATGATGAACAATGTCAGGTTGATTGCTGGTGTATTTTGTTTCTTGGCATCTAGGATGAATTTCATACTGAATTGTTGTGGCTATACTTAACATTACGTGTACTACATACATGATTTTTGTGATGATTTTTAAAACATTGCAACGTAGTATTTAGGGGTCACAGTGAAATATACGGTTGACCCTTGTCAGTCCCACCAACTTACAAATTGTAGTTTTAGGGGTCCAAAAATGCAATTTATAAGTTGATGGACCTCGATGGCACAACCTGACAAGTTTAAGGGCCACCGTGAATTTTACTCATTTAATTATATTAAATAGACCATGCATAAATAGTACAAATAAGCTTGTCTTAAAAACTAGCTTTCTATAATGTTTTTCTTTTGGTTCTAAAAAATATATTACAGTAGAAGTTGGTGGCAAAATGTGTCTGAACATAATGCATCCCGAAATGGCACTTAGTGGTGACTGGAGGGCTACATTCTTGGCAGGATTCTTGAAGTTTCATAAGGAATTTGTAGGCATTACCCAATGCTCATCCATGATCACTTGCCCTATGAAACCATCTGAAAACAACACTGCATGAACTAGAATCTGTACAACGTTAAACATGGTTCAATGCATGTATTGATAGGCCTATTTGAAGATCTCCAGTTTGAACATATATTTAGTGTCATATATCCCAATTTGGTTGCTGAATTTTTTAAATCTTTTTGGTATAAATATTGCAGTATGTAGACAAAGAATTCATACGGAAACATAGCATGGATGAGAATCAGCTAGCTCAGCAGATGTGGAATAGTGTAGCTGCAAATGACAAGAAAGCAGCATACAGTCTCATTGTGAGATCACGTGCCAATGTTAATTTAGTTTATGGAGAGATGTCTTCTAGCCCATTTTTGACTCTTGGAAAAGCACTTCAGCAAGAGCAACCGGCTTCACCACATGAGGGAAGTCCTAGATTTTTCGATTGCAATTCACATGACAAGATTTCTCCTCGAGAGCCCCTTTCCCCTGCTAGCACGAGTTCACGCACTGATGACACGGAGGACACTTGTGAAGGTCTCTCCTTGCTCCATCTTGCATGCCGTGTTGCAGATGTTGGGATGGTTGAATTACTTTTGCAGTATGGTGCTAGTGTAAATATGAATGATTCTAAGGGTCGGACACCCCTTCATCACTGCATTTTGAAAGGAAGGCATCGGCATGCAAAGCTTCTCCTCTCCAGGTATGCAAGAACCTGATTTTTCAGGAATTTGAATTTGGACTACACGTTTGATTTGTCAACAAGGTTTATTTGAATCACTACTAGCATTATACTATACAATTATAATCAGAACTCTGTTTTGTTTAGTGAAATGTGCTTTCTGCTTTTCTTTATGGGCAGAAGGCTGAAATGATCCAGCAAAGCGTCACGAATGCAAACACAAAGTCTCATTTTCTTTTTTCGTTTGTATGCAGAGGGGCTGATTCACAAGCCATGGATCAAGATGGTAGGACAGCATTATACTATGCAATCGATGGTGGAACAAGCGATGAAGACATTATTGCGTTGTTAGAGGACCATAGTAGATAATCTTGCAACCACACCTTCAGTAAATCGAGGTCCTCTTGGTGTGGTCGACTCGACTAACAGGGCTCCAGCCCCGCAGAGTCCCAGCTTGTGCAGACAATCCGAATTTATGGCATGAAAGCAACCTATGTACATGTTGTTCTAGGGCTTCAGCATCATGATGTGTCTTTTGGTTTTCCCCACAACCTGCTCTTTTAGCATCAGTGGTCCTTATTCAGTCATCTGGCAAGCGGTTTGGTTTTGTCTGCAGCAGGTGATGGATAGTAAGCTTGTAAATGGAGTTGCTTCTGTTTATTTTTAGTCATCTTTCATCATGAAGTAGATGTGGCATTCTGATGAAAGATGATTGTACATATCGAGATGTGCTGGTGTGGTATATATGAGCATGGTGCGGATGGTTTATACGAAAGTTGTGTCTTGCTTACTCAAAATAGATTGCGTTGTTGCAGGATTCTTTTCATTTAGTATTTTGAAGCTCAACGAGAATAGGTTGCAGAAGATTGACAGCAAAAAGTGCATCATACCGGTTTAATCTTTTCTAACGTGATACTGCCTAAATTGTACCTATAATCTATTCCATGTATGGATTAATGCAGCAATTTCCGTGTATGGATTAATGCAGTAATTACAAATAACCCAAAAATGAAGAGATTATAGGAACAATTTTATATGAAAATCTTAGTGCTCAATGTGATTTGCAATGTTGTAGTTGATAATTTTTCAATTTAAAGTTATTTTGGTGGCCAAAAAAGTTGAGAACAGACATGCAAATATGAGAACTGAACCAGATCTGAACTTCATAGATACCTTTTGGCTGCATTTTTTTAAAATGATCTACAAAAGTTGCAGGTGGTACGCGCACTAGCGATTTTATTTTATTTTATTGTTTTTATTTAAAAGGCGCATTAGCTAGCTACGCGCTCATTGACGTTGACGACAAAAGTGACTGATTCCCGCGTCCTCAATCCACTTTGTCAAAAAAAAAAAAAAAAAAACCACTTTGTCTTCCTTCCATGTTGCGCTACCAGCACTCCCCACCTCTGTCAATCTCGCATCCCACATCGCGCACCCAGCTTGCTGACAAGCGAGAGGCTGCGTCGCCCATGGCTGAGTCGCTGCTCCTCCCCGTGGTGCGCGGCGTGGTCCGTAAGGCCGCCGACGCGCTCGTCCAGAAGGTCACCCGCATGTGGGGCATCGACGGCGACCGCCGCAAGCTGGAGCGCCATCTGCTGTACGTGCAGTCCCTGCTGGCCGACGCCGAGGTGAAGAGCGAGACCAACCCCGCCGTCAAGGCGTGGATGGGGAGCTCAAGGCAGCCGCGTACCAAGCCGACGACGTCCTCGACGACTTCCAGTACGAAGCGTTGCGCCGAGAGGCCCAGGCCGGCGACTCCAAGGCAGCCAAGGTACGGAGGTACTTCACCCTCCGCAACCCTCTTCTGTTCCGCTTCAGTGTCAGCTCCAATCTGAACAAAGTTCTGAAGAGAATCAATGAACTGGTGACTGAGATGCAAACATTTGGTCTGGTGGAGCGTGCGGAGGCGCCACAACCTCTGTATCGGCAAACACACACTCTGCACTTGATGAGTCTGCAGATATACTTGGAAGGGACAATGACAAGGAAGTCGTGGTGAAGATGTTGCTCGACCAGCAAGATCAGCGGAATGTACAGGTTTTGCCCATCATTGGAATGGGAGGTTTGGGCAAGACCACACTAGCCAAGATGGTGTACAATGACAGCAAAGTTCAGAAGCACTTTGAGTTGAAGATGTGGCACTGTGTATCAGACAACTTTGAAGCTACCGCTGTTGTGAGATCCATCATTGAGTTGGCTACAAATGAAAGATGTGACCTGCCTGACACCATAGAGCTGTTGCGAGGGAAGCTACAGGAAGTCATTGGCCGCAAAAGGTTCCTACTGGTTCTTGATGATGTGTGGAATGAAGAGCAACAAAAGTGGGAGGACGACCTGAAACCACTATTATGTTCGTCTGTTGCTGGATTGGGAAGCATGATAGTCGTCACAAGTCGGAGCCGACAAGTTGCCTCTGTAATGGGCACCCTTCGAGCCCATGAGCTTGCATGCCTCAGTGAAGATGATTCATGGGAATTGTTCTCAAAAAAAGCATTTAGTAAAGGAGTGAAAGAGCAACAAGAGTTGATAAAAATTGGCAAACGTATTGTCAACAAATGCAAGGGACTACCTCTTGCTCTGAAGACAATGGGTGGTTTGATGAGCTCCAAACATCAAATCAAGGAATGGGAGGATATTGCAGAGGATGATAGGGTTGGCAAAGATGAAGTACTGTCCGTTCTAAAGTTGAGCTACATGCACTTGTCATCTGAAATGAAGCAATGCTTTGCCTTTTGCGCGGTATTTCCTAAGGACTATGAGATGGACAAGGATAAGTTAATCCAGCTATGGATGGCAAACAATTTTATTCATGTAGATGAAACTACAGATTTGGTGCAGAAAGGTGAATTTGTTTTCAACGAGTTGGTGTGGAGGTCATTTATTCAAGATGTGAATGTCAAGATGTTTGATGAATACAGTTTCGCTCCATGGAAGGAAATTAGTTGTAAAATGCATGATTTAATGCATGACTTAGCAAAGGAAACTACAGATGAGTGTGCTTTTTCAGAAGAGTTGGTTCAGGAGAAAGCATCAGTAAACAATGTACGACACATCCAGTTGTCCTGGTCGAAACTGAAACAAGAAATCACTAGATTAATGGAGACCTCATCTTCTCTCCGCACTTTATTGATTCAGTCAGAGCACATGTATTTTAATGAACCAGATCACAAGGCACTTAAGATGTTAAAACTAACATCATTAAGAGCATTATGTTGGGGAAACCGATCTGTTATCCACAGAAAGCTTATAGATTCAACACATTTAAGATATCTTGATCTTTCTTGGTCAAAAATTGTCAGATTGTCAGCTGCAGTTTGTATGTTGTATAATTTGCAATCATTGATTCTGAATCATTGTTGGAACCTAGAGCTTTTACCGGATGGCATGCAAACTATGAGAAGCCTCACCCACATTTATCTAACACGATGTGATAATTTGAAGCGGATGCCTCCAAAACTTAGTCTGCTACAGAACCTCTGCACACTGACAAAATTTGTTGTGGACATTGGAGATGGCTTTGGTATTGAGGAGCTCAAAGACCTGAGACAGCTTGGAAACAGGTTGGAACTGTTCAATTTAAGTAAAGTAAAGAGTGGGTCAAAGGCCAATCTCCATGAGAAAAAAAATCTAACTGAACTGTTTTTGTATTGGGGCCGTGATATAGATTACAATCCATTGCGTGACGAGGTCGTCAGTAATAATGAGGAAGAAGTGCTAGAATCTCTTGTACCTCATGCTGAGCTCGAAACATTGGGGCTACATGGGTATGCTGGCCTATCCATCTCACCATGGATGAGAGACCCACAAATGTTCCAGAATTTAAGAGAACTATATATTTTCAACTGCCCAAGATTTAAGGATCTGCCATTAGTGTGGTTGTCATCCTCTCTTGAGAAATTGTATTTAGAGAACATGGACAACCTGTATACATTATGTAAGAACATTGACATGGAAGCTACAGGGCATAAAACCCCTCTAGCAATTTTTCCAAAGTTAAAGAAGATGTTCTTGTATACATTGCCGGAGTTGGAGAGGTGGGCAGAAAACAGTGCCGGAGAGCCTAATAGCTTGGTGGTGTTTCCCCAGCTGGAAGTGCTGCACATCTTCAACTGCAACAAAATTACAACTCTTCCAGAAACCCCAGCTCTCACTTTTCTACGTTGTTATAGTAAGCCTGTAGAAGGCCTTGTTCCGATGGCCATGCCTTTGGGATCTTCTCCATCTCTTGTTTGCTTGGAGATTGGGATGCTGGTAGACATGGTGATGCCTGTAAAGGATCATCAAAACCAAGGCCAGAGACCTCTGCTAGACTCCCTGAGAAGTTTGGTTGTACACAATGACAATGGCTTCATATCAGTGTTCAACTCATCCAAATTGCAACTTGGGCTTGGGCACAATGGCTTCATATCAGTGTTCAACTCATCCAAATTGCAACTTGGGCTTGGGCACTACTTGGCTTTTGTGGAACAATTGGAAATCTTCTCATGCGACAATATTATCCGCTGGCCAGTGGAGGAGTTCCGATGCTTGGTTCGCCTTCGATCTCTGGAGATTAGTGAGTGCCGCAAGCTAAGGGGATGGGTGCATTATGCGAGGATATGCTTCCTCTGCCCCAGTTGGTAAGTTTAAAAATTAGTTGTTGCCGAAGTTTGGTGGCGCTGCCCTTAAACCTTGGAGATCTGCTAAAATTGAGGAATCTCAGTCTGCGGGAATGCGATGAACTGAAAGCGCTGCCTGACAGGATGGATGGCCTCACTTCTCTTCAGCGATTAAGGATCGAATCTTGTCCTGGGATTGATCGATTTCCGCAGGGCCTCCTCCAGCGGCTCCCCGCCCTCAGATCCCTGGACATACGGGGCTGCTTCGACCTGCAGAGACGTTGCAGGGAAGGTGGGGAGTACTTCGACTTTGCCTCTCCAATTCCAGATAAATACACTGGCGTAGAAACAGAGCCCCAAGAGGCAAGAGTAAAGAAGTCCACGATCATGGCGGAGCCAGGAATTGGAAGTTGGGTATTCCCACAACCAAAAAAAAATTCCAATGCCTGCACGCAGCAGCTAGCCGCCCGCCGCTCCGCCACCGCCTGCCGCCGCTTGCGACTCGCCGTGCGCCGTCGCCTCCTCGTGACCTCGCCGCAGCTAGCCGCCCGCCGCTCCACCTACCGCCGCTCGGCCCGTTCGGTTCCTCCCCTTCTGCGGCGGTGACTCAAATTAAGGTGCGTACTCCTGCATGTATTGCCTTTGAGTAATTGAGCCCAGCACAGTTTTTTTTTTTTCCTACTTTATCTTTTTTGTCTACCTACGTTTGCGCTGTAAATCTATTCTATTCTCTATCTGAATGCATTTCCTCTTTTTTTGTTTTCAGTTGTTTTAGACTCTGAAGATTTGGAATTGCGTTCGGTGGAGAAACGTTTTCCACACTACCGCCTCTATGTTTCCTAGTCGAATCAATTGCCGCCGTCACTTCCTTCTCGCTCTATTGTGGGCTGGTGAACTAGCATGCAGAGGTAAATTTAAGATTTAGCCTCCTTTTTTGCTTCTACCCAAACCCAACTGTGTTTTATCAGGGTTGCCAAAAAAAAAAACTGTGTTTTATCAAGCTCCACAAAAATGAAGAGTATGACTCCGAAGTTCCTGTTACGGTCTGCTTTGTAGCGCTGGTGAACTAGCCTTCAGTTATACTAGCACTAGTAAATTGACTATTGTGGATAGAAAACACATTTAAAATATTTTTGTTGAAACAGTAGACGTCGAGAGAAACTTATGGGACACTGTACTTAATGCACCGTGGACACTAAATAAAGACATCTCCAGTGCACTGTTTCTGCCTAACACATTTTTGTCTCTATTAGTTTCAAGCCTATCTGTTTTATTGCCCTTCGTGCACAACTCTAGTCTATTTTTAGATGGATATATATCCTAAAATGTCAACTAAGTATCATTGGATTTTTCATTACTTATATTTTCATAGTATACCTTGTCGATGTCACAAATCTTTGTATTTCTCTTTATAATTTTGGTCAAATTTGGGATGCTTTGACTCTATAAGATTTTTTGAAATGACTTACAATTTGGGATGAAGTATTTTCTAAGGCAGAGTCCATTGTTGTTTCGCTTTCTGTTTCAATGCAGGTGTGCTGATTTGCATGCAAGCAGGATTTCCATGACAGAACAGAAAACAAGCGGCAAAGAGATTATTGCAATCGCACCTCCATTAAAAAGCAAAGTCTTTGTCAAAAAGTAAAAAAGCAAAGTCTCCCTACCATTACCAGTGTGGTCGACTCAACTACTGCATTGATTTGCACCCGGCATTCTAAGCTCCGACCTGCTGATAACACGCTGTCCTTGGCGGTTGTTCGCAGCAAATAGCATGCGGACTTTGAATCCCCGGCGCTATCAAATAAACGCATTCCAATTCCAGATAAACGCTCCAGCAGTGGTGACTCACTAGTAATTGAGGTACGTGCTCGGTGCTCCTGCATCTACCTTCCCTCTCCTACTATCTTGTTTTATATCTATTTCCTATAAGGCATATTTTGTTTGTCTATCCACGTGTATATACATTTTTAGAAAAGGGAATATATTGATATTCCAGCTTCTGCATCGACTGATGCATATGACTATTCATTATTACAAGCGTTCAAACACTGATCTAGGAAATTACAATATAAAAGTTCTGAGCCAACAGGACAAAAAAGTTCTCAAAAGGAAAACACTAAACATGTGTATATACATACAGTTCAATACGCAATTTATTCTGTCTAAATCATCTCTCTTTCTTATTTTCAGTTGTTTAAGACATTGTTGATTTCAAATTGCGATCTAAGGCAAGAAGCTCGCCACATTATTTCAGATGATAGTTGCGATCAAAAGCTGCGTGCTTCACTTGGGAAATGGAAATTGATTCATGCAGAAGTTTGTGGCGCTGCCTTCAAACCTTGGAGATCTAGCACTTTTGAGGTATATCAGTCTGGAGGCTTCCAATGAGCTGAAACCGCTGCCAGGATGGATGGCCTCATTGTGGCAGTGACTCTGATTGAGGATTTGAGGTGCATGTTCCTGCATCTATTGCTTTTGGGTAATTGAGCCCAGTACAGTTTTTTTTTTAATCTTTTCTCTCTACCTACGTTGATTGAGTAAACCTATGCATTTCCTCTTTTTATTTTCAGTTGTTTTAGACTCTTGAGCATTTGAAGTTGCCTTTGATGAAAAAAAAAATGTTTTTCACACTACCGACTCCATGGTTCCTAGTTCAATCAATCAATCGCTGCCGCCGATGCTTCATTCTCGACATCTGCATGGTAATTTTTAGATTTACCCCCTTCTATTGCTTCTACCCAACAGACTGTGTCATCAAGCTCCAAAAAGAAACAATGAAGAGTTTGACTTAGAGGTTCCTGTCATGGCCTGCTTTGTAGTATTTACAGATTTGTATGGCTGCTGATCTAGCATTCCGTTATACTAGTTACACTGAACTTTAATGCAGAAAATGACTTCATTGGACTTTTGTGAGTTCTTTTCTCTTCTTCTTCTTCTTCTTCTTTTGAAGGTAGGACTTTTGTGGATTATCAAGGAGAATCGACATAGGAAACACACAATTTACAAATATTTTGTATGAAACAGTAGATGTCGAAATTATGGGACAATGTATTTAACCTATGTTGGGCAGGGTTGGGATTTCAAAGACTTGTACCAGATCAAATGAAGACCTGTCCAGTGCAAGGCAATGTTTCTGGCTAACATATTTCGTTTTTAGTTTTCAAGCCTACCTGTTTTGTCCTTTTTGCACAACTCCAGTGTATTTTATATGGATATGTACTCAAATGACAGCGTGAAATATCACTGTCAGCCTTTCCATCAGTGTGGCCAGCCGACTAAACTAACATGATGGCTCAAGTATATATTTCTTATAATCCAAGTTTGTGGCGTGGGAGCAACTCATGTAGTATATGTAGTGCGTGTCTTCGGGGCTTCTAGTTCTAGCTGTAGACTTCTGTGTTTCCCCTCCGTTTTGTGTTTCCTTAGCATCAGCAGTTATCAGTCATTGGTTCGGTTTGGTTTTGCTTTCAGTTGATTGTCACGATTCTACTGGCAATTGGACAGATAACTGGAGAAATGTAAAGCCGTAGAGAAGAAGAACATAGAACAGAGTTGGGTTCAGAGTTTCAGTTCTCCATTGATCCATACCGTTTTCAGGCGTTCTTTCTTTTTTTTTTTTTATTTATTTATTTTTAAGCCGGTTACAGACATTTTATACAACTCACGCCAGCCCAGCCAGGCTTAGCTAGGAGCCCTTCACCTACACATACTGACAACACTACCATACTGATAGCTTTGCACTAAACCTGCAGATCCTGTTGCCGGACGGTATACAGTGGTCTTCCTGTTGCCAGCCTTCCTGCTCCTGACATTGATGCACGTTTAGCTAGTTTTTTCCATTGTCTCTTTCATAACCCTAAACTCTATATGAAGCCCTTAACCCTAAACCATATATTAAGCCATTAACCTTAAACTAACACACAAAATCCTATACCCTAAACACTAAACTGTACCCTAAACCCTATATTAAGCCCAATTACGTCTTATATCGCAGGATCCCTGCAATGTCTTTGCTCCACGGCCTCGAGGGCCTACCGGCCCTCTCGGCCTTAAAGCGAATGGCTTACATTCGCTAAGGCGCCTCCAGCGCTAAGTTCTGATAGGGATTCCAGTAATGTCATGTTCTATAGCGTGTGCCATTCTGTACTATGTATTTTCTAATTACGTCTTAATCTCAGCCAACTCCTTGAACCGTAATCTCAGCAAACACTATTATCAGTTAATGCTCTAAACACTAATCTCACTTGATGCCCTAAACTCTAATCTTGCAAGCAGAGATGTCCAGCAGCCGTCGGATTGAGAATGGATGGCATCGGGCACACCTAAAGTCACCTGTGCCTTTACTGAAGGACTGCAGACAATCTCGATCCGGAAACTGTTCGGGTTGTTCCGGTTGCGCCTTTTGCCAGGAAATTCCTCCCGTCCTCCGAGCAGCTAGCCAACTCCTATAGATGCATGCAAATTCACAGCTCTCTTCACCGCAGGTCGCACATGAGCAGCCAACTCCTCCGAGCCAGCCATCCCTCTCGGAAAATCATGGTGACCAGCTAGTCCTTCCCTACCACACTTGTTTCTCTGAGCCCCGCCGCCGGCACGCCGGAAAGCCGTGCCGTTCCCGCGCGCCGCCGCAGACCTGATCGATCATCCTAGCTAGTCCTGCTGTGCGCAACTCCTGGCCCATCAAGCCAGCCTGATTTGGCGATTTTCCCCGCAGCCCACGCCTCAGCTCCCAGCTACGTACGCATCCTCCCCGCGGCAGCCGGAATGCCTGCCGGTAAAGCGCCCAAGGGAGCAACTCCGGCGAGCAGCGGCGACGACCGCATCGGCGCCCTCCCGGACGAGCCTGCACCGGATCCTGGGCTTCCTCTCCGCGCAGCAGACAGTGAGGACCTTCGTGCTCGGCCGTCGCTGGCTCCGCCTCTGGAAGTCCGCCGCTGCCCTGCGCATAGTCGGCGCCGACGGCAACGCCCCGATGCCCTTCAAGGAGGCCCGGGAGTTCGTGGACAGCCTTTTGCTCCTCCGTGGAAGCCTGCCTCTCGAGTCATTCGAGCTCAACATCGACGGCGCCGCCATTGACGTTCGCCGCGTCAGGCTGTGGGTCAGTTATGCCGTGCAGTGCAAAGTCCAGGTGCTGCGGCTCAGCTTCTTCCACGGGAAGGGGGAATAGACATGCTTCGCTCTCGCTCTGGCCGCAGGACCCACCCCTCGCCTCCATGCACTTGACCAAGCTGCAGCTTCACGGCGTCGCGTTCAATGGTGATTGCCTTCTTGACCTCTCGAGGTGTTCCGCGTTGCAAGATCTCGAGACTGAAGGCTGCTCCTTCGTGCCTGCGGGAAGAATCTCATCCCACTCCTTGAAGCGCCTAAAAATCGTAAGAGCCGCATTCGACCGGAGTTCACGAACCCATATTCATGCTCCCAATCTCACTACGCTGGAGCTACAAGTCAGTTATGGCAAAACTCCTCTACTTGAGAGCATGCCCTTGTTGATTTGGGCACGTATTGTGATCCTGGGGAAGTTTGACTGTTGTAGCCATTCTAACTATGGGGACTGCGGTGAAGAGAGCTGTGAAAGTTGCATACCAAACGACACTTGCCCCGTGCTTTTGCATGGTCTATCACAAGCAAAGAGTTTAGAGTTGGGAGGTAGAGATGATACGGTATGCATGCTTACACCTCAAGTCATCATGTTCATCTTCTCCTTGTTTCAGATGTCATGTTTATATTAAAGATTTAATCTAATGATCTATTTGATGCTATCTGTCCAGTATATTTTCAGAAGGGATTGGAAATTCGGCCCTACTTTTAGTCGATTAAAGTATCTGATGCTCAATGAAGTCTGCTGTGTGCCTGATATACATGTGCTAGCACATAATCTTGAACATTCACCAGTTTTAGAAAAGCTTCATCTTATGCTATTTTGCAAGGTAAACAGTTTCTAAATGGGCAACTGTTTCGTTGTAGGACTTTTTTGTTGAGATTGCTGAAGTCTTTATGATTTTGCAGCTGTGGGGACCAATTCTGGTAATGAAAGGAAGGTTCAATCAAAGGAGCTACCACCCACCATATCTGCGCACCTTAAGGAAGTGGAAGTCATATGTGGAGCGGTAGATGAAAGAGTTGTTGAAGTTTTGAAGTTCCTGAGTGAATTTAACATCAGTCACTACCGTAAACGGATATTTTGTGAGAGGAACGCTTTTTCATGAGAGTGAAAAATGAACTCTCATGAAATTAAATATTTTCATGAGAGTGATATAAATCCCGCCACAAAAACATATTTTCATGAGAGTACTTGACACAACGTCATGAAAATCAATTTTTTTCGTGAAGGTTTACTCTCATGAAAATACCAAAGTCTCACTAAATCCATTCGTGAAGGTTTACTCTCACGAAATACCATAAAAAACAGTCATGAAAAACATTGATGCAAACTTGGTGGCAATATACATTCGTGAAGGTGAACTCTCATTAAAATACCAAAGTCTCACGAATTCCAATCGTGAAGGTTTACTCTCACGAAATACTATAAAAACAGTCATGAAAACATTAATGCAAACTTGGTGGCAATATACATTCGTGATGGTGAACTCTCATGAAAATACCAAAGTCTCACGAATTCCATTCGCGAAGGTTCACTCTCACGAAATACCACAAAAAACGTCATGAAAAAACACCGATGCAAACTTAGTGGCAATATCCATTTGTGAAGGTGAACTCTCATGAAAATACCAAAGTCACACTAAATCCATTTGTGAAGGTTTACTCTCACGAAATAACAAAAAAAACAAATCATGAAAACACAGATGAAAACATGGTGCCAACGTTCATTTGTGAAGGTGAACTCTCACTAAAACACCAAAGTCTCACGAAATCCATTCGTCAAGGTCTACTCCCCACGAAATACCTCAAAAAACAGTCATGAAAACATCAATGCAAACCTAGTGGCAATATCCATTCGTGAAGGTGAACTCTCATGAAAATACCAAAGTCTCACGAAATCCATTCGTGAAGGTTTACTCTCACGAAATACCATAAAAACACTCATAAAAAACACCAATTGAAATATGGTTGGGTATTTTTCAATAGAAAATAATTGCGTGAATACTGAAATGGTTTTGACCTCAAACTTTTTCTCAAGCTTTTAGATGACCTATGTGAAGGAACCACCAAGTTTGAAATTTTTTCGAAATGGTTTGGTACTTTTTCCAGTTTAATTGAATTTCCGCGCAACTTCTCGCGGTAATTATATATTGAACTGAGACCAACCCCAAAAAGATCTAGAACGGTGCCAAACTTTTTTTCACAGGGTCTCTTGTGCCCTAGAAGACAAAAGTTTGTGGAGGTCGGTCCAAAATTATTATGTTTTCATTGTGTAATTCACCATATTTGGTCTCATGTGCCATGGAGAAAAATACAGTAATTCCAATAATGATGAGAAAAAACCTAGGATCTTGCGTGGGGCCATATTTTGGGTGTAAATGAGTGCAAAAAAAAAATTCAAGGCATTTTGACATCGGCGGAGTAGACGTGCTTCACAAAGGTATATAGAACCTTCCACCGAACCCTATCCATACACTTGGGTTTCTCATGATTGTGTGGTCAGGCGCTTTGCAAAGTGAGGTTTTGACCTCAAACTTTTTCTCAAGCTTTTATATGACCTATGTGAAGGAACCACCAAGTTTGAGATTTTTCCGAAATGGTTTGGTACTTTTTCCAGTTTAATTGAATTTCCGCGACTTCTCCCCGATAATTATACGTTGAACTGAGACCACCCCAAAAAGATCCGGAATGGTGCCGGACTTGTTCTGGGGTCTCTTGTGCCCTAGAAGACAAAAAAAAAGTTTGTGGAGGCCGGTCCAAAATTATTGTGTTTTCATTGTGTAATTCACCATATTTGGTCTCATGCGCCAATCGAAAAAAAATAAGTAATTCCTATAATGATGAGAAAAACCTAGGATCTTGCGTGGGGCCATATTTTGGGTGTAAATGAGTGCAAAAAAAATTCAAAGCATTTTGACATCGGCAGAGTAGACGTGGGGACAAGTTTGTGCAAATTGAAATTAAAATTAAAATTAAAATTTTCGTGAGTATAGACTCTCACGTAAAATTGCTCCTCTCTTTTCGTGGGCGGAAACCACGTCCCAACTCTCACGAAAACTCGCTCTCCTCATTTTCGTGGGCTGAAAAATTACATTCCCGCCAAGCCCGCCATGGATTGGCATTTGGCGCCTAAGGCAAAAAGGCCCGGGACAAGGTTTTTTTTTTTTTTTGTTTGCCCCAAGATACACCAGATGGACACCACCCCAAACCCTATCCTCCCAGTCGCTCCTCCCAGTTGCTCCCGAAGTCCCGACCGCCGTCACCTGTCCTCATCCCACGGAAAAAAAAACGCCGCCTCCCCATGGCCGTAGTGCTTCACCTGCCGCCGTCCTAGCCAGCAGCCACGCCCCTCTCTCCGGCCGCCGCCACGCCGCTCTCTCCGGCCGCCACCACCCTCTCAGGTCGCCCCCATTGCCAGGCGGGAGTTCCCATGGCTGTGGTGCTTCACTCGCCGGCGTCCTAGCCAGCAGCAACGCCGCTCTCTCCGACCGCCGCGGAATGTTGACTGTGCAAGGTGACGCAAGAGGTAACGCTCGCGACCCATTCTTCCGTTGTTGTTGAGGGGCAATCGCGAATCGCGATGCACGCTCGCGCCGCGCGGCGGTCGATTACCCGGTTCCACCCAGATCCGCCGCGGCGAGTGCGCCTCCGTTGCCTGTCGCATGCGTAGGCCTCATCGTCCCTCGCGGGGTGGGGATTGGAGATCCGTCCGAGCAGGGATAGGATAGGATGTTTGTTTCCCTCTCGCTGGTGAGGAGGACCGATGGATGTGCCTTCCGTCCGTTCCAAATCCAGTTTCCCCCCTACAGTTTCTATTTCTAGGGAATTTTGGTTTGCCATGTGGCGGCGTAGCTATTAGCGCTAAAACTTCTATATTAGGTATTCAATGTGATCCGATTTGCTTTCCTGCATGTTGACTGTGCAAGGTGAATGTTAGTACTTCTGTTTACGTACTAGGATGGAGGGAGTCATTTATTACTTCTTGTAGCTATTATTTACTTGACTGTAGTTTTTTCATGTTCTTGTTAGATTATGTATAAACAGAATTACTTAGTACGTAACTTTTTTTACAGCATCTGTACTCCTGTTAAAAGGACTCTGCCGCCTCCACTCTTGAGCTCTGTCGAAGGCGAAGGTTTAAGGAGTAGAAGGCAGCAGCAAGGTCAAGCTAGTTTGGGGGAGAAGACAGCAGTGACGCCGAACTGAGGATTCAGGGTCGCCGATCTGGGCTTCTGCTTCAATCCAAGTGAGGTAACAAAGCTTCATCTTCCCCCCAATTTTCTGTTGCACTGAAATCAATTGGGATTATATGAATTGTGTTGTGTGTGGTATCAATTTTGCAAGATCTGGTAGGCTGGTACTAAATCTAACATTTGCCTCACATCCGAAAATAAGTGATGCTATGGTGTGTTCATTATTAATTTACCTTGGTCTATATATGCTGAGTATCAAGTTTTCTTTTCAATATATACCAGTGGGAGCTCTGAAAGGACCATTGCTGATGGTGGTACTGCCAACTCTCAAAGACCCACCGGTGGGAGCTCTCACAGGACCATTGCTAATGGTGGCACTACCAACTCTCAAAGACCCACCAGTGGTAGCTCTCAAAGGACCATTGCTAACGGTGGCACTACCAACTCTCAAAGACCCACCAATGGGAACTCTCAAAGGGCCGGTGCTGATGGTGATAGTGCCAACTCTCAAAGACCCACCAGTGGGAGGTCTGAAAAGACCATTGGTAATGGTGGCACTGCCAACTCTCAAAGACCCACCAATGAGAACTCTCAAAGGGTCGGTGCTGATGGTGATAATGCCAACTCTCAAAGACCCAACAGTGAGAACTCTCATGGAGCAAATGCTGATATTGGCACTGTCAACTCACAAAGAGTCGTTGATGAACAGATCGACGATGGTGGTGTTCTTAACTCCAATGATGGTGCAAGTGGCGCTTTATTGGTTAGGGATGAACCTCCAAAAAAGCCAAGAGGGAGAGGGAAAAGAAATTTGACAGAATTTAGAGTGCCTCCACCTAATGAGAAGGTTATGCTGAAGCCTGTGGGCAACCGGTGAGTATATGCCGGAAGATTTTTGCTACTATTTTGCATGATACTAAATTTGCCTAGATTATATAATTTTGTTCAAGATTATGCCATTATTTTCTTATATACTATTTTGCATGATATTTACATTTTCCTATATACTATTCTTTTTTACAGTCAATTCCTCTATGTGGGCTACAACCCTAGAGACTACAAGTATGGTTCACAAGTTGGAGCTCTTATCAGACGGCTGTACCCTGGAATGGTTGATATCCGTGATGAGGGAGGCAAACTTGTTGAAACACGGGCTGCAATGTCGTGGAATGATTATTACTGCAAAAAGGATGTGACTGGAGTAACATATGCCAAAAAACTCAAGCGTGAATTCTGGGTAATGAAACTAACCATCCTGTATCTTTTTTGCTCTACTATTGGACTTTAAATACCTGAATTTTCCAATGTATGTCTGCAGAGAGTGTTCAATGTAAATCGAGCTGATGTGAGAAAAGCTGACCGCAATTTGGATGAGTATCTACGAAAAAGAGTGTCTGATTTGATGTATCAAGCTCGTTTGGATGCCGTTAAGTTTCATGAAAAATGTGATGACAATCAAGCACGCAACATACATCTGACAAAAGAAGAATACATAAACAGCAAGCTACCGTGGTGTAGTCAAGATGCTTGGTGCTATCTGTCAAAGTATTGGGCAAGTGAGAGGTACATGGAAAAGAGGAAGATAGCCCAAGCTTCACGCCTGAAATCTAAAGATTGTGCTCAAAATAGGGGTGGTTCGAGGCCATTTGCAGAGACACAACAATTGCTGGTATGAAATCCTTGTTCTTTTGTGGTCTTGTATGAAATCACAGTATTCAAAGATTAGGAAATTTACTTGGGTGCACATGTAGGAATATAAATTTGGCCCTAATAAGGCTAGCACTGTCAACACATATGCTGTTATGAAGTCTGGATTCAAAAAAGTGGACAGCACTGGAAAAAGCGCTCCCATTCCCAGCCGAAAAGCGCAAAGGCGTTTGGTATGTGTTTCATCCATTTTATTTATGCATCTTTGTGTATGTTATCTACAGATGTTACACTGTTTGGATAGCACTCGATGTTACAGTGTGGGTCTTACAGCTTTGTCTATGCATGTTAGCTACAGTAGGCTATAGCTCTTGATGGAGACTAGATCAACGAGACCTGCTGCTGCTGCTGATTGTTTACTGCTGTGTTGCCACATAAATAGCTGTTGCCTGCTAGCAAGTACTCCACGTATAGGAAGGAACAGGGCGAAAAGCCAGCAGCAGCAAGTACTAGGAGCATGCAATGCTGAATTTGGGGTGGTGAAATTAAAGCAGGTAGCTAGCAGATGTGTAGTGAGAAATGCCCTTGCTCTTCCATCTAGTGTCACATATGTTTCAACTTTGTGTGTATTCTTACAGTAGTGTACCTTTTGACCTCATTGGTGGTGTCAGATATGTTTCAACTTTGTGTGTATAAATGCATTCGTGTTTTGTTTCAGGCTAACTACAGTGCAAGAACAGAACTACCTGAGAATTCTAAAGATCTAGATGCACAGGCATTGTATGCCATAGAACGTGGAATGGCCCATGGCAGAGTGCCAATAGGTGATGGTTGTGTGGACAAGCAAGCACTTGCAGCAACAGCTAAATCTCGTCGTTCTTCTTCAAGAACTGCTGCTTATCAAAACATGTTAGATGAATATGAGCAGTTGCAGGAGAGGAATGATGCCTTGGAACAAACAAATAAGAAATTGAATGAGAATAATGAGATTCTCATTGAGGAAAATGGTGTTAATCGTGCTCTTATGCTGGTAAGGAACCACCTGCTGATCTGATAGATTTGAATAAGTACTGACCATATGCACTTGATTTCACGTGCTTACACATCATAAATTTCAGAAAATTTTTGAAGGTCTTGGTAAGGAACCACCTGCTGATCTGATGGATCGTTTAGCAAATCTTGAAGCCCGTCGTCATCAGGTAAGTGTGGTTCTATTCACCAAACCAGAGCTTAGTTGGATTTGGATAGCTGATGTGCTTGGGACAGATGCTATCCTCTTGGATTATATGTTTAGCCTGTACTAGCAAGTTACCGTCAAACTGTCAATTCATTCAAGTACCATTTGGGATGTTTTTTATTTCCTTTGTTTTTCAAAATACATGTGAATCGGCATGGCTTAGTTCCTGGAGGATTAGGCAGGTCGTTACTGGCAATGAAGATTTTGTGGAACAGAAATATCATTTACCTTGTATATCATGCCCTGGTGTTTGATGGTATGCTATAGAAAATAATGTTATTTGTGGCTGGCTGTTTATTGCTATATATATTGTTCTTGTTTATTTGATAGCTGTGTGAATTTGTTCTATGTCTAAAATCATATATATGTTTAATAAAACCAGAAACAAAGGGAATGGAAGAACGTGACTGGATAATAAATCCTCATGACACTAGTGTGGGGGCTGATCTAATCTGAGTTATTTGTATGCACAAAAATGTATAATGGCTGATTTGATCTTTTTACTTGCTGAAACATTTCAAACACACTTGATCTTTTTTAGGTATCTATATCATCACATGCTGCCACTCATCCTCTTGAAATGCTTAGCGATGCCAATGACATAGTCACTGATGATGATGACTATGACTACAATGAGATGGATGACAGTAACAGCTATGATGATGATGATGACTTTGATGAAGATGATTGTGGTTCTGATGATTCAAGGGGCAGTGAAGATGACATGAGGGGTAGTGAAGATGACATGAGCAACCATGAAGAGGATGGCAGCAATGACAATGGGGACAGTGAGGCTGATATCAGTGATAACTGATGCAATGGATGTGACTGAAACTTAACCATTGCTAACCTTTTGGCTTCTTTTGCTAACCAGCCATGCTTGCACATGCTTTAAACACTTGGATAGAGTAAGTATGTGTATGTGCTCGAACCTTGTCCTTCTTTTGGTGTTGTAGTAATTATGTGTATGTGCCGAACTTGTAATATTGGAAGGTTAGCACTATGTGTTGAACTTATCATGTTGGATGTCTAAGACATCCTTTTAGTGTAGTGGTTGGACACTTGGATGGAGTTAGAATGTAATGCAATTGGAATCATATATATGCATTATATGCTTGTTGGATTGATATTTGGATCATGTGTGTATTTGAAATTTGGTTTGAGCAGCTCCTGTTATGTAATTTTCATGACAGGCATTGACTCTCATGAAAATGTACTTTTGTGATGGTCTGGACATATTTTTTGTGATGGTGTGCTCTCATGAAATACTATATTTCCTGTTAAATTTTTAAACTCTCACGAATTTCATTGCATGACGGTGACTCTCATGAAAATACCATAACTCTCATGAAATAATTCCATGACATTGAGCTCTCACGAAATACTATAAGTCTCACGAAATAACTTGGTGACGGTGGCCCCTCATTAAATGCCATAAGTCTCACGAATAACTTCACGACGGTGTCCTCTCACTAAATACTACAAGTCTCACGCTAAATAACTTGGTGACGGCGGCCTCTCACGAAATGCCATAAATCTCACGAAATAACTTGGTGACGGTGGCCTCTCACTAAATGCCATAAGTCTCAATTTAAATAACTTCACGAGGGTGGCCTCTCATGAAATATCCAAAAAAACCGCCATGAAAATAGCGATGCAAACCGACGGCAATAATCTTTTTATGAGAGTGACCGTCACGGTGAACTCTCATGAAATTAATCCGTGGCGGTGAACTCTCACGAAAGTGTGTATTTCATGAGTCTAATATCAGGACAAGTTATTCGTGACGGTGTACTCTCACGCATTGTTTTCATGAGAGTAAATCCGTTTTTCGTAGGTTGTTTTTTTCACTCTCACGAAATCTCCAGTTTCTGGTAGTGAGTAAGTTACTGAGTGAAATTTCATATGCTAGTCTTTTCCTGTATCTCATGTTTACTTGCCTTTTTTTATTTCTCAGTCATTTGTAAGATGATACCCCTTGGCACTGACTATGCTTTTCGATCTATACAGGTTTTAGTTTGCCCCAATAGAAGCTTTAAAGCTAAAGAGAGGTCTTCTGCCACTTATTAGATTAGGAAACTAAGAGCCACGGGCAACTGATATCACTAAGAATGATGCCTTCTTCCTTTGGGATTGCTTTAAGTTCCTCCACTTGTTGTACCAAGTTAAGATTATCTACTTGGACCTGACAAGTTTTATCCTAATAAGCACTTATCGGCCAATTGAGAGTAAGCATGCTGCCTTTTGTCTCTGTGATTGTTTCTTAGGTCTACCTATGTAATGCCAACTTAAGAGGCACTGAGTTGTCCCTATTCTCTAGCTGAACCTTGTTTACGGTGTCATGTTGTTTCTTGCAAACTTTCTTGAGCAGCTTGCCCAAGGTGCCTAGATGCTCGTTTCATGTTAGTATGCCATATCAACCCTGTTATATGTATCTTCTAGTTGTGTGGATGCCTATTGTCCTTTTCTTCCTAAATGAGACGGAGATGTGGTCTAGCACTTAATTGCCATGGATTGTAACTTTGATGTGTAAAATGGCGTCCATATGTGATGGAGCGGCTAAAATTTAAGATATGTCACATCGGATGTTACATGGTGGACTTCGAGAAGGGTGAATAGTCTTTTCTAAAATTAATCACACTGGCTAACCGAAACAAATGAGGAATTAAAACTATCAGCTTAGCTAAGATTATACCCCTCTATTTATAACTCTAAAGCACCTCTAAAATATCCTAAACAAAGCAAGCAAGGTGCCAGGCTAGCTAGAGCTCACCTAATCAATTCTAATATTGCAAGGTCATAGAAACCTATGTACTAGTACTTCAAGCACTAGGGGGCTCCTACACAATTCTAATGAGCAAAAGTACAAAGTCAACCTAAGCTCACTAGATTCACAATGGATAAGTTTACACAAGCTTAACCCAAAGGCTCAAATTGCTTAGCTACACAAACTAAGCAAAGTGGCTAATCAAACTACACAAGCTAAAGAGCCACACGATCGCTACTTCTAAGCTACTCAAGCTAGATGGCAACTAGAGAGCTACACAAGCTATCTAATTGCAAGAACAACTACACAAGAACAATATATATGAATGTAAATACAAGGCTTGTGAAAGTAGAATGCAAACCACCGTGAAGAGCAGACAATGTTGACACGGTGAATTTTTATCGAGGTTCACTTTGTTGCCACCAAGCTAAGTCCTCGTTGAGACAAGCACCAAGGTTGTCGCCGGTCCTCTTGCTAGTGGTGACCCGCAAGTCGCACTCTCCACCGTGGAGTGCTTATCACAAGCTCTAGCGCTTGATTTGCTCGGACCACTTGTTGCACTTCATTTCTTGCTCTACTAGTGTTGCTCTTCACGGTCCCCATGAGGTGAGCACATACATCTCACAGTCATTTCTCCAGAGCACCGCACAACCTTCCTTGCATGCTTCGATGGAGCCTCTTGCCACCAAGCCATCTAGGTGGTGGCAACCTCCAAGAGTAACAAGCACATTGGCTTACAACACGATCACCTAGTGCCACACGATGCAATCTCTCATAGCAACGCACTAGAAAATCGCTCTCTCTCACACAATCGGATGACACGATCAAGCATATGTGAGTTATAGGGCTCCCATGCACTCTCCAAGCAAGGACATTATGTCCCCAAGGTGAACAACTAGCCCCAAGACCCACACCAACCTCTATATATAGCCCCAAGCCAAAACAAGCCACTATGCCCTTGGAGCACTTTTCTGCGAGGGCACCAAACAGGCATCCCCCGCACCGCCACCCTAGGGATAGTGCCACCAATGGTTGAAATTCAATGGTCTTATTTGAATTGTGGGCACCAAACATCATGGGGTGGTGCCCCCCGACGCCCAAACATGCGAAAACCAGCTCTCTGGAAAAGGGCGGTGCATCACCACCAAAATCTATCAATTCAGTGTTGTAGAGCATCTCGTTATCTTTCCAAAAACTCCTAGATCATCAAAAATAGAGTTCGATCTAACAAATATGACTAATTTACCGAACACTTCTCCTACTGTTTTCACCGCCCCTCGTGGTGTTTGTGCGGTGCACCGCCACACCCATGGTGGTGTGCACCAGACATGGTGGTGAGCCCTTCTCTTCGCCTACGAATGCAAGCCTCTAGAGAAAAGGGGTGGTGGCACAACCACATTAGGGGTGTGTGCACCGGGACGGGCGGTGCCCACCCTAGCCTAGAAACCTAAGTGTAGGATCTTTGGAAGCCTAGAGGGGGGGGGATGATGAGCCCATGGCTCATGAAGATAGGCATCCAGACATACTCTTGGACAGCGTAGGCGTGTCCTCATCGGGGGGAGGTGGCATGAATAGGCTCAGAAAAATTTAGCTCAAACAAAAGTCAAATTCACTGGGCCTAACTAACTCAACTGTTGTTGTTGTTCTGTAAAAAAGGTTAGTTTACCATTCAAAATATGTCCTAAGAAATTTAGATCGGTTAAATTCCTTAGCTTCGGATAGGTAGAGATTTCAGATCGAGAGCTAAAACGAGTGAAACAAGTGTAACAAGATAGATCGACCTTAAACCCTAATTTTAACCACAACAACAATTTGTATATGAATGTAAGAACAACAACTACTCAACAAGCACACGGTGACACAAGGATTTATCCCGTGGTTCATATCACCACCAAGGCTTGCCTCTTTTTCTCGCTCTCAAGTTAAGAGAGTTAAATCTTGAGATGAGGGGTGATTGTATTAGATGCAAGAGGGTTTTATAAACCTCACAAGGCTACCACACGAGTTGGCAAGCTCAAGAGATACGTACTAGCCCAGGCTAGGAGCAAAGCTCCAAAAGTAACAAACGCAAAACGCCAACCAAAGTGTGAACCAAGTGCTTCTAGACATTGGGGATCAATGGATACGCTCTCCAATCGAAGTTTGTTGCCTTTTCTCTCAAGATGTGTTGGGAGAAGTGGGAGCTTCAATGGGGAGAGAGTGAGCACTTGGGAGTGTTCTGGTCAAATGAACCAAGGTACGGGACGAGGTAACCGTTGTGAGAGAGAGGAAAGTGTATAAATAACCCTTCATCTCAATGGTCGGATCAAGTGCGGCACTACCACTGTAAAGAAGTGAAATTGAAAGAATGACCGACTTAGTTGGAAGTCTGGAGGTGGTATATGTGAAGTCGAGCACTTTGCCGCACACTTTGACATAGAGATTTGAGTCCCTCTTAATAGTGCGGTGATTTCTATACTCAATTTCAAAATATAAAATGAATTTAAACCTCCATGAGTGAAAACCCAACATGTAAACGAATTGGGTACTGTTTCTTTGCAATACTCTCCTTTAGCTATCACCGGTTGTCATCTCGATAAATTTCATTAATTCTCTAATTAACTTGTCATCAACACCAAAACCCACAATAGGGCTTGATTGCACTCACAATCTCCCTCTTCTTAGTGATTGGTGACAACCTAATTAGAGCTTACAAAAAAGATATAATCAATAACTAAGATTTTCGAGCCATGGGTGTAGGAGCCTCCCCTAAATATGTGAGTTGAGATTTGAATTCTGAATTGACATAAAAGTCAAGTGTCACATATTTAGATGTGGTTTGAGGTCTCCTCTACATCCATGTCCTGGCTGTGAGAGTGCAAAAAACAAATTGTCAAACGGATATACGTGATGTAATATGACAACTTAGGCACTTAGATCACTTGGATGTTTTGTAGGAAGTAGCACTATTGCACCTATTAAAACAGTCGGTGACAAACAAACTTTCACAAAGCATGAAACACATATAAGAAAAAGCAAAGCATAGATATGACAAGCTATATCACACAGAAACAACACATATCCATAAAACACATAATGAAGGTCAAATAGGTAGCATTATTACACAAATTAAGTTTTGAAACCTAAATAACTAGCATTATTACACAAATTAAGTTTTGAAACCTACTCTCAACACTCACACTCACTCACATCTAAATTGTCACTAGGATAAGACATGATGCACTAGGAAACGCATGGCAACGAAAAAGAATTGACCCCTCTAATTTTCTCCCACTTTGGCACAAAGCACCAAAAGTGGAGAAAAAGAAGAAGAGAAGTCAAATCATCCTCAGAAGAACTACCAATGTGCTACCAATCTCCCATCATCTCCTCGCCAGTACCACCGGTAGTAGCATGACTAGTGCCCCTACGCTTTTCGCCTCCTCATCGACTCAAAGGCGGCATGACCTCCACGGTGAGTGGTGGAGGTGAACCTAGCAGACCGACGAGGTGGATCCTATGTTTGTCTCTAGCGGTGCACAAATCCACCAATTGTCTCACCCCACAAACTACTGAAGTTAGAGATACCATACTGCTTAGATTCCTCTAACTACTTCTATGAGAAGCTCGGAAGGTCGAAACGTGGGGGTGAGGCACTAGAGAGAGTGGAGCAACTCCTGCACACTCTTGTCTCTATTGTCTCTCCACACGGTTTAATGAGGCTACTGAGTAGGAGCAAGTGGCGAAGATGGCTTGCATCCAGGAGGCCACCTTCTTCTTGAAATCGTTGCTACTCCTATGATCCTATCCCTAGTACTGGAGCTCTTTGGGATATCAGAGTGAGCTACAGGTGCGCCTATGACTGGTGTTGTAGCTGCTGCTGCCGCTGGAAGGATCTTCTCAAGCTTGTAGACTATGTGATCATCAGTCTTTAGAAATCTGAAACCAGAAACCCTCTCAATGATAAACATCAGGTAGGGAGCATAGGGCAAGCTCTTCCTACCATCCTCCATAGCCTCTGCTAGCTCATCCTAGATAAACGTAGGGACATTGAACCTCTCATCACCAGGACCAAAGCAAGCAAGGACGCACATTTCTTATGCGATCGTGAATGTTTGAGGTTGCTCCTTCCTTGGGGTTGACGGTGTTCCTGAAGAGGTTGTTCAGAATATAGTAAAAGCTCTTAAATCCACTGCTCTTCCCATCAGTTGTCCTGGGGTCCCTGCACATATACCTGATATCCCTGATCTCAGCTCGGTTTTCCCTATAAATGGGGGTGTAGTTTTTGTGGTCACTACTAAACCAAAGATGCGACTGAAGGTCACAAAGTCTATGCTGTAGTGCACCCCCTAATGCATCCAATGAATAACATCTGCATTATCTAGAAAATAGTTGGCATGGAATTGTCCAAGAAGTTCTGCATTCCAGATATACTGGAGCTCCATCAGGTTAGTTAGCTCAAACTTCTCACATACCTTGATCACCCTATCGATCCCTGACTCTTCCTTATTTCTTAGCTCATCCCAGTCAATATACTACATCTTGTCGATACTAGGATTTTTGCTCTTTAGCATGACAGATGCATAGAAGTCAGAATGAAACTCAATCCAAAACTTGTAATCGATGTTCAAATCCTTAGGAGTAACCTCAGAAGTACTCATGGAAGTAACATAAGGATTTACTCGGTTATTTTGATCGACTGACTTTTCTTATTCTTTTACTTCCCTTAGATGAGAGAAAAGAGCGTTGGTTTTAGTTTCAACTAGTGTTTGGGCTAGTTCATTTCATTTGAATAACAATTCACAATTTTAGGGGGATTCACAACTCGACATCTTGTGATCAACATTCACCCTTGTAGAATAGCTAGCTAGATAAGGCTAAGAAGAATAAAAGAACACTAGTGGAAAGTTATAAGCTAGGTAGATAAGCCTAATGTCATGGTTCAATACCATGGACACAGTGAAATGTATGGCTCGTGAGGGCTCCAATGGCCTAGCCTCGGAGATGACACAAGATGTACACCTGGTTCAGCCGACTAGGCACTACATCCAGTTAGGATCACTAGTGTGCTCGAGCTCAAAAGCTCATAGTAGGGGTTTACAAGCAAGGCGAGTAAGGGAGGAGGAGGCTCCCAAGTCTCTGTGAGTGATGTGTGATTGAGGCAAGTGCCAATAGCTAGAGACTCTTGTGCGTTGAGCTCCTCTTGCCCTTCCCAGTAGCCAGGGGTCCCTTTATAGTCCTAAGGGGGATACAGGAGAGGCCACCAGAAGGGTGATAATAAAGAAAGTGTAAAAGCGTATGATTGTACAAGTACAGAGGCCATCGCATTGTCATCGTCTTGTCGTAGGCCTATGTCCTCCGATGACTTGTCACGGTGCTGAGATGGAAACGGGAATCCCGCCGACGAGTGGGATTGCGCGTGCCCAGACGAGCTCCTCGTGCTATCTAAACATGCTGGCAACTTAATCATGGCCGACATGCACTGCTGACGCCGTAATCGAGTATTGGGGCAGGGAGACGTCCCGTCGAGGGTTTGACGTCTGCCTGTTCTGCTGGCCCTGGCTGAATCCCCGTTGACCAGGTTGCCCTGACAGAGCTTAGCGGAGGCGGATGGATGGGTGCTGGCGCGCACGCTTTGCAGAGGTCATCATTTCTTCTATCGTGTAGCGGTTGGCGGGAGGTGAGTTCAGCGGACGGGCTGATACGTCGTGCCCATGGGTGGCTAGCAGCCGCAGCGCATGGCTTCATACAACTATGGCACTTGAGTGCTCCTAGCTTAATATGGCAGGCAACTGTAGTTTTGACCCCTTCCGTTCCCCATTTGGATGGGATCGAATGGGAGACATGGAGAGGATCCTGCGCTAGCGAGCAGCAAGCGGCCTTGACCTGCAGGTCGTGCGAGTCGCAGGTAGGACACTGTGGTCGCTATAGCGCCCCGATCTCTAAGTCGTACGGATCGGAGACGGCTCGAGCGACTTCGGAGGTCGGAGGAGCGAGGACAAGAGTCCCGCGAGTTATCGGACCGCGCACCCTCCGACCTGGAGGTCGTGCGAGTCAGAGATAGCTCGCGTGGACTAGGAGATCGTCTATTCGGCTGGCAGAGCTCGTACGGACGGAGGTAGGTCGCGGTGGGCTGTCGGGGACAGGGCGAGGTGCTGGCCTCTTCTAGATTTCGCTTGTTGGGCCTTCTGTTGTTGGGCCGTTTTCGATTCTGAGTTTGCCGTGGTCCGGGTATCCCCGATATTGATACCCGACACCTAATTTCTGCGACTTGGAGTTCTTTTTAGCTAGATTACACCGGTGTAAAACTTATTACAGTGTGCATCATGCAAGAATCGCTACGCCTCCGACCGCCCTGCGTGGTAGCTGTATGGGATTACCGCTTGCTCCTGACTGACAAAGATATGTTGACAGAATTTTCGCAAAAAAAAAAAAAAAAAAAGATATATTGACAGAATATAGTCCACATGGGCTACTAGGCCTAATCTTTCTCGATTTAGTAATTATATTTAGGCCAACCTGGCCCATTTGCCAATGTATAACACGTAATAAAATTTACGTACTGCTATATATATATGTATAAGACGTCACCTCTTACATGTTTATGCTAAATTAAATCACATGTGCAGTGACGTTATTATCAAATATAAGTGCATCCTGTCCAGCTGGAACAACGAACAGCGGGACATTGGGCCTCTCGCTCGCACTCTAATAAAGCGGGACACAGCGGGACATTGGAACAACGGACAACGGACCCCGCAGTGCCACCCGGCTTCCAGCAGCTGCCATGGCTGCCGCTCCCGTGCCTGTCCCTCGCATCAAGCTGGGCTCGCAGGGGCTGGAGGTATCCGCGCAAGGCCTCGGCTGCATGGGCATGTCCGCCATCTATGGCCCGCCAAAACCCGAGCCAGACATGATCAAGCTTATCCACCATGCCGTCACCGCCGGGGTCACCTTCCTTGACACCTCCGACGTCTACGGTCCGCATACTAACGAGGTCCTTCTAGGCAAGGTCAGTCTCAGACCTTTCAGATTTTACTCCCTACGTTCCAAATTATAAGTCGCTTTGACTTTTTTTGGTTCATTTATTTTGTTATTACATCTAGATGCGTGAGCAAAATGAATGTATTTAAAAAAATTCAAAACGACTTATAATTTGGAACGTAGGGAGTAGATATCTCGCTTTTGCCCTTTTTCAATTTGCACGGAAGACATTCGACGTGATGCCTCTAAATTCCTGAACAGTCGCTTCAAGGTGAGGTGCGGGAGAAGGTCGAGCTGGGCACCAAGTTCGCATCGCTTTGGTTGATGGGAAGCGGGAGATCTGCGGCGACCCAGCTTATGTGCGGGCAGCGTGCGAGGGCAGCCTCAAGCGGCTCGGCATCGACTGCATCGACCTCTATTACCAGCACCGCATCGACACGAGGGTGCCTATCGAGGTCACTGTGAGTAGTCCTTGTGCACTTAATTTGTTGATTTCTTTAATCGGAGATGCCGGCGCCGAACATGGGGCCCACCTCCCCCGGGGCCGCTTCGCTCCTATCAGAGACGGGAGATGGGACAGACGTCTGCACCCGCTCTGCACGGAGGAAAAATGGAAATCGAGACGACTTTTTCTCCGCTCCATGCTCAAGGGACCCGCCCTCGACCCCCCACGCGCGTGAAATCCACCACGCCCCCAATCTCACCGGCCCTAGAACCTCTGCCCATCCCTCCACCCCGACGCACCCGCGTCCTCCGTGATAAGAAGAATGCTCCCAGCCTCAACCTCACCGGCCCTAGCACCTCTGTCCCCTCCACCCCCGACGCACCAAGCGTCCGTCCGCACTAAGAAGAAAGCTCCTCTCCCCGATCTGGTCCACCCCCCAACTTCGCCGACCCAAAGACATCCGCAATGCCACCAGCTCACCATCTCACCATCCATAGTCCGCCTCAGCCTTCAACAAGGCGAAAAAGTCTTGTTGCAACATCGAAGAACACCTAAATGAAACAATTGAAAAATTGGTCAAACAACCAAAAAAAAAAACATTGAAACATCGAAAGGACAACTAATGAAACAAATGAAAATATGAATTACAACATAAAAAAATGTCTACAGTAACATTTAAAACACATGCACTGCAATAGCAGGGAGAATCATTGCAACAAGGAGAAAAAGTGGTTGCGAACATCAAAAAAACACTACTAATGCAACAAAAAACTACTAACATCGGGGGAACTGCTACAACAAATTAAAAAAAGTTGTTGAAACATCTCAAGAGCTACTCCTACAACATCATAGAAATGCCTATTGCAACAAACAAAAAAAAGGAACTGTTCCAATATTTGACATCATCATTTACAATATTGAAAATGCCTCATCTCAACAACGATGAGATTTGTCTCGCCGAACCCTAGCCACCACCAAAACCTTAGATCCAGAGGAGGGGAGGAAGAGGAGGTGGAGGAGGAGGAGGAAGAAGGATGGGGTGGGAGGCCTTAGATCCAAATCGTTTCTCCACCTACCTCGCCGGAGCCATGCCATCGCCCCCGTCTCCATGGAGGTCGCGGCGCACAAGGACGAGAGCAAGCAGGGGGGAGGGAGCTTCACGATCTACCGTAGCCACCGGCTGCCGCCCCCCCACCCCGATGGCGATCGCGGATGTTCAAGTTGCGTACTGTGGTAAGGGAGGAGGAGGGAGGGAGGAAGAGAGGGGATGGGAGGGAAGAAGGGAGGGGGAGCTCATTGCCGATGCGGCACGAGGGGCTTAACACGATCACATGGAGCGTGCAGAGGTGCAGCATGCATGAGAGCGGAGCAATGGAGAAAAGTCGAGGAAGAAGGGGAAGGAGAGGAGAGGTCACAAAGCATGCGGCACGGTAGACACCTTTGTGGGCTGGGCCAGGACACACAAGCGCGTCCGATAGGTTAGAATACTCTAACCAGAGCATTACCGTTCTTTATTTGGTAGCCGTGGAGGCTTGATGTGAACGTACAAATTGAGGCCGAAAATATGAGGGTAACATTCTTGCATGAAAGTGAGAGTGATGGTGGTTGGTGGCTTTAAGGTTTGCTTTTCTATAGTTTCAACCACCAATTTGAGTTTGTCCTCCTTTTCTGCTGCAAGATTGGTGAACTCAAGAAGCTAGTGGAAGAAGGAAAGATAAAGTACATTGGATTATCCGAAGCATCTGCATCAACAATCCGAAGAGCTCATGCAATCCATCCAATCACTGCAGTACAACTTGAATGGTCATTATGGTCTAGAGATGCAGAAGAAGATGTAATTCCCACTTGCAGGTAATTTCATGAACAGTCAAAACACTTCAGTTTTATAGTCAATAAGTAGGAAGCTTTATTCTATGAATTATCACCTTTCTGTGACAATTTCAGAGAACTTGGAATTGAATTGTGGCTTACAGTCCACTAGGCAGAGGTTTCTTCTCTTGTGGAGCAAAACTAGTCAACTCACTATCTGAGATGGACTTCCGCAAGGTGAACTCAGACTATTACCAATTGAACACTGATTCGCTTTTGTAGCATGATAATTTATTGTTATCCTTTGGTTCAACTTCTTCATAATACGCTTAATACACGGTTAGGTTATCCTTGATGTGTTCCTTCCTTGATCTTACGTACAATTTTAGACTCTGGTCATCTATTTGAATAGGAAGGTGAACTAGCTCGGTTGTTCAAGGGTGTGGATGTATACCCAGACCACCCAAGTAGAAGTCCTCATCAAGGCGAATTTGGGTGCCTATTTTCTTCTTAATAAAATTGCACCTAGTTACTCCTAGGTTGGTCTAGTTTATTTGATATATGGAATGGTCTCATTACATGCTCAAAGAAAAAGAATGTGTTTCTAATGAGGATTTCAAATTTCTCTGCAGTATATGCCTAGATTTCAACCAGAGAATCTTGACAAGAATGCTCAGATATTCGAGCGTGTGAACGCAATGGCAGCACGAAAAGGATGCACACCATCACAACTTGCATTGGCTTGGGTTCACCACCAAGGAAGTGATGTTTGTCCCATACCTGGCACGACAAAAATCGAGAATTTTAACCAGAATGTGGGGGCACTGTGTGTGAAGCTTACACCAGATGAGATGGCTGAAGTCGAATCTTATGCTGCGGCAGGTGAAGTCTTTGGTGACCGGTTTGCTCAAATGGCCAACACTTGAAAGACTCCGAGACCCAACCATTATCTTCATGGAAATCTAAGTAGCCAATCTGGTATTTTCAATTGTGTCCACTGTCGATTGCGAAGATGCCCTGTTGCACTTTGCAAAAGCGTTCATATAGTATGGTTACCTTACTACGTGTTAAATTGTTTGGTACAGTGCGTATTGCATGCCTCATTTTGCATATTTATACTTAAAGGTTAACAGCTGATGCGACGAATAAGCTAGGTTTTTCTACCGGTAGAAAAAAAATATCGGCGCTGCCGATAAATGCGATATTTCGGAAATTTCGAAATATCGGATCAAATTTAAACAAATTCAAAATGCGTTTTAAAAAATTTGGCATCATCTCACTAGAAAAACTCCCAAATCCATCTTCCATCACAAATTTATATAACATGAACAAAACAACACAATATATCGCATAAGTTGTGAAGTGATAATACAACGGGTCACGGTGGGCAACTTGCAAAAATATGTTAGTATCATCGAATGTGTTAGTGAGAAAAATTAAATAGATTTGAAAAACATAAGTCTTTATTAAGACTAGAGGATATGGAGATTTTAGGATGGTTTGGTGTAATTTTTTGAGTGAAATATGAATTTAGCCGAAAAATTTTGACCGATATAAATTTTTTTTCGGACCTCACTCGGAAAATGCGATATATCGGAAATTTCGGCGATAAAAAAAAAAAAAATTTCACAGCGAATAAGCATGTGCATTGTATCAAAGAATTCAAGAGTATACCAAATTAAATGCTGGATAGCTATTGTCAGCGATGATGATTAGAATATATACCAAATTAAATGCTATATGTTTTTAACTATTATTAGATTTTTAGTATTTTTATCTTGTTTCCTATCTGCCGAGAATCAACATGGTGTTTTTTTTTTTCTTTTAGGGGGGTTGGTTGGTCGAAAAGTCCCCACCTGATCCATTGCCACAGATGCCGGGGGTTAGCCCTGGGAGTGAACAGGGACACAGGGCCCCAACGGAGTTTACATGGCCAGAGCCAGAGTTACATCAGAAGGGGGAAGAAGCAGGGATTATTACAACCAACACAACCCATTGCAGCCAGAGTACAACAGTTAGAGTAATCGTAGGGTACTCTAGAATGTGAGAAGAGCAGGAGACTTCTTTGGCACAGGACACTTCCACAGCACCACAGAATTTATGCAGGCAGCCATTAAACGCCCTTGGCATGGTGGGAGGTGTCTGAAGACGACGTCGTTCCGGTGCTTCCACAACTCCCAGCAAAGCAGCAAGAGGAGGGTTGATTTCACGCCCGCAGGGACGTGTTGGGGGGCATTGGTATTCCACAAAGTCTCCACCTTCGACAAGCATCCCACCCCCCAGCCTATCGCCTCCCAGAACTGAACCGCGAAGGGACATTCAAAGATTATGTGGTCTGCTGTCTCCGGAGCCCCATTGCAAATCTCACAGATGTCACTACTTACAATCCTCTTGACAAGCAGGTTGTCTTTGCTTTTGATCCGGTTTTGCACTAGGAGCCAGCCAAAGAACTTTACTCGGTGGCGCGAAGTTGTTCCAAACTAAGGAGAAGGATGGAGCTTTATGCCCTCCGCGCACCGATGCTTTGCAGATCAGCTTGGTGAGTAACTTGTGATCTCTGTCCTCCATGGCACAAATTCTTTCATCTGGTTCATCCATCAGGACGAGGCCACTGAGTTTGGCCTCCAGGAGGTGGAGTTCTTCCTGAGCTCTGTTGGTGAGCCTCGCTTGGAGGAGACTGCCCAGCCCACTTGCGACCACATCATGTACAGAGTCAATTGAACTGTCATAGTGGTTGTACAGGTTGGGGTACTTAGCTAAGAGTGGTGCGTCTTCCATCCATAGGTCATGCCAGAATGAGGTTGACTCTCCATTTCGAACATCTGAACGCGAGATGCAACGGTAGGCCGGCAGCAGGTCGCGCAAGGCTTCCCAGTGGGAGCCAGCAAGGTCCCCTCTCAGGTCCAAAATCCTGATCTGTTGGAGAACCCAAGCAGCCCACGTGGACTCCTCAGGTCGGTGAAGGTGGTGAATCAGTTTGAGCAGTAGACAGGCATTCTGAACATTGATTCTCTTGATCCCAAGGCCACCTTCCTCTTTGTCATCACACACCTTCTCCCAGGCCACAAGACATTGAGCACCTGATGCTTTGTCGGTTCCACTCCACAGGAAAGCACGCCTACGGGCATCCCATTTGGCTACGACTCCCGGTGGCAACAGCTTGGCGCCCATGATGTAGGTCGGTAGGCCATCCATCACACTGTTGATTAGGACAATTCGCCCTGCGGGACTCAGAAGGGAAGCTTGCCACCCAGCCAGCCGCCTGTCCACCTTGGCGATCAGGGGAGCAAATGCTGACAGCCTGAGCTTGGTGTCTCTTAAGTCTCATACATAGAAGTCTTGTTCGTACGAGCATGGCTTTGGGGTCATCACCATTTCTTGTCCGCTTACACATTGGTATGTCCGTGGACGATATTGTCCTTGGGAAGTTTGCTCTGAATAATAATATTCCTTTTTACCCTTTTTGTAGATGGTGACACACTTCTAGGTTATTTCTTGTGATTGCCGTATTAACCAATATTAAAAATACAGTTGGCATAGCTCACGCACATTAGCATTTTATTTTTTTGGTTTAATTATTTTACTAGGATCATAACCCGTGCGTTGCTATGGGAATAAAATAATATATGATAATTAAGTTTAAAAATTTATTGTCCTATGAGCAAGAAAATAATTACTTGACAACATTCCATTGGTAGTGAATCATCAATATTACATAACGAGGACCATGCCAAGCGTTGCTACGGGTGTTATACCGTTCACTTGCCACTTCCGTTCAATAAGATTTATAGGCTTCCACAAGATTACGGACTTGTATCTTGTTAGCCATGCTACAATGAAGTACTTGTGATAGTTGTGTGAGAAAAGAAGAAAACAATAAACCACGGTTACAAGACTCAGATTTTATATTTTCTATGGACTTAAGATCATTATACTTGGTATGAGAGAAATACTTTCTTCATTCCCCTGGCCCCCATAATTCTCATCCGCTTAAAATGGATGGTGCATGTACCATGAAAAATATTGACATGTCGAACTAACTCGCATGTTAACTATAATTTTTTCTTGAAGCTAGGAACTTGAATAAAATTTATTTGTTCAAATTTAAATATCAGGACTAACAAAATATTCACATATCAGTGATTTATACACATATCAGTGATTTATACATAATACCTTTTGTTTTCATAATTAAGAGTTCAGGACCGACCATAGACAAATTCTAAGAAGGTAGTGAATAAGGGCATCTAAAACATCGGGGATGGAATTAGCTTCATTCATCAAAGCTCATGATTTCTTATACAACGATCTCTCATTCTTGCTCTAAAAAAATAATTAAGACATATGAAATTATTTAGTGGCATCGAGCTCCGGCCGGCCTACTTCACGCACACTTGGTAAAGCTCTAGACACTCGGCAAACAACTGGTTTCCGGTAGTGTAGATACCCCAGGCCTAATCTTTCTTGATTTTGTAATTAGGCCAGGTCCGCCCATTTTCCAATGTATATATTATTACGCATACTAAACTTTACTATATATAAGACGTCACCTCTTACTACAAGATCACATAACCAGTGACGTCATCAAATCTAGTCCACTGCACCCAGCTGGCACAACGGACAGCGCACAGGCGACGTCGCTCTGTCTCACTCTATAAGCTCTAAGCGCACACCTGCAGCACCAGGCCAAAACTCACTAGCAGTCCGCAGTCCAGCACCCTGCAGTGCCACCCGATTCCGTGCACCTGCCATGGCTGCCGCTCCTGTGTCTGTGCCACGCATCAAGCTGGGCTCGCAGGGGCTGGAGGTCTCCGCGCAGGGCCTTGGATGCATGGGCATGTCTGCCTTCTACGGCCCGCCAAAACCAGAGCCTGACATGATCAAGCTTATCCACCACGCCGTCGCCGCCGGGGTCACCTTCCTCGACACCTCCGACGTCTACGGCCCACACACCAACGAGATCCTCCTGGGCAAGGTCGGTCTCTCGGACGATCCTAAACACATCTTTGGCATTATTCCAGTTTGCATTGAAGATGTTCGATGTAAAGCTTCTGAATTCATTCTGATCAGGCGCTTCAAGGCGAGGTGCGGAAGAAGGTCGAGCTGGCCACCAAGTTCGCCATCGCCTTCGACGATGCGAAATGGGAGATCCGCGGTGACCCAGCTCACGTGAGGGCAGCATGCGAGGGCAGCCTCAAGCGGCTTGGCGTTGACTGCATCGACCTCTATTACCAGCACCGCGTCGACAAGAGGGTGCCCATCGAGGTCACGGTGAGTAGTCCTTGGGCACGTTGATTTGTTTATTTGGTAGCTTGATGTGAACGTACAAATGGAGGCTTGAACGGGAAATGTATACGACTTATTTGACCCCTTTGGGCACCGCTAAGGCATGTTGTACTGAACATTTTCTCTACCCTTATTAATACAAAGACACACAAACCTTTTGCATGTCCGAGAAGAAAATAGAGGCTGGAACGGGAAATGTGAGGGGAATATAATGTTCTTGCATGGCAGTGAAAGTGTGGATCATTCATGTTAGAATAGCCCAACACAAGAGGATGGCCGGTGATCTCAAGGCCCACATATATATGCAAAAGCAGCCGGTGTTCAGATCACACTGATCAGTAGTCTAGCAAAGCAGCCTGCAGAGGTGCTAGAGCTGTATCGAATGAAAGGTTGAAGCACTCACACCAAATTATTATTAGCAGTGTTGCAGGGTGTTAGAGAAGCATGTAGAGGTGCCAAGTGCTCTATATGCTCTATTATCTCACAAAAGGTTGAAGAGCTCACCAGGGTGCGTTGCGTGCTGGAGCAATAGCAAAAACCCATGATGTCATTGTTTTTTGTTTCTGTGGCACCCACGTGGCTTCCATTGGGGAAATCGGTGGCTTCATATCGGAGCACTTTCCTATCTACATGGCGTACTTCTAGTTGGGGACTTGGGTCCAACACTACTATTTGCCCATGTTGCTCCTGCCCGTGTTCACTCACCTAACCCCATGGCACCTCGCCAGGAGGGTGTGTGTGTGGGTTTGTAACTTGTTTGGATTTTTCTAACTTCTCTTAATGAAGAACGAGCTCAGCTCGCTTTCGAAAAAAAAAATCACATATCCTGTTTGAGCTGTAACTTCTCTTCCAACAATTTATTCTTTAGCTTTGTAAAGAGATGAACCATTTCCTTTTGGAAAATTTAGATTCTCTTCTTTTTCTGTTGCTAGATTGGTGAACTCAAGAAGCTAGTGGAAGAAGGAAAGATAAAGTACATTGGATTATCAGAAGCATCTGCATCAACAATCCGAAGAGCTCATGCAATCCATCCTATCACTGCAGTACAGCTTGAATGGTCATTATGGTCTAGAGATGTAGAAGAAGATGTAATTCCCACTTGCAGGTACTTAATTTCACGAACAATAAAAACACTAGAGTTTTGCAGTCAATAAGGTGGAAGCTTTATTCACTTATTTATCACCTTTTTGTGAGAATTTCAGAGAACTTGAATTGAATTGTGGCTTACAGTCCACTAGGCAGAGGTTTCTTCTCTATTGGAGCAAAACTAGTTGACTCACTATCTGAGCAGGACTCCCGCAAGGTGAACTCAAACTGTTACCGACTGAATAGTGATTGGCTTTGACACATAGCATGATAATTTATTATTATCCTTTGGTTCAACTTCTTCATAAGATCACAAGACTCATAATACATGATTAAATTATCCTTCATGTATGTCTTCTCTTGATCTTACATACAATTTAGATTCTGAACATCTAATTGAATAGGAAGGTGAGCTAGTTCAGTTGGTCAAGTGTGTGGATATATCTAGCCAAACTAACCGGCCAGGCACAAGTCCTCGTAGAGGCGAATTTTGGGTCTCTATTTTCTTCTTAATAAAATGCCACCAAGTTCCTCCTTTGTTGGTCTAGTTTATTGATATATATATATTGAATGGTCTCATCACTTATTCAATCAAAGAAAAAAGAATGAGAAATATGGTGTATGCCTTTTTCTAATGAGGATTTCATACTTCTGCAGCATTTGCCTAGATTTCAGCCAGAGAATCTTGACAAGAATGCTCAGATATTTGAGCGTGTGAACGCGATGGCGGCACGAAAAGGATGCACACCATCACAACTCGCATTGTCTTGGGTTCACCACCAAGGAAATGATGTTTGCCCGATACCTGGCACAACAAAAATCGAGAACTTTAACCAGAATGTAGGGGCACTATATGTGAAGCTTACACCAGATGAGATGGGTGAACTTGAATCTTATGCTGCGGCAGGTGAAGTCTTGGGTGACCGGTGTGCTCATGTGGCCCACACTTGGAAGGACTCCGAGACCCCGCCATTATCTTCATGGAAATTTGAGTAGCCAGTCTGGTATTATTTGCAACTGTGTTATGGTATGTTCGTTGTCATATCTCCAAGTTGTTGGACTGAAGAAGATGCCCTGTTGCACTTTTCAAAAGCGTTCATATATTCTGCTTTGCCTTATTTCGAGTTAGTCCCTCCATCCCAAATTATAAGTCATTCTAAGAGTCTGCTTGGAGAGTCAAAAGCATCTCAAGCTTGTAAAAAATCTTTGTAATTCTACCTAAAATTTTGGTTAACTTAGATGTTCTAACTCTCCAAGATTCTGGAATAGAGGAGTAATGGTACAAAGTGCGTATTGCTTGCCTCATTTTGTATGTCTATGCTTAAAGGTTATTAAAACTGTTGATGCGATGACATTGTATCAGTAATGCATGAATATTTACCATGAGTAGCAAAGTGGATTTTGTAATGATAGAAATAAATGTGACCATAATTACGTTGGCTACTACTTGGATTGTTGGTTAATGTTCACTATACCACAACCCAAAATATGTGGCTTTGTTGAGTCAGTAAAAGCAGCTATACTGTCACATTAGCGGTCAGTATAAACCTACATGTGGATGAAACTTTTGTTTTGCTCGTAGTATAACTAGAACAAACTCCTTCCTGAATATTGTTTTTTCAGTGCTACAGCGTAGGAGGCAGGCTGTTGAAGATTGCATCATTGTGCAATGTCCAGACCAGGGTTCTAGGATTTGACCGTGATAGTCCGAATTTCCATTTCGAAATTTGAAAATTCACCGAATTGAGTCCAAAACGAATTTTGTGCTTGAAATTCGTCCATTTCGGCTGGGACCAATTTTTTCCCCAAAATGAATCCTAAAACCTTGGTCGATACCGCCCTACACGTTGTGATAATCACCTCCATAAATAAAGAGAGCTGCAGCTGAGTTCTGAAACTTTTTTAGCAATAGCTCCAAATCATTAGTGTTGGGCACTATCAAATGAAAATTGTACCAGCAGCTCACAGCACAAGGACAGAGGAAGAAGAGATGGAAGAGATCTTCTTCAATTGCCAACGAGCAGAATACAAAATTGTAAAATTCAAGGTGCATGTTCTTGCACTTCAAAAGAGCCCTCAGGCTCAACCATGTGTCATTCGTTGGCTGTAGTTGGAGATTTTGAGGGTCACCGAGAGATCTATAAATTGGGCATATATGCTTCCGTTGATAGAGGAAGATGGAACAAAATTATAAATTTCAGTAGTAGATGTAGTAGACTGCAGAGTAATACAACTGCTTTTACAGAAGAATAAATCTCTAGATATGTTTGGCTCCAAATATTTCCTTCCCAAAAAGCCAATCTCATAAGAAACAAGTTGCACCACTTTGCAAGGAGACCATGGCTATACCTTTTGAAATGATACTGGAGCCTTAGATACATCACACCAAAAGGATCCATAGGAGCAGGTCATCCGACTAGTTAGAGGAGCACAGATCCAGGACGTGGCATGCATCACTACCGGAACGAGGCTTTGCCGAGTGCCCACCTCTTTGTCGAGTATTTTTTCGGGCACTCGGCGAAGAGCGTCTTTGCCGAGGACCAAGCAAAAACACACGGCAAAAAAACAACACTCAAGAAAGAAGGCTTTGCAGGTGCTTTTTTTTGCACTCTTTGTCGAAAGTGTCTTTTTTTTGTTTTGACACTTCGGCAAAGAAAGAGGGCAAAACAGTTTTTCAAGTCATTTTTTTGAGGCCCTAGATCAATTTAAATAAAAAAGTTGTTAACTATAAAGTTTTATAACTATTCGAGATATACAATTTTCATTTAGAAAGATTTTCCATCCGGGGTCATTTGAAAAATTTAAATTTCTTCAAATTTGAAATTTGAGAGATTCGAGACCTAGTTTTGCATGATAAGATGAATTTAAAAAAAAAAAAAATATACTACAAAGGTTTATATTTTTTAAGATTTACAAAGTTTATTTTGGGCATTTCCTCATTTGACAAAGTTTTTGTAACATGATTCAGTAAAATCTATTAATCTTTCTTCTAGTTTTAGGAAAATATGAGAGGATATGAGAGAGATGTAGGTTTGACGAACAAGGTTACTATCACTTATCAAATGAAGAAATGAATAAAATAAACTTTGTAAATCTCAAAAAAAGATATGAACCTTTGTAGTAGAAAGTATTTTGGTTTGAATTCATCTTATCATGCAAAAACTTAGTCTCAATCTCTCAAATTTCAAATTTGAAGAAATCAGAATTTTTCAAACGACCCCTGATGAAAAAAAAAAAAAACTTCCTAAACGAAAATTATAGATCTCAAAAAGTTATGAAACTTTGTAGTTGACAACTTTTTTTATTTAAATTATTTAGGGGTTTAAAAACTAATTTGAAAAACTGTTTTGCTCTCTTTATCGAAAGTGACAACACAAAAGAAACTTGCCTTTTTAGCACTCGGCAAAAAAAATGTTTTTCAAATTAGTTTTTGAGGCTCTAAACTAATTCAAATGAAAAGGTAGTCAACTACAAAGTTTCATAGCTTTTTTTGAGAGCTACACTTTTCATTTAGGAAGTTTTTCTATCCGAAGTCGCTTTTTAAATTTTTGAATTTTTCAAACCACCTCGGATGGAAAAACTTCTTAAATGAGAAGTGTAAATCTCGAAAAGTTATGAATCTTTGTAGTTGATAATTTTTTATTTCAAATCATCTTTTTATACAAAAACTGCATTTGAATCTCTCAAATTTAAAATTTATTTTAAATGACCTCACATGGAAAATTTTTCTAAATGTAAATTAGATCTCAAAAAGTTATGAAACTTTATAGTTCACAACTTTTTAATTTAAATTCGTTTAGGGCCTCGAACAATCAATTTAGACTCGGCTTAGAGTAGTATATAAGGAACTAATACGGAATTTGAACACAAGTGACAACGTAGTAGTGGCAAGGCAAGAGATGCGTGAGCTAGAGGTATGTTGCAAAAATCTGAGTTAGACGGTGGTTGGTCGGGTGCGGGGGGTGGGTGGGGGGGTTGTCATGACCCAAAAAGAGATCGCCTAATAGGGCCCAACAAGGGGGAGCGCAAGCGCCGCCGGGGCCAAGGCCCGAAAGGCCGGCCGAGGGTCTGGCGCGCCGCCCGCCGTGAACGCGCCACGCCGCTTTGCTTGCCGCAATTAAGTAAGGAATATTTAAGGAATAAAGATAGGAATAAAATAGGGAATAAATAGATTGCTTGTAAAAGAGGAATTCCAATCTATAAAGAAACCTCTAGATCTTTCTTAGCATGCAAGTCTCCCTCGGACTATAAATACAAGGGGCATGTAGTCGGTTGAGTCTTAAGAAAGAAATAAATTAAAGGGTGTAATGTAACCTCTTCATTACCGGGGCCCACCTCTTTTTGTCATTGTCCCAAAGACCTCGGCCGGTATGCATGCATACACCCGATAACTTTAGAAGCCCCGTTGATAACTCATACCGGGATCAACAAAGGAGTAGCTACAACATTACAACATTTGTTACAAAAATATAGATCGAAGTGCGGAAGAATAATAACATTAATTTTACCAAAAATATGAGTAAGTTACATTTGAGTAAACTTAACTTAATTTTATGGAAGCCGAGGGAAACTAGAAGAAACCGGATCATGTCGAGCCTTGACGACATAACCTTGGTTAACAAAGACGAGTCAAGACGCAGCGCGAGGGTTAACAAAACCCCGAAAGTACGGAGTACTCAACAAGACTTACCCGACAAAGAAAAGAGGAGAAGACTCGGGAATGATGGTCTTAGGAGTCAAGGTAAGGCTTTAGCAAGAATCAAAGACTCTTTTTGCGAAAAAGCTTACTATACGTGAATCCTTACTTTCAATATTTTTAATTCAAATTAGTAACTCATATACTCTAGGTTATTCTATTCTAGAGCAAACATACTTTTCTTATTCCAACTCTCTTTCCTCAAAAACATATTCCATCATTTACTACGATGAATGGGCGTAAGAACGGGTCTCCATATCCGAGAAGCAACGGCGATTCATGAACCGATTAATACCCAAATTGGGGATCGCTAACCACACGACATATGTAGCACTTAAGCTTGCATATATCAACCCTCACTCAGTTCGTCCATTCAAAACGGATGGGTCCATCGCCACCCGAGAGCACATTACTCCACCTCCCTACCCCCGGCCCCTAATGCGGTTTGACCCAAGAGGGTGGGTACATGCTACCCCGCCATCTCTCCACTCCCAAAGGCGCGGGTTGTCCGTTCCGATTTGACACACCCCCCGAGATCAAGCTTACCGGGGCATGTGGCGATTAGTTTCGTCTCGACCGGGTGATCGCCCGGTCGGGCGTGCCATTGACCCAAACGGCCTCAGGCGCAACATGCGCTCAAAAAGTCCCGAACTTAACAATCCAAACAACGAACGGTCCTTAAACGACCAATACGGGACAAGCACAGCTAGGTATCCCCGCCGGCTTTCAACCCACGCCCCGTCCGATCTCAAATTCATCACTACATCTCTTTCTTTTTCGAAAACAGTACCATCTTCTCAAATAAAACATTTTGATGAAAAAGCTTAACTAATTGCTGTGGCTAAACATCACTAAGCATTTTCGAAATAAAACAAGGTTATCAAGGATGGTATTGAAATAAACAAGGATGGTAATGCAAAGAATTAGGTTATCACTCAACTCCTAATTACTTAATGCAACATAGCATAGACATAAGTGATATAAAACTTTTAAAACATCAAGGAAGGGTTTAATGAACCGGGGCTTGCGTGTTGCGGGAAAAGTTAGATTCGGGTTAGACCACCCACGCCACACTTGACATCAACACATCGGGTGAAAGCACCTTCTCCAAAGCTTGGTCATCGTAAACCACATCACTCTCGCTCACTACACGTAATAATGATGCATTGCTTAACATGATGGAATGGTAAACATGATGCTTCATGATGCATGAAATGATAAACACTTGAGTACAACTTTCCTTCACGATAAAGTTGCAACCCAACAAAACCAACTTGTTGAACTACTCTACAAGATATCATCACCATTGCCTAAGGAGTTCTCAAGGACCACTTGATTGTGGTATGATCCAAGTTTCACAAGACAACCCAAAAGTCACACAAAAACCTAAGTTATTATACACTAAACATTACATTTAACACTTAAATAAATAAAGCATAAAATAATAAAGAAATAAACTTTGTCAAAATAATCCCAAACTTTTTGTACAGCTAGATCATAGCATAAAACAAAGCACCAAATCAATTTTCATGATTTTTGAATAAATATTTTATTTTCTAAAAAATCATAGAAGATGCATTTTTCAATTAAAGATTGTATTTTTGAAACATGCAAGAACTACTCAAAACTCAAGTTTCAAAATTTTTATGGATACACATACTCATGGGAAGGCTCTACAAAAATTTTTAGAATTTAAGGAGCTATTTTCAAATTCCTATGAATTTTGAAAGAATCAACACTATTCAAAAATAAAGGAAATTGATAAAACATTTAAGAAAAGGAAAACGCTTTCGGGGCTCAAAGTGGCCCTGGTATTATGCTCGCCCGGCATCGTGCAAAAAAGCCGCCCACAGAACAAAGAATAAAGCCGCAAGACAAATCTACCGTTAAAGCCCCGACCGCAACTTTACAAAATGACCCCCGACCTTTTATAAAATAGCAAACAAGTCCAAACTACTATTTGACACTATTTAGATGAGTCACGACTTTGCAAAAGACCCCTCGACTTTCTTCTATTCCCCGATTTATCAAGTCCCCCGCCACTCCCGAAAGCAGAAAGCACGGCCACGACGGCGCTACGGGCGAAGGGCGATGTGGCAAACGAGGCTTTCCCCGCGACGGCGAGATGACCAACAAACACGGCAGACGGCTAGGGCGATCAAAACCCCTCAACTAATTGAACCAAAAACCGGTCCCTGATGGACGCGGCCACACGGCAAGACGGCAAGGCGAACTCACCGGCCGGGCGTTAGGTGGATCGCGGCATAAAACGACGAACGGACGACACCCTAGTGACCAGGATCTCACCACGATGACGGTGCTCACGTTAGTTAGGCCTGAGAGGGGACGGACAGTGGTCGCCGGGCGGTGGCGGCAAAGGTGACGGCGAAACCCGGCGGCAAGGGTGGCGTTCGACGCCGCCCGGGGCTCATCGCAACAAAGACGGGCCGATCATGACCACTATGTCCAGGCGATCTCAACGCTCAAGGTGGCGTGAGCGAACGGCTCACCGCGGTCGGCTTGTCGACGACGGGCGGATCACGGCGGCGCTCCGACCGGCCGGTGAGGAAAAACGGCGCCGCAAAAGCAACCCGGGCGAAGTCAAGAGGGTGCGAAAGGTGCTCGTGAGCGTGGGCGCAAGGATGTGGCAAGCTCGCTCTGCGTGTTCTATTGCTGTGGTTAGGGCTTACTAGCGCGGCGCAAGGCGGCGGAGCCGCGGGTGGTCGACGGCGGCAGAGGAAAAAGAAAGAAGAAGAAACGGCGCCGGGCCCGACCTTAAGAGAGAAAGAAAAGGAGGGGACGTGGATGGCGGCTTCGCGAACTCGCCCCGGTGGCCGTGACGCTGCGTGAGGACGCGCGAAGACGCCGACGCCCACTACGACGGCGGCGACAAAGGACCGCATGGGCAACCCTATGCCGATTAATCGTGAAGCACCCAAATCTAACCTTTTTCTCAATTTCACAAATTCTCCCCAAATTTGAACTGAACTCGAAAAAATTCCAAAAAGTGACTTAGGCTAATTTTTCAAGATCTACAAACTAGCTTTTGGAAGTTTTTGCAAATTTTACTTAGATTTTGAAATATGGTTTTAAATCAAAAGGGGACAAAACCCTAATTTTGGTATTTTCAAAATTACTCTAAATTTTTGAACTAAACTTTGAAAACTCAAAATACCAACTTTGTTCAACTTTTGAAAACTCTACAAATTTGCTTTAATAACCATACCCAAATTCTTTATAAATTTTGAATAAAAGAAAAGGGGGTAAAAGAAAGAATGGAATTTAGGGTTTTTGAGTTCAATTCAAATTTGAATTTGATTCAAACTTCAGATTCCCAACCTATACTATCCAACCATCACTCAACAACACACTTAAGATCAAAAAAACAAAAAAAACTTAATTTTGTCCAAACCATGACTTAACCGGTAAGTAACACTGGGTGTTACAAAGGGGTAACTCCCCAACGCTCTCCGCTCTAGGCTCTCCCTCTCCCTCACCTCGCAAGACGCTGGCTGCCGCCGACGACCACCGCCGCCGCTGCACGGCACGCCGCCACATCAATACAAGGCGCCGCCGCCCGCCGCCGACGCGCCGCCCGCCCCGCCCGCCCGGCGCAGCCGCTACGCCCCACGCCGCTCCATCCTCTCCTTCCTTCTCTTCTTCCTCCTCTCTACTACTCCCAACATCACCATCCACCGTCTACACCATCACCGCCGTCAAGATCGCCGACGATCAAGCAATCAGGTGTCAATTCCGCCCAATCTAGCCGGAATCGGATCAACTGGTATCCGAGACCAGGGCGATTCCCACCACCGACGGCTTCCGACCACCACCAACGCCAAGATCCGATGGGCAGCCACAAGATCGCCGAGCTCCGGATGGAGTTTTGCGATTTGGCGTGATCGCGGAGGAAAATCCGGGCCACCTTCACCGCCCTCCCGAGAAGTTGGATGAACAGCCTGCCCCGACGGCATTAACGGCGACGACACGGCCCACGGCGCCGTCAACAACTCCGCCCCGCTGCCATGGCGCTCCCGACATCAACAACGCTCCCATCGACATCCCGCGGCGACCCGGGCCACGATAAAGAAGAACACCGCGAAGACGCCGGCCTTGCTGTCCGGACGACGCGCGCCACGACGTCACCTCAGCCACCACCGACGACGTCCCCTCGCCATGGGCGCCGCCGACGGTGACGACGCTCCCCACGGCGCCGCCACGCCACCCCTCCAAGATCATCGACGCCGCAAGCAACGAGCACGCCTACCCCAAGGATGCCCCTTTTGCCGCGACCCGTGATCGATCGGGATCGAGGCTACCACCGACGCGTCCACCCATTGCTCGACGAAAAGCCTACCCAACTAGGCCAACGTCTCACGACTATTACAATGGCACGAGATAAGTTCCCCGGTCACTACCAACATCATCTTTGACATTGGGAACATCCGAGTGCCAACAAGGACGACTCAACGACGCCGCCGACGTCAAGACCGACGCCGCCAATCTCAACCCCGACGTCCACGACATCCCGGACAACAACGGCGACATGACCAATAACGCCATCAACTTTGCCGACCAGACATCACACGCTCCACGGTCACCGGGCAAGTCCATCCCATTCAACAAGGAGCTTCTACCTCTATCACCCATGGTCCAACGATGTCGCCGACGTCGTCAACCAAGACGTCTTCGACCCCGGCATCATCGGCGACATCGACAACGACAATGGTGCTACCGGGAGCGCCATGAACGGCAACGACGCCCTCAAGGATGCCAACGCCAATGACGTTCCCCGATGTCGACTACGTCTTCACCATGCCTACCATCGACAACAACTACAAGGGCATCAACCACGACGACATCCTCGCGGCCAACCTCGACATTGGCAACCACGACGCGTTCCACACATGGGCGCCACGGCCGATGAGAACATCGACGCCCCGAGGCGCCACCAAGGAGACGGTTGTTCACTCGCCGACCTTCGCCACGATCTACTACACCTGCTGGACATTCGCCGACATCGACAATGGTGGAGAACACCATCCATCAAGCCGCAGCTCCAAAGAAAGAAGACATCATCAGTACCACGCAAGCGTAACATCGGGTACACAACCGCCAAACCGACGACAACAAAGACTCCTCTTTCTTTGGCTCCTCTGCATCACCAAGGGCGCGTTTGCGACCACGCACCTACCCATTTCGGCCGCCCGATAGACCAGGCTTAGCAAAGCCGGCCTCAAGTGGTGCAACGGCTTGTGTTTGCGTTCTTGTAGCAAATGAGATCGGCCCGAACGCATTTGGTGTTTGCCATCGAGCCCAAAGTGGATACGACTACTCAAAGACCGCCATTTGGTAGGCTTACCACCACACCGTGCAACGTTCTATCTTCTTGGCATTTTATCGAGCACCTAGGGGCGACCTAGGGGGCGTACTCCATTGTGGCCATGGCTGCCGCTAAGCTTGTCACCGCCACGCACGCAAAGATACTTCCCATGCCCCCACGCCGACACAACCGGGCCGGGACGAAGAAGACAGGGGGACGGAGAGGGTGGCGACCTCCGCCGCCGTGTCGTCAACCCCGCCGCCATCGAAGTCCGCCCTCGCCTTAGCCATGCGCGGGCGACGGGCGCCGACCGGGTCGTAGGTATCGAAGCTGGACGGCGGCGCGGCGGCTGGTTGCAAAGACCCGCGACAAGCGAGGTGCGGGGCACATCAGCCCACGGTCGCCGCGAGGCGTGCTCAACCTTCCAGCCATGGCGGCGCAAGGCGAGGTCGGTGCTCGCCATGGCGGCGCTGGCGAAGCCAAAAGCCCTAGCCACGGCGCGGCGCAGCTCGCCTTCCGACCATGGCGGCAGGTCGAGCTCGCCCTCCGGCCATGGCTTCGTGGGCGAGCATCGACAATGTGTGGAGTCAGGTCGCGGCAGCGGCGGATTTGGGGTCGGAGAAGGAAGGAACGCGGCGGACGCAGCCGCTCCCTTCGGACGCTCAACGCTTCGTCGGCCGCCCCGAGATACGCCGTTTTGGGCGTTTCGGGAGCCCGAGAGAGAGTGATTTTTGGCCCGCGATGGCCGAGCCGGAGGGCGAGCCAAGTTCACAAACAAGGCGAAGTTGCGGCCGAGTGGCGCAGCCGGGCTGCCGGGCCGCCCCGCAAACGCGCGCCCCAAGGCGCCACGGGAGAACGGAGACAACATGCCATGGTGCCCCACTCGGTTTTGGGACGCCCTTCAACGGCGACACCAACAACCATCGCGACGTTGACTACGCGACTTTGGCGGCAGGGCGACTCGAGCCGTACCTATGGACTCGATGTTCCTCAACGACATCTATGTCGATGACGACCACGCCAACAAGCCGTGGGCTGCAATGCACCAGAGGCGCCCTACATACGGAGCATGGCAACCCAACTCGCTCCTAAGATCAACACTTCCATCTTCAGCAAGTCTCGACTTGGGGCCTTTACCGATGACGACAAGAGGTACATACCACCCATATCAACCCCCTACATCGCCAACCTCGTCACGACCCCGGAGGCTTCCGTTCCACCTCAACTTGCTCCTTCAACGGAAAACAAGCTCCATGGCCTCGCCGGACTCATAAAGATGATGGCACCAGCTTGGGCACCACTCGAGGAGATTGATAAGCCCCCGACGACCAGGCCACTCGTGCGACATCCATTCAGCTTCCACATCAGCATCTCCATCTTTACCCAACAAGATCGATATGTCACTGTAGGAGAACCACAAATACGAGGACGCTGTCGTCGGAAAAGGGGGAGAGAGATGTCATGACCCAAAAAGAGATCGCCCGAATAGGGCCCAACAAGGGAGCGCAAAGCGCCGCCTCGGGGCCAAGGCCCGAAGCGCCGCCGCCGCCCCGCCGTGAACGCGCCACGCCGGTTGCTTCGCAATTAAGTAAGGAATATTTAAGGAATAAAGATAGGAATAAAATAGGGAATAAATAGATTGCTTGTAAAAGAGGAATTCCAATCTATAAGGAAACCTCTAGATCTTTCTTAGCATGCAAGTCTCCCTCGGACTATAAATAAAAGGGGCATGTAGTCGGTTGAGTCTTAAGAAAGAAATAAATTAAAGGGGTAACTCCCCAACAGCTCTCCAGCTCTAGGCTCTCCCTCTCCCTCACCTCGCCGCGGCCGGACCACCGCCGCCGCTGCACGGCACGCCCAGCCACAGCCGCGCCCCAAGACGCACGCCCGCCGACCCGACGGCCGCGCCGCTTCGGCGGCAAGCGCCGCTGCCCCACGCCGCCGCTCCCTCCTCTCCTTCCTTCTCTTCTTCCTCCTCTCTACTACTCCCAACAGCCCCATCCACCGTCTACACCATCACCGCCGCGCCGTCAAGATCGCCGACGATCAGCAATCAGGTGTCAATTCCCGCCCAATCTAGCCGGAATCTGGCAGGGGGGCTCTTTTTTTTTTTTTTGCTATTTTTCATATTTTCTCGTTAGGCCCTTTGCTGAATGTTTTTTTGCGAAGAGAAACACTTATTCAGGCCTTTGCCGAGTGTATTAGGCACTCGGCAAATCCTCGGATTCCGGCCGTGCATATATATAGCAGAGCGAACACAAACCTAGGCATGGGCGACATGGCTCAGAGCCTCACAGGCAAACGATCGAGCGACACGATGTCGTCTGTTATGTTCATATGCTCGGCCACTACAACGAGCATCTTCTTGGTCGCACCGGCGTGTGTGGCGTGCTAGGCGTGCTTTCTTGAACATGTCGGATGAAAATTAACGTAGAATCTCTCTTAGAGCATCTAATTAGCAACAATGAAATTAAGCATCGCACTAAAGTTTTCTTGATACAGTGCCTTCTTGAAAATTACAGTATGGGACTTTTACTGCAGCTCTAACATGTGCCAATTGCAAGTTCAACAAAAAACTACTTGTAAGTGTAGAGTGTACATATACAGGGGAAAAAAGGTCATGTGGAAGAGGCAGGGATAAGAATACAGAATACCACAAATTTTGGAGAAGTACAGGCGGTAATCTTTTATTCCAATGTAAAACCTATATAGATTGAGGTATGATATGGTTGTTACTATGAAGCCGGTGTCGGCGTGGGCATTGAGTTCCAATGTATGCACAGCACAGTGCGCGGAGTGCCGTTCCCGTCGCAGTTGCCAGCTGCTGCCCCACCACACCAAGAGTTTCGACGACGTTGCTGCAGCTGCAGCCCTTCTTCGGCTCCACGGGGGCGGGGCGGCCGTCGGCGGGCAGTTGACACTCGAGGCAGAGCTCCACGTCGCACTGGTTGCACTGGTACGACCAGGCGTCGTTGTCAAGTCGCTTGGTGTTCTTGCAATTCCCAGCGGCGTTGAGGCAGCTCCGGCGGCCATGCCGGTTCGCGCGGGGCTGCGTCGGTTGGAGCAGCGTGAGCGCGTGCTGGTGCAGCGCGGTGTTGTGCATCTTCCGCGGGAGCCGGCAGCAGCGCTGGTGCGCGTAGAAGCCGCGGCATCCCTCGCAGCCATAGATGAAAGAGGACGGCCTGCCCCCGCCGCCGCTGGTGTCGAAGTTTACGGCGCAGATGTTGCATGACCGGCCGGCGGGCAGTTGGTGCTTGTCGGAGAGCGTGAGGCGATGGTCGCGGCCGGAGTGCGCGAAGTGCTTCATCTTCTTGGGGAGGTGGTAGCAGGCGTCGTCGAGGACGAAGCCGCAACCGGCGTGACGGCAGCGGTGTGCCACCTCCCCTAGCCCGACGGGCTTCGAGCACATCATGCACGGCCCTATCACCTCGTTGCTCTTGACGCGCTTGAGGCCGTGGTTCTTTCCTTCGGGGTGGGCATGGTGGCCTGAGACGACGGACTGCGAAGCACCCATAGCAATCGAATTCAACTGCCCGGAGTGCAAGCTATATGAAGCTAACAAGAATAGTAGATTCGTGTTGTGTATCAGTGTATATGTAGTTTTTTCTTGCATATTAGTCATGCATAGGCTAGAAGACCGGATCATCGAAGCTACTACCCCGAAATTAGAGCTGCCTGCCGAGTGACCGCGTACACCCTCCGTCCCAAAATAAGTATAATTCTCGCTTCCGGAGAAGTCAACGTTTAAAAAATACCGGCAATTATATATATTAAAATATATAAATATTTATGCTAAGTAATTAGTATCTCGGAAAAATCTTTTAGTCTAGTTTTTTTTAACAAATTTATTTGAAGATTTAAATGTTTCACGTATTTTCTACCAACCTAGTCAAAGTTGAGAAAGTTTGATCGACACGCTTTACCATAGTGTCGCTTTTTTGGGGCGGAGGGAGTATGTTTCTAAGACTTATTTTCCGGGAATCATCCGGGACATACTAGTCAGGGTTTGCTGAGCATATCGAAGGATCGATGATGGATGGGTCAGTGGCCAACACGGTGTTGCTGTTAGATCTATGGTCAGGGTTTCAGTGGAGAACGCTGGTTTTACCGGTTCCTTTTCGCGTGGTTTCTCAGTCTTCCCACAACAGTTTGAAAAAAAACGATATTTTTCAAGAAATAAAAAGAAGCAAGACTTTACAACAAATAAATTCAAATTTGAAAAAAAAATGAATTGAACAGTTTATTTTACGCAGAGAGCAAGTTCATTCACCAATAAAAATTCACGAAACCAATGCAAGTAGCAGGGAATTTTTGTTTAATTACCTGCTTTTTATGTGATGGAAGAAGTTCGTGGCAGGAGCTCCTTCCATTTGCATGTGATGAAAGCGTGTAGTGCTGACAAGAGAAGACGGAGCACTGTAAGCTAGTGTCTGGCCCCTGATTTTGAGCTTAACAGTTAGATAATGATTGCTGCTAAATTAGAAAGCGTAATAAAAGCTAATTAAGGACACAAAGTTAAAAAAAAAAAAAAAAACAAAAATCCAGCGTATCGTTGGTCTCTTGCCTGATAGATACATGTGTGGCGCGCTTGCGCTTCGATCGTGTTGACGACGAGAGTTGAGTCGTTCAAATGGAAGGATTGGCTGGGCAGTGCTGTCTCTCTATCGCAGTGGGTAAGGACAGTGTGAGGTCAACATCAACCAATAAATCTTGCAAAAATATGAAACCGTTATATTCTAGTGCATTGACCAAACAAATTGAGGATACATTTGATTTTCCAAACCGTGTACCAACTTTTTCATTCTTGTACCACAAGTTGTAAGTCAGAAATAAATCATGAACAGTTTCAACTTCAATCATGAACAATTTCTAAACAAGGCCTATTTTAGTCCAGTCTCGATGGAGGTTTCATAGACGTTTCATGCACATTAAATAGAGCGCCATATCAGCAAAAGTTTAGTTTTTACATGAAACTTTGAGGAGAGAGAATGGAAAAGTTTCATCTTGGTGAAACTCTCTTGGCACGAATACCAACTATCTTTGAGTCATGAAATTAAATGTATATGAAACCCGTAGAATGAAACTCTCCATTCTCGAGTAGGGGTTTCATCCAATTTTCATTTCATTTCATATGACATGACAGTCTTGGAAACAGTGCTATGAAACTCACCACCGAGACTGGCCTTAGAGTGTAGAACAAGGCCTCAGATTTTGTCGGCACGGACCTGATGGAGAGAGAATGCATGTGATTAGATAAAACAATATTCTATAGAAACTATCCTAACCACTAAATATACTTTCTATAAGTTTTATAGACCACTTGTGCAACTATGACATACTCTCAGCATCTTTGTAACTATGACATTGAGTATATATGTGTCTTCAATGGGAAGATCCACAAAATATTCATATTTAAAACAACAACAACAAAAAAACTAAGTTCAAAACAAGAAAAGGTATAAGTTAGCAAGGAATGTAAGACGACTTATAGACATGAAAACACAAGTTAGATACATAACTCTAGAGTAACTTAAGCATATAAATTTAGGAGCATACAAAAAACAACTTAGGTACATAACTCTGTAGCATAAGTTAATCAACTAAGTTAAATATGGGGAAAAATAGATAAATAAATAACTCTATCATTTAGCATAGCACTACAAACAAAAACTACATAGAACAAATGCAAGTAGTAATATCAAAAAAACTGTTGCAGCTTGTCGCCACTACCTTCGCTGGAGCTCGCCGCGGTTCGGGGAAAGCGAAAAGCTTCGCCGCCAATGAAGCTCCGCCCCTCTCATGCAGATGCATAGCTGCTAAGAGCGTGATAGCCCCACCCGCAGATGCTCGCCGCGTTGATGATCGTTGTGGCATAGGTCCCTTCACATGCGGATGTTTTGTCGATAAGAGCGTGTTGGCCCCCTAGGCCCCTCCTATGCGAGATGCTATGTTGTGGGGAGCGTGTCGCCCCTTCCGCAAATACTTTATGATTGTAGCGTTGGTGTATGTTAAAGGCTAAGCATCGCGAGTGATTTATGGCGCAAGGCTTCAATGCTTATTTTCAAGGCGCCGATGTTGTAACAAACCTCCTTTCTTAATACAAAGATGTGGAAGTCTCTTATGTGATAAAGAAAATAAAATTCAAGAAAGCACAATGGATTAAAGAAACTCATAACAAAAGTAGAAGAAATTTTTAAATAGCAATGTGTGTAATAAGTTTAGAAGCAATATTGTACCATGGCTGATAATACTATCTCATAAGTTCAGGTAAACATGTTTTTTTTTTAAAAAAAACCGATGACATACGAACCATTAGTACAAAAATGTTAGCCATAGAAATTGTAAATGATGATTCCAGATTTACACGCGATATGACACAGAAGATGTGTATGATTTACGCTACGGATTTCCCAAGCACGCGCACGTAAATCGACGGGCAAACGTTCCCAAGGCGTCCCCCATGCAGCCGAAGATCTCAATGTCAAGGTATTTTCCGTACCATGGCTTCTTGTTGGCGCCATTGCCTTCGCCTTCCCCTTGGAAAGAACCACGCCATTGCCTCCGCTCCCGCATTGACGGTTGAGGCAAGTGCTTCGAGGCCGACCGCCATGGTGGTTAGGCGGCGACACCAGCGTGCACTACTACAATAAGCTACCGCAGGGGCGGCTCAAGATGGGCACGGTGGGTTTTTTTTGTAACCGCCCCTAACTCTCCGTTCCTACAATTGCTTGCCTTTGTAGGGGCGGTTGCCTCGAGCCGCCCCTACTAACGACATCAGTAGGGGCGGTTCGATCTAAAGCCGCCCTATAGATGATTTGGAAAAAATAAAAAAGAAGAGAAAAGCCCATCCCAAACCCTAACGGGTCGGGATCCGGGGGGCCGCCGCCGCGCCGTCGCCGGATTTGGTTCCCATGCCGGGCCGCCGTGCTCCCCCGTGACGCCGCCGTCGAGCTGCCCGTGCCTCGCCGTTGTGCGCTTCGCGGCTCGCCCGCGCCATCCGCATGGTGGGCCGCCCGTGTTGGTCGCTTCCACTCCGCCCGCCCGCGACCGGGTCCGCCGGGCTGCTCGCTCATCGCCCGGACCGCCTGCGGCGCCGGGCCGGCGTGCTTGCCGCGATCATCCGCTAGCGCCGCCGGCCAGCGCCGCGCCGCCCGTCGGCGCGCTGGACGGCCGAAGAGCGCCCGCCGCCGCCGCGGCGCGTCACCCGCCGGCTGAAGCGCCCGCGCCGACTTGGCGCCGGCGGGCCGCCGAAAGCTCTCGCGCCCGCCCGCCCACGCTGGCCGCCGAGTGCTTTCCACCGCCGCACCCGCGCGAGACCGCTGCCGCCGCCGTGCTCCACCGCCTATGCCGCACCCGAGGCCTGTTGGTGGCCATGGGAGTTAGAGAGAAGAGAGACGGAGGATGAGAGAGAGAAGAGAGAGGACCGTCTAGGAGAGAGAGACGAGTGGACAGGGAGACAGTCACATGGGCAGGATTGACTTGTTTTCAAAAGGAATCCACTACCTTCGGTTGTGTTTCTTTTGTGCCAATGACAAACGGACCCCGCGGACACATGTCAAGTTATGAGTGGCCACCAGCACCACATCCGGATCGATGATGTGGAGGGGTCACGCGGATCGCCTCCGTTCCCAGCACATTTGTGCATCTTCAAACCCACCGCCACATGGGCCCCGCTCCCACTTTCCACTCCCACCCGCACATGGGGACATGCAACAGCAGGGGCACGCCACCACCACACGCTGCACACTGCTATTCCTAGGGCGGTTTTATCTGAAACCGCTCTTATAATGTGTCATATTAGGGGCGGCTGGATATCAAGCCGTCCCTAATAATAATAGGGGCGGCTCGTAATACCAACCGTCCCTATTGTGCCTTCATTAGGGGCGGCTGGTTGCCAGCCAGCCTTGACAGCCACGGTAGGGGCGCCTGAAAAGGTAAACCGCCCCTACTCAAAATTTGTGGCGTTCCCATAGTAGACTATTGTAGTAGTGGTGTGAGCTCGAGCTTGTGCCTAGGATCCAGGAGTGTATGCGACACGTCGACGCAGCAGCTCGGGTCTGATGTGGACATGGTAGGGCTCGGTCGTCGTTCTTGTGTGACTTGTGAGATGAACGGACGCGTTGATAGATTCCAATTTCCAAGGAGTCCTATAGCATTTCCTGTAGCAGGTAAGGTAGGCACTAGTTCTCCAGAAGGCAGCTTGCTGGTGAGTATATATGTGCATGCAGCCCGAGCCCGGCGGCACGGGCACGGCACGCCCGGTGACCAGGCCGTGCTCGGGCCGCCACCTCGCCCGTGGCACGGATACGCACGGCACGGTGGGCCGATAAATTACAACAATCAGGGAATTTTGGCCCGCCCCACCTCCACATCCTATTCCTGAGGCCCGCTAACTCCTCCGTCCCTCCCAACCAATTATTGTCGCTATGGCGGTCACGGGCGCCCGACGAGAACCTGCCCCACGGTGGTCAGCGGCGCCCGCGCTCCCCCACCTCGGGCGCACGCCGCCCGCAAGCCGCGATCGATGTACGCCTTTGCCATGGGACGAGCTCCAGACCTTGCGAGGCGCCGCGAGGGACGAAGCCCAGACTTTGCAGCGAGGGAGCTGGGGAGCAGCGGCGGTGCGGCGAGAGGAGCGCAGCGGAGCATGGGCGGCGGCGGGCGCGCAGAGGTTCACCGCGGCTCGCCACTGCGGCCGATCGGTTGTCGGGCCGCCCGATGGCGCTAACACAGGCCGTGCCGGGCCGTGAGGCTGCACGGCCCGCCGCACGGCCCGACAGCACGACAGCCCGAGGCGGCACGACGCCGTGCTGGCCCGCACGCCCGACGCGATGCCGACGCGTGCCGGGCGGCAGGGCCCGATGGACATATATACTGGTGAGTCGTCCTACCCAGTCTCTAGATCATTAGCATGCAGGTTCGGCCGTTCTGGCATGCGTATGTGCCGCGTGCGTGTGTTGTGCGTGTGCGTACCTCTGCTTCAAGGAAAGGACGTACGTGTGGACTGCGTCACTGGTGCTGTTATTGTCTACGAAGAGTCAACTGTCGAAAACAACGACGCTGCACATCGGGGAAAGAAAAATTCGGTGACAACCATACACTGTACCTACGGAAACACGGTGGGAATGTATGTCTATGGCCTATGAGATATCTGATTTAACCATCTGCATGCTAAAAATAGTATCGTGCCCTAACACGATGGGGTCTCATTTTTTTTTCCCTTGATCGGGCCATTCACGCGTGTTTCATTAAAAGGAAGCGAACCAAATACAAGAACCCAACTTTAATGACGAGACGACATCAAGGCTTGGCCAGGTTTAAGAGCCCTAGCGCCTGGATCCAAATTTAACGGTTACATGGCTGAAACAATTAGCGACTTAAAACTCGCACACTCAGGCGTCGTCCGCAGGCTCGGAAGCCCACCACTTCTTTCCAAGAAAGCACACCTACATCGCCTTCCTGCCGTCGTCTGCCAGCGGGCCCGTGAAGACAGTGTGGAGTTCGTCGAAAGAGTCCTGATCAGGGTGCTGAGTCTCGACATGAAAACCAAGTTTCTTCATCAGCACCTTCCTCGCCTAGGCTGGCCATGCTTTTCCTCCCTGTGTGCACTCTTCGCTGCTAGCCGCCGACTGCGCCTGGCGGTGAGGTCATCACCAGTAGGCATCCTTCGCGGACGTGTCTTCCTCAGCAGCGGTGTGGATTGGCGACATGGTCCTATTCATATATACATGCAATATTATCTACATGGCCCAAGGTCAAACTCATTGATAACCACTTGGTGCCCCGGCCTCTTAGTTGCTAATATTTTTTAAAAAGATCTTACGTGCTAATATGATAATATCCCCTTGCCTCATCTCAACAAACATTATTAGCTAGTTTGTCTATCTAGCAAAAATAAGACAAACTAGTTTTTCATAATTAATTTCCATTTCGTTGAATTATGAAGGGGCACATAAATCAAGAGAGATGCACCCCAGCCAAAAAGCAGGCAATGTCATCGAGTAATAGCGTCCCCTGGTGAGGGGCCGAAAGTGGCGGTTGAAGCGGTGCTTGCGAGCCACCAAGTCTGATATGATGACTAGGTTGTATATCTTGTGACTAGCGACGTAATAGAGTTTGATCTCCTTCTGCTATAGGGAGGGCGCGGAACTGATTGTATAATTGTACACCCCATAGTGCCTCATTGGTGACGTGTGTTGTAGCTTTCAACATTTCTCGTATTAATACAAAAGGCACACAATCCTTTTTGGCGAAGACCGTATACACATCGATGCGGCAGAAATATATATTGAACTTTCCAAGTTGTGGTTGAATGTCTCCATGGTTATACGCGCCTTATATATGATTAGTAGTTGTGAACTTGTCATTATATTAGTTTCATCCAAAGTTGGTAAAACCTATCTATCATGACGTGACATGTGTGAATATATATAAAAAGAGAGCGAGAGTAACCAAAATGGAATAATACAGAGGAGAATATTAAAAGATACCTAGTTGTAATGCCATTTGGAAATTGAAAATCTTACGCGGTATCTTGTTCTTCCTTTTCCTTGCCGATCGTGTATGTCTGCCTGTGCGCGCGCGCGTAGTTCCAAGGATTTACACACCTCCTAAGGGTGGTACGATTTGTTTATGTGATGTGATTAAATGTTTGCTTTAGATCGTGTTCTTCCTTTGCCTTGAATGAACTCTATGCTATGCATGCAAACATCTAATGACATTATGCTGGTACATAATGGAAATTAGGTTGTCTTTAATGGTATATATACAGTCACTCGTCCACCAATGCAACTCACATGTACATAATTTTCCGATGGAAAACATTGATTTGCAATCACACTTTGTTCACCAATTTAAGCTTTTTGCTAGGTTTCCATAATCACTTTCAGTATCTGGGAGCAAGTTCCATGTCGCCGTTGTACGGCTGAGTTGAGATGCCCGGGCATCCCATTCCAGACAAGAACCCACACAAGAGCGCCCCGGCCAATTGCCCAACACAGTGCACGGCTGCAGGGTCGACGTCGCAGCACGGCAAGCAACAGCACCGCACGGTGCTACCGCCGTTGCCAAGCACGCACGCGAGACAGTACTCCACGTCGGCGCACTTGGTGCACTGGTACGACCACGGTGCGGCCTTCTTCTGCCCCGCGGTCGTGGCCGTCGTCCTGCACTTGAGACATGTTCGCGGCGGCGGCCGCACCTGCGCTGCTGCCCGCCGATGACGGAGGGCGTAGGACAAGCTTGGTGTGCTCGTGCAGGTCTGGCGGCGTGGTCATGCTTTTCGGGAGGCTGCAGCAGCGCGGGTGGGCGCTGAAACCGGCGCACTTGCTGTCGGCGCAGCTGTAGGGGACGGTTGGCGTGCCGATCAGCTGGGCGCAGAGGCTGCACGAAAGGCCGGCGCGGGTGTCGGCGCCGAGCGTGAGGTGGTGCTGCGGGTGTCCGAAGTGACGCTTGAGCTTCGTCGGGCGTCGGTAGCAGGCGTCGTGGAGGACGACGGCGCAGCCGGGCTCCGAGCAGCGATAGGCCGCCGCGCGCCGGTCTCCACGTTGAGCCTGCACATGCTGCACGGCGACGGCGGGGAGTCGTTGCTGTCGACTCGATTAAAGCGTGCGCAGTGCTCCGGGTGGGAGGGGTGGCCGTGGTTGGTTCCAGATAGAAAAGCCCCCATTACTGACGACGAAGAAGATGAGCAACCGGCTGATGAACAACGCTGGTTGTGGTATGGTAATTGGTATGCAGCAAACCAGAGCTTGGGCACACGAGGACTGTACCAACAATCCACGATATATCATGACTTGGCACTGCACAGAGATGCCCTCTGCGAATCGACGCGTATATTAATGCATACTATATGTTTACCAAGACCTGCTCCACGAAGCAGAGCTCGAGAGTAACGAGCCAGAAGTTTCTTGCTCTCCTTCACCCCAACTTGATGCAGAGTCGTCTAAGACGCGTCGAGTAAGTAAAGCGATAGCTCTTAATCATTATATAGGTTATTACTCCCTTCGTCCTAAAATAGATGTCATTATCACTTTTTGAGAAGTCAATGTTTTAAACTTTAACTAATTATACATTAAAAAAATATTATACTACATATATTTAGTACCATTAGATAGATCGTTGAATACACACTTTCAAAATAAAATTGTTATTGCACGTGATTTTGTACAAACTTATAAGTCAAAGTTGCAGCACACACATCCCATAATGACATCTATATATTTTAGGCCGAGGGAGTACATGTATCTGTCATTTTGATATAAACTCGGTCATAGATTTAGATGTTTGGATATCAATCATTATTTATCTCTAATACATTGGCAATATAGAAGCTAGGAATATTTTAGGGATATAAACTGAATCTCAACTGGTAAAGTTTTTTGTGGTGGAGTATACCAGTGTTGAAGTCCCAACATGACACATGTGCTAAGAGCAGGTCCAAATTTTTAAGAGTCGCTAATAGTGTATAGGTTAGCAAGTATAATAGTGGACTGCAAAGAAGGCTAAGGGCCTGTTTGGCGGGGGCTCCCGCCCGGCTCCGGCTCCTCCATCAGAAGTGGCACTCAGAAGGTGCAGGGAGCCGGAGCCGAGGAGCTCCAAAATCGAGCTTCCCCGGCTCCTAGCAACATGGCCCTGGCCGGTGAGAGGGGGAGAGGGGAGAGAAAACCGGATCCTAACTACAGAGCGCTTATGGCGTCGCAGCAGAGGAGGAGCCGAAGCTCCTTTTGCCAAAGAGGCCCTAAATGCTGACGTGAAACACGTAAAAGGAGAGAAGAGAGAGAGAGAAGATAAGCGGGGTAAGCTTACAGCCCTCCTTGTGCACAAGAACCAAGATAAGTTGTGAGAGGGACAAGTGGACCATATTTATACTAAAAGAACTATAACCATTATATGAGTGGGTTGAAAGTTGAGGTGGGTTGTAAGGATCGATCCAGCCTGTAGCAGGTTGTATTGTTAAACTTGCTCTTAGGGAGGTGGTCAGATCGGGTATAGGAAGGCAGGTAGGACATCCGCCTCTCGATTGATGTCTGCCGCTTTAATGGCTCTTACAAAGATGGGTGGCCTGGCGCCTCCGTTACTCATGTGATATAGAAGCTTCATCCTCTCCTTCAACCAACTTGGGGCTAGTGAGTTTGTTACGTAATTTGTACTCACTTGGTGTGATGAGCAATTTCAAGATTAGACTTTTTGGCAAAAAAACCAAAAATATAAGGATGGAGGGTTTCCCTTCCCGACTTGTAAAAAAAGATTAGACTTTTGGATGATAATATGCGACTACTGTTTCAATATTTGTGGATCATTTTAGCTAATTCATCATATAAAACAATGCTTATATGTGCATGGTATGATTAATAGAAGTTTGTTTGCAACAATATGCAATTTTAGGGGTTTCTTCCGCAAAGATGCCTTTTAAGGCATTTCTCCACCTTGGATGAGAACAAGAGACTCTAGTTCTTCCTCTTAAGGGCTAGGGTTGAGAGGAAAGAGCGTTAGGAACATCCCTCACTTGTTGGCTCACACATGCTGTATTTACATCGTCTTAGTGTAATTTAGCTTCACCAAGGGTTTTTCACATGAATCTTTTGTCCTCTCTTGATTCAATATTTTCTTGCCATATGCTCCCTCTGTCCGGTTTTAACGTGCCGGGAGCCAGGTTAGAACGACAACGGAGGGAGTATGTGTTTAAGCCACCATCTCATTTTTTGCTATTCACTACTATACAATTTATTAACCGTGGCGGTTATTTTGGATTAACTGTGGTAGTTTTGGAAACCGCCACGAAGGGAAGGCCACAATTATTCAACCAATTAACCATGTTGGTTTTCAAAGCACCAAATAACTGTCACGGTTAATAAAAAAAACTCATTTCAAAGACAGGAAGCGTGGCTGCAGGCCTTGCAATGCATGCATGCATGACAGCCCGGTGCGGTGGTGACAAGCGAGGCAGCAGACCAGCAAGCATGGGCTCATGGCCACCCTGACGACGACATCAGCAAAGGCAGTAGTGGTGGCCTGGTAGCTCTCCATCACAAGCACATCTGCCATTATATTATCCTAGCGACGATAAAGCTCTAGAGGTAAGCCACGCAGCCCATCAACGATCCAGCTTATCTGAGGCACAATGCACAGGATTAATGTCGTGGCACAATGTATGACTGAAAGATAAAAATCATGGCACATAGCACGACTAAACAATACCACACGTTATGGAAAAATGCACGGTCAAGTTAAGAAATATTGTAGCCCACAGTGTTGGGACATGGTCCCGCAGTTAGACAGAGGTTTTAACAGTCTCGTGAAATCTACAAACTAACCCGGCATTCCTTGCAGGACTAAGCACAGCTTCTCGCCATGGCATGTGGAGACTATTATCTCCGCTCAAGCCATGGCATGCGGAGACTATTATCTACGCTGAAGCCTTCAAGGGATAGGCGATATCCTGCCTTGACCAAGAAGTATGGCGGAGGTTCATCGCCTGAGGCTTGCGGGCAAAGCAGAGGTATCTCAGAAGACCATATATCGACGACCAAGGCGTAGGATCTGGAAGTCCAACCGATAAAAATGATGGGGAGGAAGGATGGATCAACACGGCTCTCCACGGTGGGTGAGGCCCAAAGTGGGCTTTACAACGGGCCCATGAGCGGGCGGTGACCTAGGGGAAGACGACTGTACCCTGGTGAGCTCACCAGGGGAAGAAGAATATCCTAGGAATATTTGAAGGACAATAATGTAAAGGGAAGAAGAATATCCTAGGAATATTTGAAGCACAATAATGTAAAATAGCATTGGCCATAATCGAGTGCTATAAATAAGGAGCATTGACTCCTATGTAAGGTGGTTGGGGAATACGTTAACACAAAGTAGACCAGAGAGGCGTGAACACTCACAACACACACATATTTATTATGATTGTAAGAAATGCTTGCCTAAAAATTTGTCCCTGAGGGTTTGTGTTGTCCAAGTTGACGATTAAAGTTTCTTCTACGTAGATGTGTGTGTTGGGCCTACAGATGCTAGGGAAAAAGCTAGCACATCGGTTGCAGTTGTTGTTACTACAAAGCAACATACGAGAATTGCATTTTTTCTTGGGGAAGTATTACATGTTTGGCATACTTTAGCTCTTGTAAAATTCAAGACAGCACACAAAAGATCCAAGTATTGCATCTTCGCGACACATAGAAAAGTTCAAAGTAACCCCTCCTATGGAGTTCAATCCCTCGAAGTTAAGGCGACGAACAGGGAGGTTGGCAGGCGTGGTGGCTCCAACTCCTCTAGCTCTCTGGGATCCTTCTCCCGCCCATGGCCCACGAAGCTGCCGGATTTCCTCTGGCTGGAGTCTCCGCTTGGTCGCCGAGGAGGCGCAACACCTCATCCTCGCGCGGCGGCGCGTAGTGTAGCGCCGCGCAGTCGATTTCAGCCTCTGGGGCCATCGCCAAGGGCGTCGATGTCCTCGACGCCGTGGGATCTTCGGTCCTTGTTCGACCACCACGTGATGCCCATAAATACTTCTGGTCAAGGCCGCGGGCGGCAGCGGGGCGGGGCTGGTGCCACGGTGCCGGGCGCCCGGTTCCCGCAGGGAGACAAACAACCCGACCATGACTTCGATGACTCATTCGCATCAAAAAGAGATGACATCGAATTTGATCAAAGTACCAGGACGGGCCTGGCGCCGCTAACGTGACCATGTTCACGACTTGCTGTTGCGCCATTCCACCGGGCGCAGTGGCGTGCCGAGCCTCCGGTCCGCTAGGATGCCACCAAACACAAGAAACACAACGCCGCATCATCAAGAAACGTGAAGAATCGCATGGAAGCAACCGCTAATCGACATGGCATCATTCCGGGAATCCATCGCGCAAGCATGCAATCGAAGAAGCGGGGACGCGGTCCAGCAGCAGACTCACCAGGGTGGATGTCGGCGACGCAGGCGCAAGTCCGGTCGAGGTCGACGCCCTCGGGGCCAATGGCGTCGAAGGTCACCACCACCGGTTCGGGATGGCGAGCGCCACGGCCCATCTCGAGTGCCAGTGGGACGGAGCATGCGTGGCTACTGAGGTCTGGCGTGTGCACCCGCCACCCTCAGTGGCCCTGAAGATGGAGCCTGTCGTTGGTGGCGGCCACCAACGGCAGCCAAACATGCTCCGTCCCTGTCTTCAACCAGAAGATCCATAAAATATTCATATTTAAAACAACAACAACAAAAACTAAGTTCAAAACAAGAAAAAGTATAAGTTAGCAAGGAATGTAAGATGAATTATAGACACGAAAACACAAGTTAGATACATAACTCTAGAGTAACTTAATCATATAAATTTAGGACAGATAGATAGATGAACCACTAGTGGCGGTACATCTATGTGCTCAGGGCAGCTGCAGCCTTGTTGGCCATGGCCCTGGCCTGCATGTCCCACATCATGGCGGCGAATAGGATGCTGTGGCGATGGTGACACGCGACACCACGTTCCTCCTCGAATTGCACGCGGCATAAAAGAGGCGAGCTCACACCCACATTGTAGCCGAGGTGGATCCTCTTGGGCATATCCAGAGTGTTGTACGCTCCATCCGTTCCTGCCACGAACGTCGCCGCCTCCTCCTCCCAGCACTCGTCACAGTCGTCCTCCTCGTCGTCGTGCAGGTGCACCTCCAACGCTCTCTTCTTGTGGCGTTGCCCTCCGGACAGTGTCGAGGCCTCCGTATGCTCGACCCTGGAATCATGGCCGGGGTTGATGATGCTTTTGGACACGAACGTCATCGTCGTGTCCGGTACTCTTCGTGCAGCCCCAATGCCCTCGATCTCGTGCTGCCCTCCGATCCGCGCACCGTCGAGGCCGGCCATGTGCTCGATCGAACCTGCGTAGGTATATCGGTAGGTAGCAGAGTTCGAGTGGATACTGCCGTGCGTGATGAGAACGAACAAAAAATTCGTCGACAAGAGGGTGCCCCTTCGATCGAGATATATACTAGGGGACACAGCTCTGATCCGACTCGACCAACTCTATCGGACTCTCACCATGGCTGCCCCTATCTGCCTGTTAATTAATACGTGCCTAGTTAGGATAGACTCTACGCCGACGTCAACATGCATCATGCCGTCCCCGTCCGGGTCTCGCTCGCTCTGAGTCCGACCTGTGAGCTATTTACACGAGCAGGTCTAACGCACACCTCTGGAAATGAAATTAGAATTTTTAGAAAAACAAACAAGCCCAGCCCGGGGAGCACAGAGCCCACGGAGCCCGTGCCACTGCCATTGAACCGAGAGATGGCTGGCAAGATGGCCGCCGCAGCATATGCGGCCGAGGCACTTAGCAGCCCAATAGCACACGTATATATAGTGGCAGCCCAAAAGCACGTAGCGTAGCAGCTCAGAAGCTGAAACTGTTGCGAATTGGCTTTTGTAGGACGGTCCATCTAACAGCTTACCCACAGGGTTAATCAAAGAATGGCCGCGCCAGACCTTTTCCAGGATTTTCCTGCAGATTTTTCGGCGTTATGCATTAAGTGGTAGCGACGTTCCCCGACGACGAGGCGCCCGATGGTGACTTCGAGAATCTCCATCTGGCGGGTGCTTTCCGGTCGGGGGGTGCACTTTCCGTAGGGGTAGGGTTTGCGTACGTGTGTTGCATGGGGGTGAGTGTGCGTCGTGTTATGGCGTTAGCGTTGTCATTGTAAAAAAAAAAAAAAAAAAAAAAAAAACTGTTGCAGCGAAACTTGATCTTCTTTGATACTAGACTAGAGAGTGATTTTTTTTTTTTTTTTTGCGAAATACTAGAGAGTGATTTAGTGGTGAGAATATTATATTAGTAGCTCAAAAATTAGATACGTTGAGCTGCCATACCTTACCATATTGTGACCTAGCTAGCTACAACGCTAAACCATGTGCATCATGGTGATATATACGCCTACTATTCGAGCTGTCAGAGCTCGCACAATCAGAATTTAGCAGCCTTCTAGTGAGGTGGGGTTTTCTAGTGTTTTAGTGTATAAAATTTAGCATAAACTCTTCCTACCAAATGTCTCCTAGTGAGGGTTCTTATGTCCTATGACTAATAATAGTTTTTATTATTATTTAAAAATACTAGGAGAATTCTATCATTTTAATACGTTTATGCGTGTCTCCTCTGACTCTATCTGCATGCATACATGTCGTAGTAAAAAAAAAAGGTAACACAACGTAGCATATATGTGCTCAACACGCACTATCCATATTGTCAATATATGCTTCAAGATTTATGCTATACACTGTTCCTATTAGTGTTCCATATATGATTTAAGATTTGTGCTATACATTGTTTCCACCCGGTGTTCAATACTTTTTCACTATGTGTCAAGACTCTCTCTTTTTGTGCAATATCTCAATATGAATTGAGCGGTGCGAATGGTGCGTGCAGTAGTTACACACGAGCAATGACAAGGCAAAGCGCCATTGACAAAATATACATTTTCTCGGGATGGTATTAAGTCATTTAGGACGGAAAAATGACCGGTCTCCAAAAACACAACTTTTATTATAAAATATTTATGGAGATGTGATATATGTATATTTTTATCAGTATTTTTTAAGACAAATCTACTCATATAAGTTTTTAGATTTAGAAACTCAACAACTTAAAAGTTATTGATGTTTTATATTCCGATGTTTGACCCAAACCTTGTCCAAAACGACTTCTAATACCATCCCGAAGGGAATGTATGAAGATTAGTAGTAGTAAATAAGAGTGCATTTAGATTGCTTGGCCTTGTATTGGTTGCATCGATCGGGCCGCCGGCCGGCAGCTACTTTTCTCTGCATGCATGCATGCATCATCGTCAGCGCTGCAGCTCCTGCCTCGATCGCCGATCGATGACTTGCAACAGTGATCCATCTGATCGACCAGTGTACTTGTCCTTTGTACCCCACAACCTTTGTCTCTGCGACGCCATAATCACAAATAAATGGTGCTCACCATCGCCAGCGCCAGATCATCGATCATGGAGAAAGCAAACAACAAGGGCGACGACGAGCCCACGACGACCCTGATCGATCTGTCGAATGAACGAACCTTTCTACGTACACTCCTACAATCAAACGTCGATCGACTGCCATACAAAGTTTATTATCTAGACAGTTTTAGAGAGAACCGTCCGTGTTGATGTGTCTAGTATATGCATAGCCTTATCTGTCACATATAATATAATACAGTGGTTTCGCCCATATATAGTGTAGCAGGTCACATGCAAACTTGCAGTGCGTGTTACCATGCATTCCAAACTAACTGGTCGTCCTTTCTAAATCTAAATAAAAAAGATAGATCGATCGTGGATGCTAGCTCATATATAGTGAACCCTTTTGCCCTTAGATGATTCCCACACCTACCTTGTCTACTTGCGTAGCATGGTTGGGAGCGTAGCTCGTCCTTTGCTTTGCACAAACCCTAGGTAGCTCCACTGCACACATGCATCCATCGACATGGACCGATCCATGCATGCAGACATGCTTGTAGGTAGCTCCATGCAACATGCCTGCATGCTTGCCTCCCTCCGGCTGAGACATGCTGCATGCATGGGTACTACGTTAGATCGATCGATCTGCCAACAACGCTTCATTTTTTTTTCTTTTTTTTGAATTGCAACGCTTACTTTTCTATGGCGCCATACTTTTACACTTTAATTATACACACTGCATGCATGCTACGAGAGCTAGCTAGCTACTCGCTCTGTCCCAGGAAAACATGTGATTCTTGTTTCCGAGAAATCAATCGATTCAAACTTTTTAACTGAATAAATTTATATAAAAGATTACTAACACTTATAATACAAAATTAGTATCAATAGATTCGTGATGGAATATATTTTCATAATAAACTTTTTGAGACATAAATATTAATTACTATAAATTTGGTTAAACTTTAGTCAAGTTGAGCACCGCGATTCACGGATTTTTTTTAAAAATTTTGCTTTTTTTTCAAAATAAATTTCAAAGTGTATCCACGGTTTCAAACAAATTATACCCGGGTATCCCTTTTTTGTCGCGCCATCTCGGTGGCGTGATTTTTACACATGTCGCACCACCGCATGTGGCGACGGAATGCATCCACGGTGGTGGGGTGGCGTTGACCACGTCGCGCCAGTGCATGCGGCGCGACGGGCCGTGCATGCATGGCGTCTCGTGGTAATGTGCATGTGTTTAGATCCCATAGAATTTGGGAAAAATGACACATCGGACATTATAGCACTTTTTGTTTGTTTTGGTAATTGTTGTCCTACAATAACCTAACTAGGCTCAGAGCGATGCCAAGGTATTGCGTCAAAACTATATAATTTGTTTTTTTATTTAACTATATTAGTGCCCATATGTGAGGTATTTAATGTGATAGGTCAATAGTGAATTTTGGAGAGATTTTGGAATCTCATGGGCTATTGTTTTCCTGCGGGCCTTCTCTCTTCCACTTATTAAAAGCAAGGCACGGCAGCAGCTTTTTATGCAGCATGCACTGCTTGTTTAGGTTCCAAAATCTCCTCCAAAATTCACTATTAACCTATCATATTAAATCTTTTTACCCTCACATATGGAAGACTAAATATGGTTAAATAAAAAAAAAATTATATAGTTTTAATGTACCGCGACGAGACAAATCTTTTAAGCCTAGTTAGGTTATGGTAGGACAATAATTACCATAAACAAACAAAAGTATTATAGTGTCGATGTAACATTTTTTCCAAATTCTATTGATCTAAACAAATCAGCTGGCATGTGGTGCTGCGGTTGCCTTGCTTTTTAATATAAGTGGCAGAGAAGGCCCATAGGAAAAAAAAGAATAGCCCTATGAGATTCCAAAAATTCTCTCTCCAAAATTCACTATTCACCCATCACATTAAATCTATTATCTCATGTATGGAGCACTAAATGTAATTAAATAAAAACTAATTATATAATTTTTGATGTACACGACAAGTGAAGATCTTTTACCCAGCCCTGGTTAGGTAATGGTAGGACAACAAATACCAATAACAAACAAAAAGTGTTATAAGGTTCCGATCGCGATATTTTTCCCAAAAACCTGGAAAGGACTTTGTAGTATTATTTATGGATGTAGCTCGGTCCGTCGCGCCGCATGCACTGGCGCGACGGCGGGCCCGCAAGAGCAACCGGTCAACCCAGCCTGCCAACGTGGCTGCACCGGTCGCGCCACATGCGCGTGGCGCGAATGAATAAAAAAAATCACGCCACGGAGATGGCGACAAAAATGGATACACGGTGTAATTTGTTTCAAACCCGAGATACACTTGAAAATTTATTTTGAAAAAGGGCAAAATTTTAAAAAAAAAGCCCACGATTCCTAGAGTTGCATCTTTTTTGGATGGAGTTATGTAGTGTTTATTTTAATTTGCAGCTTGCTTTGGCCACCTTTACTAGGAGCAGAGTATATAGTATACACGGTGGTGTCTGTTGACTGGCCATGACACTGTATAGGTACCTAGAATGAGTAGCAGCTGATGACGAACAGCTACCTCTGTGTCACTGTGTTAGCTGCAGGTAAGCTAGAAAGACGCCGGAAAAGGCCTGGCATTGCTGCGTCGTACGTCGATTATATAACAGCCAAACACACGTACGACGACAAGACCTCACACTGATGGCGCCGTCCACGCAAGCAACCATGCATTTTCCTGTGACACAGAGGGATCGAGCTCAAGGATCACTTTAATCAGCGTACGTCGCCGGCCGGCCAACACCTGCCACACACACACCAGTACGAGCCTCGTGGGCCTCGTGGCGTCGCCGATGCTTAGACGACGAAAAACGGCCACTACAGACCACAGCCCATAATGGTGGTGAAAATTAACACAAAGAAATGAACTGAAGAATCATATGGCGGCCATGGATCGATGGTTGGCAAACCAAAGTACCAAACACCAGCCGGCAGGTTTCATAGCAGCCGTGTATAGCGTGGGGAGGATCGGCAAGGAACCAAACAGTCGTTTAACCTAACGAAAAAGAATTCAGTTCAGTGACATGTACCGCTAGTTTACTAGTAGTACTTCCTCCGATCCATCCAAAAAGTTTACAATTCTAGGCAAAAATCACTTTATTAGTTTACTAGTAACTCTTTCGAAACTTTGTCGTAAGTCAAAACACTTGGAATTTGACCAAAATTGCTAAACACTTCATATTAATAGTACTTTATTAGATTACCCATAAAATATATTTAAGTTAATACCCACTATGCCAAAAAAGACCTACCCCTTTACTGTCGGACGATCACTGCGGTTACCGACAATGATAGTGCGTCACTATCGATCGGTATATGGTTTCAACTGACAATAATACGACAAACTACAGTGAAATGGTATTTATCATGATGGTTTGTGCCTTCACATCACCAGTGATATACTTTATTTGCATGATAAGATAGGATCATACCTTTTTTTCATAGCAAAGTTTTTAAGGCTACAAGGATCAAGGTAAACTTTTATATAAAAAAAAATGCTGAGTTTTAAGAGATCTAAAACTTTTATAGTTGGCGTCTTCTTTTTAATTTAAGATGGTTTATCAGTCTAAATATTCGATATAAGTTCTCAAATCAAATTTGAGATGATGATGATGATGATGATGATGATGATAATGATGATGATGATGAACAATGGCTAATGAAGAGGATTTCTTCACTTGCTTGGGCTTAAGCGTTACCGTAGTACCCAGAGATAGTTCAATTCTCTTTCTCCACATGACACCTTTAACATCAAAATTGTAGTATTTCACAAGACCTTCAACTTTTATTGACAACTTTTTCATTTAAGATCGTTTTGAGTGCCAAATATTCAATATAATATTTGAAATTTTATTTAGTTAAAAGAATAATTAATGTCGCTATATAGTCATATATGTCAAATAGCTCAGTTTGTTGTGCGCTCAAGGGAGCATGAACACTAAGGTTTTGAGTTCAAACCCTAGCAGTGAATCCAGTGATGTGGGCTGGGTGATTGCCTATTCGGAGTTAGTGAACAATCTAGAGTCATAAGATATATATATTGATACTATTTTCTATAAACCTTAATCAAATATAGATCGTCTAGGCCCCATTTGGCATACCTCTACCAACAGATCTTGAGGTTGTTTGGAGTTCGATTTGTGCCAAACAAGATAAACAAAAAAATACTCCATTCAAGGAGCCTCTCAAATTAGTGCTCCCACAAAAAGTTTGGTAAGTGAGCGGAAGAGCCTAAAATAATGGCTTCACCCAAGCTACAACTTATGCCCATGGACCATTGTGTAAAGATGTCATATTTTTCCCTAGCTACCGGGAGGGGACTAGTGACGGAGGCATCGCGGCTATACAGGGACAGGCATGGGAGGGTGACGATGAGAAGTGTTGGGGAGAGAAAGAAAAAAGAAAGTAAAGGGATATTATGGACATTTTAAAGAACTTTATCTACTATAAGGAGTTGTTTTTGCCAAACATTTAATTAAAAATAGCTCTAGCTATTCCTGGAGCTGAAGTTCTCGATAGAAATTGCTTCACTATTTCAAGTAGGAGCCATGACACAGAACCTTAATTTAAAACAAACTTAGAACTGCTTGTGAACTCCAGAAGAATGTGTATGCTGAATTATCCAATTATATAAAACTCTGTTCCCTAAAAACAATACCATGCTATAACTTTACTGAACAATATTTTTAATATTGTTCTCTAATAAATGTATAACTTTTTGTCTAATAAATTTTCATAATAAACCTACCTAGAGACAAATTGTTTTAATACTGTTTTTCAAAATTTATTAGAAAAAGTTTTAAAAAAGTTAAATTTGATTCAAAAGCTAGGAGTAGTATATATCTAATGCGGAAGCGAGTACAAAAAGTGTACCCTAGGAAACACATGGTACCGACGTTTATTTTTCCTCTCTAACGCAGCATACAAAATACGCTAGTAGCGTACGTACCGATAGCAAGGCACGCCTGCACGCGCATGCCTTCAACTCGTGGGCTTAAAGATCTTTTCAGCGTAACTAGCCGCTTGGCGCCAGCTATGCACATGCAGAGGTACATTTAGATCTGATCCGCAATACTGCAGTGTAGTACTACTAGTACTAATCAAAGGTCAACAAAGTTAGATTAAAAATAGTTACTTCCTCTCCGTTACACATTATAATAAGCTACTTGACTTTTTCGGCATATCCATTTTCGCTTACCCGCATATAATATTGCCAATACGTCAGATACATACTAAGAAACGAACGTAAAACGCAGCGCGTGAGCGCACTCTATAATCTATGGCGAAAGTGAGCAAATGGTTGAAGTTCAATGTTACACGATGGCGAGTTGAGCTTATTTCTGTAACTAGGTTGACATTCTGTACTTTTGGGTTAATGTAAAGATTGATCATATCATGGATCGAAAACCATGACCTGAGTTTGACCAACCCATGACCAGATCTAATCTAACTAGTATATAATTTGCAGACTTTACTATCGACTGATGTATTTTGCGTAAAATTTGAACGATCTAGCACATACATGAATGCAAGATACGCGACGCACGTACGTCGTCGTTTATTGAATCACGCAAGGACCTAACCTACACATAGAGCTAGCTATCAATATATAGCACATATAGGTGATTGCCTAATTGGCAATGTATATGTGCATCGGACTGCTCGATCGATCGATCAGAGTCGTCAGACACAGATTGATCCTAGCTCCTGCACAGCTACTTTTTCTCCATACTATATATAGCCTGCTGCATGCTGCATATATACTCAGTCCGATCCATTGTTGGAACTTGGATGCATCCATCTCCATATCGTCTCGAGGTGGGAAAGGTTTATTGATTACTCACTTGACACTGTGTGTCTGTGTGTACCCTATATGTGTGAGGGCTGCTACTAGCTCCATCAGCTAGCTCCCCTGTAGTCTGTACTGCTGAAACTGAATGAGATTTGCTGGACCCCTGGCTGTGCTACTCTAGCATATATAGATTGTAAATACACCAGTGATGAATTAACACTTTTTGGTTGAAGTAACAATTAGTTTATGCACTTAAAATTCTGAGTTTTCTAATAGTCTCTTATACAGTCATAATCAGCTCCAGTTTTGATCTGATTATTACTCTGCAAGAATGAATGATATAGGAGTATACAGTTTCAGTTTGGTCGCAGCTAACAGGCTAGCTAGCTCCAGCTCCAGCAGGCCGGGCCAGCCCTGGTTGGTGGCTTGGTGGTGGAGGCCGGAGGAGCAGTTATTGATCGATTAGTGACGAGCAAGCAGAGCACACACTGGCGACCACCAGCCAGCCTACTCTGCATCGATGGTACATGTACAGTTGCCAGTGTCTCAAAGTCTTGCACTCCTTAGCCCAGGCCCGGCCGGCCGTCGACAGCTGACATGTACAGGGGACCCTCTTAACACTGCTCACTGCCAACTTATCCATCAATAAGGAGATTAATGATTTGCTCTTATCATCCCCCTCTTCCCATCTTTCTCACTGTCTTCTCATCTCTTTATATATAAACCACCATGAGCAGCAGCACCAATGTGTAGTAGCCAACCTTGCTCTCCACTTCCGGCCAAGTGCCAAGTCCCCTAGATCTTCTTCTTCTTCTTCAAAGAGACCAAAACCACAAGATCGAGAGAATAGTTGCAAGGAGGCACAGGATCCTCATTCTTCAATGGCGGACTTCGCACCGAACCACTCGCTCCCTCCTCAAAAATGCTTCAGCAACTTTGACCACTGGACACTCCCCAAACCTCTCCTAAGCCTCCTGTTCTACGGCCAGAACCATGGCGAAGCAGCAGCGCCTGCGAAGTGCGAATGCAGCGGTAGCAGCAATGGTGGAGGACGCCCTCACTTGAGAGCTCTTCTGCAGTGGTTGACACCCTCCCACAGGACGACAGTGCATCTCTGATGGAGAGGAAGAGGAAGGCTACAGAAGACAGTGCTACGCTTCAGCTCAGCTCAATCCAAGGTAGTAATAGAAACTTACATACACAGCCTCACCATTGCCATTTTCTCGCAACATTAATATTCCATGGATTGTTTTTGTTATGCATTTTTGGCTTATAGGATTGCAAGCAGCAGGAGAACAAGAGCAAGAGAGGGAAGAGGCCCCAGAAGGAGACTGAGGAGAAGAGCACTACTGAAGATGAGGCCACCAAAGGGGTACATCCATGTGAGGGCAAGGAGGGGTCAGGCAACAGACAGCCACAGCCTTGCAGAGAGGGTACACTTGCACTCTAATCCTTGTGGCATTAATTTGACAGTCGTGTGTACTGTGTAGTTTGGTTTTCAGTTTCTGCTTTCTCTCTTACACCTCCGGATGGCATCCATCTTGGCTCCTCTAGGTGAGGAGAGAGAGGATCAGTGAGAGGATGAGGATGCTGCAGGCACTGGTCCCTGGTTGTGACAAGGTCAGATTAATTACTTGGATTAACTATATTTGATCATCTGTTCTTTTATCTAAAAATATGTGATCATGTCTGTTAAGTTATAGGTGGTTTAAGTAGTAACTTTGAGGAGGAATAAATGTGTTTTGGACAGGTTACTGGAAAGGCCCTGATTTTTGGATGAGATTATCAATTATGTGCAGTCCCTGCAGAACCAAGTGGAGGTAAAACACAAATCATGAAGATTTATATTAGTGCTAAAATGTGCACTTCAAACAGTTCCAGCAGTAATTTGCAAATGAGCAAATCATACTCCCACCTGTCAGTTCCTTTCCATGAGGATTGCCTCCATGAGGCCCAGTGCTATATGGGTTTGAATGGACAGCGATGGTCTCCATGACCACGCACAAGTATGAAACCAATTCAACAAAATCATTTTTGCAGTAAAAATATGGTTAAAATTAATTGATGTTAAAATGTTTAAAATGTTGTGTGCAAAACATTGTGCTGTTTCAGAAGATGGGAGGCATGTTCCAAGAAGCCCTTGCAAATGCCAGGTCCAGTGCTGAGCCAAGCTAGCCCAGCTCCATCTCAAGCCATCATGGACACCACCTCCACCACACCCTACTCATTGCAGGGCCAGGGTTCCATCTCTCTCTCTCTCAGGTTGGCATGTGTTCCAATTTCTATCATATACTGCATGCAAAATAATATCCAAACATATCAGCATCCATCATGTTTTTAACCAATGTGAGAGTCACTCGGTTTTCAGGAAAATGTCAGCACTTACCTGATGCAGCAATCAGTGGGGAGCCAACAAGGCAGGAGCTGCCTCAACCAGTTGGTGTTCAACAACATGAGCTCTCCAGTAGGGGAGTATTTGGAGTGAGAGGAAGCAAGAAAGGGACCCCACATTGACAATAGGTACTATTGCAAGCTAAGTTCATTGATTGGAAGGTCTACTAAAGAGTTGCCTCTGGCACCTTTTGGTCTCATGTCTGAAAATTACACTTTACCTACTCTGATTGAATTATTAGGCCA
>JADLZK010000133.1:0-81719 GCA_015847255.1 Hyparrhenia diplandra
TTATGTATTGTAACTTGTCATTTCCCCAACGTTGCTTCTTATTTGCCATCACGCACCTTCTCACGGTTGGGGCGTGTATGGTAACCTAGGGCGACGGACGGCGGGGTCATTTGGAAGGACATTTGGCGTGCCAACGTCAAGCGGTCTTTAGCTTTGCGTTTAGGCCGGTGACGGCGTCCCCCTTGAGGTGAGCTCAGAGATCCCCCTACAAAACCCAAATTGTCATATGTCTTTGCAAATGTATATATATGTATGGTGACAACAAGCCCAAGTTCCACAAGATAGAAGAAAAACTCGAAGTTTAGGTCACGGGGAGGAGCATCATACGCTTAAGAAGAGCCAATGACGTCGTAGCCATAGCTTGGGTCATCGCCGTCTTCACCATCGTCTTCACCATTGCCTTCTTGGCTTGTTTCCGAGGGGTTTCTCGCAATTGATTTTCCCTCGTACCCGTCTTGCACCGGAGGCCTCGGGGATTGTCTCCTCAAGCCGCCTCTTCCTCACTTTGAGCTCCTGGCGCTGAGGCCTCTCCTTTCGGCCCGACCGCAAGCGCCGTCATCATCGCTCTAAAAGCAACTCAACTTGCGGCCGTGGCGGGGAGCAAATTTCTTCACTTTCTGCCCGATCGGTTTTTTGGCGAGTTAGGAGTATACATACAAAGACATGCAAATGGCGGAATGATATTGAGTCGGCGTCATACCTTTGCAAATTTACAAGGTCACTACACCGTTGGCCCCAAGGCCCAATGTATGCTCCGGCTTCATTTGAAAGGTGGGCTAGGCTGGCGTGGTTCAGTATGCGGGAGCAAGGTTAAAACTTGAATGCGGCGGGAAAGGTTCAAGGGAATGAACATGAATGCTTAGGTGTAGTTAACGAGAGGGGCTCTCTCTTGTTGGCCTCCCTTGTTACCTGTCATAGGGGTCTTCTTGGTCGCTCTCTCCATAGAAGACTGGAGTCACCGGTGACGGGCTCGCGGACGCACTCTAGTCACCCTGTGCGTGGTACGCAGGTAGGCATGGAACTCAGTGGCCACGAGGCGAGGCCCAGTACATGGGGGGCCACACTCTCTCGGGGCGCTCATCCTTTGGTGCACATAAGCCGCATGGATGGTGAGCCGGTCGTTGCCGCCACCAAACCTCCTACACGCCTCGAAATCGCGAAACATTGATTGTTAGTTTTGACTACACAATTAAAAAATACGACAATCTAAGAAACCGGAAATCTGAACCGACTTACTCGTGCAAAGCATCTGAGGCTGAAATCCGTGATAGGGTAATCCCTTCCTCCCGAACTGCTTCATGACCCTCCTCGGAATGTGGTGCTCCACAACGAAGAACATGATCATGGGGGCATTGCATCTCCATCGCAGCTTGTCATCATCACTCCGGGCGGGGACATTCAAGTCCTGTACTTGTTGACGCTCATATGGAGTCCACTCCACCTGAAAATTGAGACATTTAGACATGTCCAACGGCTATTGTAAAGTAGATCACAATATGTATAACAACATGACTCACTGTCAGGTAGGTCAACAAGTCAGTCGTTGGAGTACCTCACGTACCTCATCTCAGGCTAAGCCCTTGACCATCTTGTTTTTCGTGCCACAAATACGACAATGGGGCCCGATACTCGCCATATTGCCATGCACAAAAAAAAGCGAAGACACATTATAAGAACATGAATATCGAGATAGGGCAACTAAGATGAGAACATGAATATTAAGACATGTATGAGTTACGTCACGGGAAACGCCTTCTGTAGTCCCTTCCAGGTGGGTATGCGCTCCCAAATCCGGATCTGCGGGAGGTACACGCTTGACCACCCAAGTTCGAGGACTTTTGGCCCTCCTACGGGCCTCCACGGTTGTCGATACCTGACCATGCGAGCATCAGCATGAGACCCCGGTAGTTATGCGGCCGATGTCCTCCTCCTCTTTGTAAGATTGGGAGCACCATCCGGGACAAGGTGTTCCCGAAGCGTCGGGTAGAAGGAAAAGGCCCGATCGGTGCCACAACCACACCTTAGCATGCCTCTCCACCACTTCCTCGGCGTTGGCGGGGCAAGTATTGAAGTGCCGCCGCCCAATTGGGACGACACACCAAGTCTTATGCTCCCTCTTTCCCTCCGGAGGTGCGTCGGGTAAAGGCCGGTGGAATGGAGCACCAACTCCTTCCGGTTATTTGGGTCGATGGCACGACACCGGTGGACCGTGCACTTTTAGGTCGGGATGTAGCTCACATCTTCCAAGGTGGCCGTCATCTCTCCACACGGGTGGAAGGAATGCGTCTCCGGACGCCATCCGTCCCACGAAGGCGATCACCGGCGCCCCGTCCATCTCAGGGAGCCCCGCCACAATGGCTCGAGCAAGGCCCGGGAAGCCCGCTCTAGCCGGGTAAAGGGGCGTACCGCTCGTCCCAACGTAGTGGCTTGTGAGCTCGGGGACGAAGCGGCCGGTTCTGAAAACAAATGAAGGAATGTAACGATTACGGATCATAAACGATGACCACAATATTAATTTCCAAAAAATAAACATGGGAATTACTTGCCTTGCCCAAGTCCACCGCCAAGTGCGATCGGTGGTCCTTTTCATAGCGAGGCCTTACGAAGGGGGCCCAATCCTCCCTGCGCCATCCCTCAAAAAAGGCCAAAAACCACAACATTAGAAAAACACATGAATTATAACAATTAAAATAACAATGCATTACTTAAATTATTGCAACAAGACGTGAATAAATTATTACAACAAGGTTGAACAAACAACACCTATGTACCTGAACACTATCATGAGTGGTTGCGGTGTGACCGTCCCTGTGGCATTTAGAGCACCGGACCGGAGCCATGGCCTCATCAAAGTCTCCATAACCATACATATATCCAGCCCATAGCCATTGGATTCATACACATCGGGGCCATCGGCATTGGAATCGCCCATAATTCCTTTAAGGCGTTTTCTCTTCCTTCTTCCAACCTTTGTCTTTTCTTGATCCGGGTCGGGGACATAATCCAATCCATAGTATGGAGGCCACTGTGAAGGATCTAGGTACGGCTCGAAGCTGGATTCCCACACTTTTAGGGTGTTTGATTCGAGATAGAATGGAGACATGAAAACGGATCTTCATGGTCCAAACCCCTCAACTTACAAGCGGTGATGACGTGTGAGCAAGGCACATGAAGTAGCTGCGGAATGCAACAAGAACACTCCGGTTTCTGGAGGTCCACCCTATAATTTTTCCCACCGTACTTCTCACCGCCCGGATTGGTTCCTCCCGCTGACATTATGTTGTACACTAGCCTTGAAGGTCCGTAGGCATCACCAACCCTGATTGGAACCTATGGCCTCCGTAATTTTCGGTGTCTCCCTACCGCCGGCCCCATTTTTCTATAGAAGCCTTGGCAATGTTCGGCGTTTAACAAAGTATTCGTTGCACTTCTTAAACAAGTACTCCACAATACCGGACACGTGTACTGACGGATACCCTTGAACACTTTGTTAAATGATTCCGGATGAATTGGTGGTCATCACGCCATACCTAAGGCCACCATCATCAAATGCGAGAGCCCACTTGTCCACATTATTCATCCGCCCCGAAGCCAAGTCCTCGCAGGAGTGTTTAGGACCTTGTTCAACTCTAATAGCTTCTCTTTAAACCTTTCCTTCGATGCGACAACAACACAGGACCTTCAACTTCGCGACGACCTCCTTCTTCCTTTTGTCATTTGCCAAATGTTGGCGGCAAAGTGCCGCATGCACCATCGATGCTCAAGAGGGGAAGCCCATCTATCTCCTCTCTAGCGACCAATAGCAATCCATTGTGCCGATCGGATATCATGCAAATCCTACGGGACGTCTGACGGATGACATCTCTTCTAACAAGCTTCATGAACCAAGACCACTCAAAGTGTTCTCGCTCTCGGCCAAAGCAAACGCTAAAGGGACAAGGCGGTTCTCCGGATCCACACCCACCGCCATCATCGTAACACCTTTGTACTTTCCGTAAGGAATGTTGCATCAACAAGCACTACAGGCGACAATGCTTGAATGCCTCTACCGTGGGGGAAAACACCAAAACAATCATGCGCGAACATGTTTAGGCACGTCGTCCAGGTGTCATCCACTATGCGCCCAAAGCAAACGGGATACCACCTAAGCCCTGGATTGTAGTGTTTCATGGTCGTAAGGATCCTAGGAGCTTGGTTGTATGCCTCCTTCCAATCACCCCACAAATGCTCTATGGCATGTTGCTTTGCTCGCCATGCCTTCATGTACCTCACTCGATATCCGGTCCACCCCCATATGCTCTCATCGAGGGAGGCAACAGATATATCGCTATCGGCCTTAACAAGGCCGACAAGGCGACGACTTCGGATAATGGGCCGTGTTTTGTGCGTGCACCCCTTAGGCTTAGAAGACCGACACGTGTGAGGATGCTTCACATTTCGAATCCTCCAAGTCTTGTTTGTCGACTTCCTCGCCCAAACTCCCCAACCACACTTCTTCTTGCAAAGCAACGTGTACCGCTTGTCGTGGTCGCGATGATCAACATAGTAGGGCCTATGATACCTAACGGCGTAGTCCGCAGAAGAAAGAACTTGAGATGATCCAATGTGTCAAAGACCATCCCTTCTTAATCTCCATCTCCTCGCTCTCTGTCCCTCATCGTCCAACAACGACAGGGACCAGGTGTCACACCGCTTCATCAACCATACTAATGTCCATGAAGTTGGGTGCGGAGGGTACCTCAACATGGACCTCCCTCAACCTGACTTAGCTCCACATCGGTGTACTCCATTCTAAATGACCCGTCGGTGGATGCAATATCCCCTATACTCATCGCTTTCATCGTCCGTACTAGGCCCGACCTATACTCGTCCTCTATAACCTCCTCAGAGCTACTTTCACTAAAAAGTGAGCTCATCTCTGTACTCTCCATCGTCCTCCGATCCTACAAACATGTCGTCCATAGCACCAATCTCCTCCTCATCGCACTCTTCCATACCTACCATCTTGCATTATCATTGTCTCTAACAACAGCCCGGTTGCAACTCTTCCTTCCGAGTAAGGTGCTCTACGGGCTCCTCATCCACGTTCTCACCGCGAGCACAACAAACGTGGTTCATCACCTTCTCCACAGCGACTTCCAAGCAACGAACACTACTACCCTTCACAACCTCCACAAAGTTGTTCCAATCATCTTCACATGACAAAGGCATCGGTGCATAGTGTGCTCGTTCCTTCCCCGATCAAATCGACCAATCAAGCTACACGGCCATCCATAGTTGTCGCGACAATGACCCGACCAAATCATCGAAGCTAGGAGGTCTACCAAAAATGAACTTGTTCATGCATGTTCTCAAACTTGCCATCCCTCTAACTTTGCCACCATTATAAAAAGCGCACTAAACGGTCCATCTACAAATTATTCGAGAAATAAAAGCTATAAGTAAAACAACCATATTGCCAATATATATTAGAAACGAACTCAACACCTCCATGCAACAAAGAAATTTATTCATGAAAAAAACTAATCTAGGTGAAATCCACAAAGCAAAAAATATCCTAAAAACGTTTCCACGCATTACCACATTGCATCAATAAACGGCCCAACCACTTATAATTTCACATTGGAAAATAGAAATAATATCAAACCCTAAACCTCCATGCATGCATCAATGAACTACTTTCATGCAACTCGTTCTCTATGCCAAATCCACGGCCAAATCGAATCCTAAACCGATTCTACGAACCACATTGTACCAATTGACGCTCAATCAACAACAATTTCATTCAAATCAAAAATCACCATGAACAAGGCAAAAATAGGAAATGGAGGGGGAGGAGAGGAGGGATTAGCACCTTATCGTGTTGGAGGAGGGGTGGGAGGCCGGCTACCGATCAACGCCCGGCGGCGGCGCCTCCTCCGCCGCCGGCCCCGCCGCCGGCGACGGATGGCCCCCGCGGCCACCTACGGGCGCTGGGCGGCGGGACTCGCCGGGCGGCGCTAGGGCGGCCGGCGGGGTTGTCCGGGGCGGGGGGGCCGGCGGCCACGCCCCGGGCGGCGGGGGAGGCCGGCGGCGGGAGCTGGGGCGGCGGCGGCCCTGGCGGGCTCGGGGCGGAGGAAGAGGTTGAATGTGAGAAACAAATGATTGAAGTCGGGCAGGTGGAAACCTAATTTAACGCTGCGTCGCGCCGTGCGTCGGCGCGACGGGAAGGGCCCACACGCTTTTGACGAGGCCCAAACGAAAAACCCTAACGGGCTGGTCGCGCCCACGCGTCGGGGCGCCGACAGTCCGTCGCGCCCGCATGCTCAGGCGCGACTTGGTGGGACCCATGGCTATCCACGCAACCCTCCGGTCAACGCATGCCGCTTACGCAGAACAGAGCGTCGCGCCGCATGCATCGGCGCGACATAAATGTCACGCCAACTCATTTGGCGCGACAAAAAGGGATACTGGCGTAAATTGTTTCAAACTAGGGATACATTTAAAATTTGTTTTGAAAAAATGGCTAAAATTTAAAAAAAATCCCTGACCGATCGAGGAATTTGGAAAGTTAAAACGCAAAGACCCTTGACTCCGTTCTCGTTTAGACGACGAGACCAACTTAACCTTTTTCTTCATAACAAACTTCCTTTTTAGGTGATTCATATACCCACTATATGAATTGTAGTCAAGCACAGGTCGGCAATCTTATATATTTTGGACTATATACTTGTTTGAAAAAACAGAGGGCCAAAGTTAGTACAGTAATTCATTGCATACGACATACGAAAAGTAATAAGTAAAACGAAAAACAGATCCAAGTTCCAGATTTAATCCAAAACACCAGCTCTATTATATTTGCAGATGGACCAAAATCCGAAGATTACAGGAAAGATGGGCACAAATTTTCAGATGGACCAAAATCCCACCAAAAGTCGCAATGAATTTCAGGCCTCAGAAAATACAACTTCCACAGACGCTTGGTATGAGGACGAACAGGAAAAAAACACACAAAATGATACATCCATCACTTTTTCTTTTTCCCGCCTTTTGTGTTCTTTGAACTGCCACCGGTTGAAGTACTGGTCGCTGCCTCCTGCTTCTTTGTCCTTCCGTGATGCTTGGGAACTAGCTCTGCTATTTGGATCATCAGTTGCTTCTCTGCAATATATGAAGGCATGACAGTAAGATACCACAAATATACCCACTACAAAGATCAAATATTGGGAAGTGCATAGATAATAATAAATAAATTAACTAATGGTGGAACATCTACAACTGGAAGCTGCAGAGTTTCGTGCTTCATTTAAAAAATGAAAAAAAAAAAAAAGACATGCTGGCAAATAAATATATGGCACCAAATTTCAAGGTATGCAACTGGAATAAAGCATCATAACATTGCAAGACCTTAAAGTCTTCCTTGTAGGCTTAAACACCTCTATTCAGCTCAAGCATAAAGGTGATAGAAGATAGATCTAGCTAAGTTGGCATAAACACAGGTACTGAAAAAACATTCCACCATTCATTCACAAACAGTACTTAACAAAGGCTGGTCTGCTGATTGACAGCAATAATAGGAATTCATATCAAGATCAAGATCAGAACATGCAACATCCAAGAAGAGTTCAGAGATGATTATTACAGCTCATAGTGAAGCACTGGGAGGAGTCTAGGACAATAATCAATGAGAAATGAAGCAGAATTTGGAAGAGCATTACATGCTCAGCCTCCCATGTTCATGCTTATGCCTCAACCAAAAATTGAAGTTAGGAAAAAAATACTTTTATAAATATTTAACATAGTTTCAAAGGTGTAAACAAGACAGTAAGGTAGTATACAAGACAAATTAGGTGTAAACAGCTAGCTACTGGCTCCAAAGAGGCTGCATAGTACTTGTTAAATAGGACAAAGATTCACCAATACAAAAGCCATAAAAAAAATAGGCTTGGCCTCATAAAAAAAAAAAACTTTTACAAATATTTAACATAGTTTCAAAGAAGGTGTGAACAAGACAGTAAGGTAGTATACAAGACAAATTAGGTGTAAACAGTTAGCTACTGGCTCCAAATAGGCTGCATAGTAATTGTTAAATAGGACAAAGATTCACCAATACAAAAGTCACAAATAAATAGGCTTGGCCCCATAATACTGCAACAACTGCTTCTCCAGCAAACCCAAAATGTTTAGTAATCAGATTCTTTTTTTTTCTAAATGGCATCGCAGTGGGTTCAATGTACAAAGACTCTCTACCATGAGTCCATGACAGCGTATAATTGAATGTAACAATATTGTCCTGACACACACATAGAAGATACAGACAAAGACGATTCAGTAAATTATAGTGTCAAAGTATGAAGGCCCTGGAGTAAAGTAGTAGTAAAAGAAAATCTGGGGACAAAAAGAGTAGGTCAAAAGGAAACATAAAGCTAATCCAACGTGAAATAGTCAGCTGGACGCGGTTCTGAAAGACTAAAACATAGATGCACCAGCCACTAAGTATCCAGTTAGGGAATCATTTAGGATTGATTTTAAGTACAAACAACAGGCTGCTAAATGAGGGGTTGCCACACATGCAGGCGCTGTGATGTAGAGTAAAAACCTCAAAGTGTGCAATACATCTAAGCTGATTTTGAGGTTAATAGAAAGGTAATACAAATTGAAGCGTCAGGGAGAAGCAGACACATAGGTTTTCCTGATTTGTGATATGATTCAAACATGAGTAATGCAAAACCAAATTAAATGCAGCAATAAAATTGGTTTCAAAAGGAAAATCATGCATAGTAATGCAGTAACCAATTCTTGCCAATCATAAAGCTGCTGTGTTAGTCAACCTCAACATACATAAAAGTTGAGGCATCAAGCAAAGCAGCAACATAAATTTTTCTGATAGCATTCACACGAGTTTGACATAAATCAGATTAAACTAAGAACAGATGTATACATTCATAAACAACAGCATCAAGGCATGGGCATAATGATAAAATGTGTTAATCTCAACACAAATTATATTACTAATCTAAGGTATTAGAGTGGGCCGTTGTATCAAACTAATATGACACTGATAGAAGATGTAATAGTCTAGGAGTTAGCTTCTTTTCATTTCAGAATAGACCAACACCTTGGCTCCTAGTTACTTATTTTACGATAGCCAGATCTGTGCTATTCTTCATTCAAAGAGGAAGTAATTCACTTCCAAAACCTTAGATGTGTGCCACCGCACCATTGCACAAATCAATGCAACAGCAGCTATGGACACTATTTCAGACATTAGAGGCGCTAAATGGTTTAGCGGTGACTTAATTTAGTGGCACTAAATGTCCAACCAGCCAACGTGGCAAGAAATGAGGCCCAAAAAAAAATCCACTGCCCCAAATCCAGCCCATCTGTACATGGTATATAAGCATGCTCACAAACCCTAGCATTTCAAGTGCTCCCCTCTCCATTCTCGGCCACTCTCATTTCTGAACCTTTTGCGGTGGCTCAGCAGTGCGATGACGGCTGTGAACTGCGAGTGGCGGTTGTGAATGACCACGAATGGCAGCGAGCCAGCGACTGCGTGTAATGGCTACATGCGGTGGCCTCGGAGGCTGCGGCTGTGGCCCTTCACCTGTGCTTTCGTAACTCCTTTTTTTTGTGTGTGTGTGTGTGTGTGTGTTTAATAATGAAACCAAATGGTGGCTAAATCATGTGCACCAGGCGTTAGGGAATTGGTTGCAAGGAATTCTAGGTTTGACATGTAGCTCCTCACTTTGTGAGAGGAATTGGAGTACATTTGAACAAGTATAAGAAAAGGAAGAAATATGTAGAATACTCTACATGCATCTGTGATCTGTTAATGTTATATTTTCCTTGAATGTGAACATATATGCCATTTTGTTCACTTTCACTTCACCTACAGGTTCACACAAACAGACGCAACAAACAGCTTCATGACAAGATGAAGGATCTTGCATTTGTCAAATTCTACTCTGAACTCAAACAGAGGTTGTGAAGAACAAGACAAAGGGACCATTGAAAACAATCACCAATGTTCTTGAGGTACCAAGCTTAGAAAGAGAAGGAAGCTGATTCCTGACGACGAAGAAATACAATCAGGTGCTTCCTCTAGAAATTCAGAAGATTAGAATCACCATTTTGACATGCATTCACCATATGCATCATCTTCTATGACTTTGCTCAGATCTTTTTAGATTACAATTATCAAGTGACCGATCATTATTTATGCTGCCAAATGTGATGTGGCCATGTGGCAGTAGACACTTACTAGCTATTCTACACTTATTTGGTTGGCTATTCAACTATTTGAATATGTCCTACATAGCTGCACAAGTCTTAAATACTTGTTGTTTAAACTTTAGCTTGATAAATTCTTATGTACTGTGTGACTGGCCAGGTGTTATGTGTATTGTCACTACTATCTACTATGTGACTACTCATTGTTTCCTGCTGAAAATCACTTATGTTTTTTGGAAAATAATTTGCATTTTTTAAATGTTATATGTCTTAACGCTTCTATAGCAGCCACTATATCGTGCTTAGCGTTTTTCGAAGGCGCCGCTAAATGCTTTATCCCACAATTTAAAACACTGCAACAGATATACACATTTCATAGGTTTGAACTTCAAATGTTAAGTTCCCTAAATAATCAGTGGAGCAGTTTGCCATCTTCCTTCCTAGATGCAATCATCAATAAGCAAAACCACTTTGATATTTACACAAAGGAACCGCTTGAATACTTCATACTTGTTGTTCGCAGCTGAAACACTAGCAATTCACAATATCTTGAACACATGCTTGGGATTGAGTATTCACGATATCTTGAAAACATGCTTTGGATATGCAGTGCCATTCTAAATTCAGCTTGGGTGAAAGCACATTCAGTTCGGTCACTCACTTGTTAAAATAGCGGGATTGACAGGGGAGCCGTCATCTTTCTTGAGCTGCACCTAACCCTTCCCACCTGGAAGAAATCCCTTGGGTACGCCTTATCCAACTACGCATAGCAACAATTGGCCAATCAAATACACAAACCGACGAAGGATACTGTCAATCGTGAAGTGAAAAAAAAAAAGGAAACAATCGGAGGAGAAATCAGGGCGGGTGGGCACCTCGACGGCGTGGGGGATCTTGAGGTGCGAGCAGCAGTCGGCGATCTCGATGCAGGTGGGGTCCGGGCAGGCCTTGGCGGCGGCGATGCGGCGGCCCTCGGCTACCGTCTTCTTGGAGTTGAGGTAGACAGGGTAGATGACTTTCCACTTCTTGATGGTGCTCCTCAGGTCGCCGCCGCTGTTCGACGTCGCCATCGCGGCACAGATCCTGTAACATGGCACAAGAACCAAAGGGGAGCGAGGCTTTATGCGGATCTGAAGGTTCAGCGATAGAAGAGAGGGGAGGGAGGGGGCGCACCTGCGTCGGGCAAGGACTGACGGTCGGCAGATGAGCCGCGCTGGGTGGAGGAGGGGCCGTTGGCGGGGGGTCGCCGGCGACGAAGACGCCTGGCTCTCGCTCAGAGTCGCGCAAGTCGTGAGTCGTGACTCGCTCTAGCCCCTCGGGACGATTCCTGCTCTTTTCTGGATAGGGGTAGTGTAGTCTTTTCTGTGCCTGAGTAAAAAAAGAGAATATATTCTTCCATTCTAAATTTTTTTTATATATCTAAATAATATGTTTAAATATATAGCAAAATAGATTAAAAAAAAAAACGACTTAGCAACTTATAATTTGAAACGGAGGAAGTGAAAAAAAAAAAACGAGAAATACCTTAAATCAAAAGAAAAATGTTTACGTGCCCATGGTCAAATTTTAAAACATTGCTTAGGTGTCAAATACATAGAGACATACGAATTTAGAGTTAAATGTCAAGATTTTTGGTACCTTTTGCCCATTGGCATATTGCCCTGTTGGCATGTTCCCACACGAGTACAATACTCGTAGGAGCTCGTTTGATCATCGGGAGTTGGACTATGGCTTGTTGACTGCCAGTCTCGATTGGAGTTTGACGTGAGTTTCATTTTTATTAAATATATTGTCATATAGGCTTATTTAATGACATGCCAATGTATTTTTAAGAAAAAAAAGAGAGAAAATGAGTTTCATCAAATTCTTTTGGCACTAGTACCAACGCTCTGCAAGTCATGATAAGTGCCTATAAAATTACTGAGAATAAAATTTTGCATTGAGAATGTGTGTCTCATCAAGTTACATTTCATTCTATAATAAGATACTAGTCTTGGAAATAATATCACAAAATTGTCGGGTAACTTTTTTTAGGTCTTCGTTTTGGTTGGATTGAATTCGGTCCGGATTACTTAGGACCGGTTTTGAAATGAAGACACTTGTGTCATTTCAATCTGGTTGATCCGGTTGTTTTCCGTTCCGGACCTCAAGAGGTGTGGAACAAATTTGGTTGTTTTGGTATATAAAATGGCTGGATTCAAAACTAGGTTAGATTAATCCGTCAGGAACCATTCCATAACCAAAATCATAGCATGAACGATTCAAAATTTAGGTCAAATCAATTCGTGCGGAATGGAGCCAATTCGACAAAAAAACGAACAAGGCCTTATGGAGAACAGATGCAACCAACCCCAACCCAACCAAACCAAATTAAAAGCAAATCATCTCAACTCTTGGAAGTGACACTGCAAGGCCAAGTACTGATAATGGCACGATAAATGTAACCGAATGCCTCCTTTCCCTTTCAAGTAGTTTTGGCGCGGCTAAATTGTAATCATTGATGGGAACAAATAGCTAGAACATCCTTAAACACCTAGATTCAGAAATAGCAGCAGCTACAATGGAAGATTTAAACCATAGTATCTGTATTCGTCCATTCCAAATTACAGGTCACTTTAATTTTATCACAAATCAATTTGTTCTAACTTTGATCGATGTTCATAAAAATATATTAACCTATACAAGTTCAAAAAAATGAACTATCAAACAATTTCTGTTTACAACCAAAGCGTTCCCAAAAAAACAGCCTAAAGAAAACACACTCCAAACTTAAAACACATCATGTAACAGCATATCTCACCAATGAGACTAACCTAACACCATGCAACAGCGCTTGTTGATTAGTTGTGGAGAACGGATCCAACCAACACCAACCCAACCAAACCAAATTAAAGCAAATGATTCCAACTCCCAATGGAAAGTGACGCTGCGAGGCTAAGTAATGATAATGTCGCGGTTGTTACAAACGTGAACTAATAGCTAAACGCTCCTCAAGCATTGATATCCAGAGATAGTGGCAGCTACAATATAGGAGATTTAAACCCTGATTTCTTTATTCGTCCGTTCTAAATTATAAGTATATACTACGATATTCTAATTCAGGTAATCTAGTCTAGAATATAAGTAGCACACAATGATTATTCTGCGTTCTCATAATCATGCCTCATGAAAATCGAGGTTACATCGTATGTTTGTTTTATAAATAAATACAAGTATAGTTTTTTTTTCGCCAACATCAGGTACTAATGGTCTAAAGTCTTTATCACAAGCACACTTCTTCATGTTCGTTGACATCTTTGGATGAATTCTCAAGTACCTCCCCCTCGATCTTCTCAAGGAAACGGAGCATGACCACTAGGCTCTTGTCATCTGCACGGCATGGAACAGTCATACATCGTGGATTTAGTTGGGTGACTGGCGTTCATATCGAGGCAAAAAGAAGAAGAAACAGTTTGTTGCTAGATGACCCGGTTGGTTCAAGTCTTCAAGATACATGGTTTCTCGTTTGGCTGAAGAAGGGTTTCAGGCACGGTATTAGACTGAAGAAGAGGAGCTTACCGAGCCTTGGAACTGTGTGGCCCTTTGGATGACGAATGACGAATGGGTCCACGCATGATTCTATGAGCTTTTCACCGTGAACTTTGAGGAAGTCGTTGTCACCTGCATCAAGAAAATTTGAAAACGTGTTCAGACTTGAGTAGTGCTTCGTTGTCAACTAACCACCGGTTGCCTATTTAAATAAAAATACTTAGTACCAAAACATATAGTGAATAAACATGACTAGAGAATTGGACCATGTGCATCTTGTAAACTCAATCAAAACATTCTAGTAGAACAGTAGACATGATTCTAAGGGTAAACATTAATTTCCATAAGGGAATCAAAGTCGGCATATATTCGTTTGAGTTTTTTTTTTTTTTTTTTATAATGCTCAACACAGCTTTTTATTGAAAACATTATGCCGCACATTGCCGAAAGCATACCAGTACGCAAAGGCGCAAAAACTATCTCTGTCAATTAATAAAGAAGACGCCGGCAAGAGCAAGGAGCCTTGGACGCAACGGACTAACAAACTGGCATGACAATGGAATGATGCGCGATGCCATTGACGTAACGTACCAATGAAGTGAAGCGAGGTGCATGCCACCTTGTTGGCGTACGCCTTGTCGGCCACCGTCGGTGACTGGAACTTGGCGCCACCGATGATGATGAGGTACTTGATCTTCGGGACTCTAGTCAGGGCCAGTCCCTGCCATGCCATGATGAAAACCAAGTCAACACTAGCAGCAAAAATGAACTTGCTCTGCTTCGAGTCTTGTATGAACCATGATCTGTCTCACCTGTTCTTGGAGCCCCGGAAGCGCCGCAGACAGAATGGAACCCTGGAATCAACATCGCAAGTGCATCACAATCAATCAATCAATCAATTGGCAACCGTTAATCCAACAGCTGGATCATCAGCACAGAAAGAAATTGAAGGAGAAGTCATCTCGAACTTTGCTGCTTGCTTTGATTACCTGGGAGAAACCCATCAATCCATCGAAGGGGCCATCTCTTATCATCAGCTCTTCGATGTAGGCCAGACACTTGTCGAAATTCCTGTACTCCATAAAACTCTGCTTTGTATTGTAAATAAAAAGTTGGTTAGTGCGTCGAACGAACGAGTCAGTAAAGTTGGTAAGTGCGTGGAACAAGTCAGCGACACGCGCAGGGGAAGAAGAAAAAAAAAAGGGAAACCCAAATTAATTTGACGAAATAAGCAGGGATGAATGGACGATGATGGGGTCAGGGAGGAGAGGGGGGGGTAATAATGGATGGAAGGCCGGCGAGCGGACCTTGTCGAACTGGAACCACTCGTAGTAGGGCGGGTCGAAGATGCCCTCGACCTCGGACTTTCCCTCGGCGGGGAACGGCGCGTCGGCGAAGACGAGGTCGAGGCGCGCCGTGACGTCGGCGGGCCACTTCCCGAGCACCTGCTTCCGCATGATCTCGGCGCTGGTTCGGAACCCGTGCAGGCACAGGAACCGCGGCCGCCGCTGCCTCGCGCCGCCTTCCGCCTGCTGCGGCTCCGCGTCGCCGCCGCCGAGGCTGCCCATCGCGGCGGATCCGACCGGGAGGCGGGCGGGGCGGGTGGATGTGGATCGGAGGAACTACTGAGGCGGGCCGGCGGGCGACGCGGCTGGTCTGGCTCGTGGTCTGGGGACGGACGGACGGACTGGGGTGTCCTGGCTGGCCGGCCGTGGCGTGGAAACGGAGCGAGCAGGTATATATGGTGGTGGATCCAGTCCGCGGCGTGTGGGGACGGGTGGGTGACGGCCGCCCGTTGCTGTTGGGCTGCCCCTGTGTTCCCCGTGTCGTGGCGCCTGCGGGAACCGCGTGGTGGAGTGGAGGTGGACACGAGCACTAGCGCCGGCTCGTGCGAGGCTTGCCAAGGTACGCCATGACGATCGCTGGACGGCCGGGCCCGCGGGGTTCGTTGGTTTGGTACAGACGTCACGTCACCCGGTGCGTGGCCGGTACTCCGATCGGAATCGGACGGCTGGGCTGGGTTTATTAGCTGGGGTAGGTGGCTTGGTTGGCTAGGCGCACAACTGCGGAACTGCCATGAAGCGGACAAGCGGTGCACGCACAGTCGCACGTGCTCCAACGCTCGCTCTTGCCTGCGCTGCGGCGGCATTCGAGTCGCCGGTCGCCGTCATGCGGAGGAGCATTCAATCTCCGGCGGACGAGGACGACCTATAGCTTTGACCACCTGTGGCAGTGAAACTGTGGCTGCTGGACCGTTAAATTTGGTAAGAGCGGTTGGCAGCTCTAGTAGGCCGAGTGCGCGGATCGGACAACCGATCGACCCCACACGCTTCGCAGATCCACGTGTCCTAGTAGCAAAGTGCACGTGACTGGCATGAGAGAGAGGCAACAAGAGCATGCGTTCTTCTCGATCGAGCTCAGCTACGGATGTTATATGCCCGTGGCACGTGATCGTGCACCACAAAGTCGTGGGACGAAGTAGAATAGGAGTGCTAGCTACACACTGGATAATTCGGCGTGCGTTTTCTAGAAGCTCATAATCTTTTTTTTTCTATAGCCCTTTCTTAATAAAAGATTTTGCATTTCGATTTCGGCAAGTTTAATAGTTTAGTGTTTGCCGATTTGTAACTGCCTGCCATGTCATATACAACCGGTTAAATAACGAACTCATATTATGGCTTAGCTTTTTGCCGGCTGGAGTACCCGCCATGTTGTCACCACGGTTTCATTTATGAAATACACTTAAAACAATCTAACGATAAGATCCTTCTCGTCCATAGTTGTCTCACACAATTCAGTCATATGCATATGCATTAGTTTCAGGAATCCTGTCAAAAAAAAACTTCATAGAAAAAGACTAGGGGGTGTTTGGTTTAGAAAAGTCTTAGGACTTTTTAGTCCCAAGGACTATTAGAAAAAGTCCCTCAAGTCTTTTTGGAACTAATAGAGGAAAAGTCTGCAATAGTCCCTCCTTGTTTTAGTTCTTAGGGACTTTTTTTTAGTCACAGGACTAAAAAGTCCCTCAAACCAAACAGCCCCTAAAAAAATTCGGAAAAAAAAAAATCTCAAATGGTTTGACATCATTTTCGTTTCCGAGCGGAAGATGATGTTCCTTCCGGTCCGGGCACCGAGCTTCCGCTCCGACTCGTACCACTACTGGTTTACGTCTATGGGCCTGCCCACTCTTCAGTTTTGTGCTCACCCTCCACAGGCCGTCCGTCTGTCGCTAGCCCAAGAACAAAAAATCTTGAAGCCCATCTCTGTGTCCACGTACGGCCCACAGTCTCCTCCACAATACGCTGACCTAGCTGCCCTGCACAGTTGCACTGTTGCACAGCGAACGCTCTAACTCATTTGCGACAAACGAATCCGGCCAAGATCGCCATGGAATCGCGCCGCGTCGACCTGGCAGGCACGGAAGATCTGCTCGATCGATCGCGGAAGCAAAAAGACACGGCACGGAGGATCTCGGCACAGCTCTTCGCGACAAGATCGCCGATCGAGTTATAAGTTAACTTAACTGCACGCTGCTGCATGCTCTCGCGTACACACACGGCCCAGCGCGATTAGCCGATCTATCATTCGTACGTTCCACCAACCGATAAAACCTCGTCATCGCCAATTCGCCACCGTATTCCGGCCGGTCGTCGGCGAAGTTGGTCCGTGCGGCGCTCCAGCCGTGCATGCGTTGATGCCAACTGCTGGTCGACGATGTTCAAATCTAATCTACCGAGAGCTGGCACGTACTGCGTCGAGATTTGTACGTACATAGCCGATAGATAGCTAGCTCGCACGCCGCACGGCGCGCCAGCTGCTACCTGCGAACTGGCGAACTGCTGCGAGAACGATTCGCTGGCGAAAGATCGCGGAAGCACCTCAACGACTCAGCCCTGCCAGCAACGCGTTTCCGTCGTCTGTTTCCCGTGTGGGGCAGGGGAAGCACACCCCAACAGAAAACAGCCAGTAGGACACGGTCCTACGTGCACGCCGATCCGGTTGTTCCGTTCTTCAGTCGTCCACACGTACGTACGCCACCGGAAACGAACTTAATATTCAACTGTTCCCAGGTTCTTTTTGTGATTTATTCAAATGTACTATGTACGTAAAACCTTACATGCGTATATGCCGGTACCTGGTCAATGTACGTGAAACTTTTCTCACTAAAATTAAGCATATCTCCATTAGAATTGCACTCAAAAAAGTATATCAATATCTCGTCTATCCTTCGCTTTTGAGTTTTGTCAAATTTGGCACGACACTTAGGATTTATGTCCACTGAATTTAAGATTGAGAGGAGTTGTTTGGGTCCTGGTGGATTGATGAGGGGAGAATTGCAAGTTTTTGTAGCCAAGATATTCATCGAGAGTCCTCGCTTTAAGTTGTCCCATGCCTCCTATGTGAAGGAACAATCCTTACAAAGGTGACTGGCATTTTGGCGTTTTGTTGGCAATCCCACAAAGTTTAGTAGTTTACAAGTTGGATCGTTTTCGCCAATTTCACTTTATTAAGTTGTTAGTGGTGAGTATCTTATTACGAAGGAGTGTCCAAGCAAAGAAGAGACATTCCAGCTCGGTCTTTGCTTTCCACATAGGCATAGATTTTAGCTTGATGAAGCACCCCTCAAATTGTATGTTATATGCGCTTTTGGTTGTGTACTCTCCGTCAGGTGTCCATCACCATCGGATAGTATCACTTGTATCTTCTGTAAGCTGAACTTCGGCTCACTAACTCCCCGGATCGTTACATACTCCCGCAATTCTTGGGACTTTGTATTGGAAGAATGTGCGACACCCATTTGTTTCCTTGGAGGGCCTGGTGAAATGTCATTTTTTTTCTTCTTAGCGTTTTGGAAGAGACTTGGGGCTAATGATTTTAGCGTTCTTCCTTCCATCCAAGATAATGACCAAAAACTTGTCGTCTTCCCATCTCCTATTGAGACCACTATGGACGCCGCAAAAGATCACGATCACATTTATCACAGGGGAGCTCCAACTCATTCCATGCTCGCTCCTTATGTTTCCACTTAAACCATAGCCATCTAAGCCTTAGTGCTCTTGCAAAGCGCTCCAACTCTAGAACCCCAATCCCTCATTTCTTCTTATTTGGCCGGCAAGTCTTTGTCCAATTTACTAGAGAGTGACCTCCATAAACTTTATCCGGCGTTTCTCCCCTCCATAAGAAGCTTCTTCTAAGTCTATCATTTTTTATCAACCATTTGTTTTCTGGAAACGCTGTCAGATGATATGTAAGTTGGGATGAAAAGACTGTTTTGATCAAAGTCTCTCTTCCTACCGTGGACAGCAACCTGCCATTCCATTCTGGTATTCTTGCTCCTACCTTATCCATGAATGGTTGTACGTCCACTCTTCTCAATTTCCTAATATAGAGAGGTAACCCTAAATATTTCCTCGGAAATTTATAATTTTTTCTAGGGAAGTTTTGCAAGGTACTGGCAATGGCCATGTCATCTAACCGAATTAGGTAAATTTCAATCTTGGAAATGTTGATCTTAATGCCCGAGCACTTCCCAAAAAACTTAATCTAAGAAAATTGCGGCATCATCCGCGTATATCGAACATCTTAGCCTACTAGCGACCTTGGGAGAATAGGTTGAGCAATAATGGCTAACTGTATAGACACGACGTTCAATTTAAGTTCATTGTTTGTTGCTTGTACATGATCTTTGATTCGGATTCGGACACAAGCATTACGGACCTGAGACCCTCTTTTGGGGACACACTTTGAACCAAAGCCGGATTTTTTTCCACCACTAGCTAGCTTCAATAAAGGATCTCAATTACAAAGGACATTTGGAGACCATGGGGTCCACGTTTTTTGTCATAGCGTCGCCTACGCATTGCTCGAGCTTCGAGACTTGGGCGTAGAGTGTGAGGAGGATCCAACAACGGCATGGAGAAAAACTGAAGAAGGCGATGGCGGCAATGCGGAGGAGGAGCACCGCGCGAAGGGCGGAGCTTCGGGCGCGGCGATGAGGAGGAGGATCTCGGCGTTGGGAGAAGCACAAATTAAGAGGAAGATCGAATTGGGACCATTGGGGGGGGGGGGGAGAAGTAGGAGAAGAATTGTGCGAATCTGTGATGATGAGAAACTACTCAAAGCGGTTCGTTTGGGGACGAGAATCGATTTTTGGTCAGCGATAGGTCGACCGATTCGTTCATCTTCTTTTACATTTGTACATGATTATTTCTCAATGCTAATAATTTGTCGGTAGGAAGAGTAGCTTAGCTAGTAGCCGATGACCTCGGTGAGGAGCTTGTACGCCCGCACCACGACCCTATTCACCCTCGACCGTCATCGTCGTCATCCCGCCCGCATCACCTTCTCCGCGACGTCCTTGCGCCCGCTGCGCGGCGGCACCCCTGCGCTAACAACCTCCGCTTTATTCCCCACGGTTGCCGCCGGTCGCGACATCGTGTTCTCCTCCTCGGCCGCCTTGTGCTTCTTCTTCTTCGCGGCCGGGTGTTGGTGGTGGGCGAGCTCCGAAGACGACGCCCTTGACCTCCGCCTCGGCGAGCACAACCCCGCCTCGTGGCGCTGCCAGCGCTCCTCATCCGACGCGGTCGGGTTCAACCCAACCCACAAAACTGGAACGGGTTCAACCCATCCCAGGTTGCCCCCCATCCAAACGCATGGCTAGAGAGTGACCTCCACAAACTTTATCTCACGTTTCTCCCTCCATAAGAAGCTTTTTCTAAGTCTATCATTTTTTATCAACCATTTGTTTTCTGGAAACACCGTCAGATGATATATAGGTCGCGATGATAAGACAGTTTTGACTAAAGTCTCTGTCCTTCCATCCTGTTAATCTTGCTCTTACTTTATCCATTAATGGTTTACATCCACTCTTCTCAATTTCCTAATACGGAGAGGTAACCTTAAATGTTTCTCGAGGAATTTACAAATTTTTCCAGGAAAGTTCGGAATGATACTGGCAAATTTCAACTTAGAAATGTTGATCTTAAGGTCCGAGCACTTCTTAAAAAAACTTCAGAATCTTAAGTAATCTCTCTAGTTCTGTGGTTGATGGTTCCAAGAAAATTGTGGAGTGCTCCGCGTATATCGAACATCTTAGCCTACTAGCCGACCTTGGGAGAATAGGTCGAGTAATGGCCAAATAAGGGGCAACTAACTGTATATATAGACACGACGTTCATTTCGAGTTCACTGTTTGTTTTTTTTTTTTTTTTTTTGACGCAAAGTTCACTGTTTGTTGGTTGTGAGTGATTTTTTTTTTTTTGGACAACTAACAGCTTGATATTCCGGAATCCGGACACAAGCATTCGGGACACAGACCCTATGTGGGTACACACTTTTAAACCAAAACTTGATTTTTTTTTTTCCCCACCACTAGCTTCATATATATATTAAAGAAAAGAATTTTTTTACGAGTGCTTGTGAGGAACCGGTGGTTCCTCCCATTAAATTATTTTCAGCCGGTTCCACCCCCAAATTCTAAATATGGGGTAGTTTAGTATTTTGCATGTAGCACAACTTCTCAGCTCCACGCATCCAAATTAAGTAACTCCTACGGCGCCGATTTCTTCTCCTCCCCGGTCGTCGCCCACTTCTCGTCGCCATCTCGGTCAGCACCTCCGGTTCACCACCCACGCACAGTGCCACAGAGGGCGCAGTCGCTCCGATCCATGTCGACTGGCCCGGCAGCGCCTTCCCCATCGCCATTCGTCCCCATTGCTGCGTCGTCTCCCTAGAAGCCCGTTATTTCGTTTTTTTTCTTTAATTCGGAAGAAGCAAACTCGATTTGGACAAGAAGCCGATTCATAGATTCACAAGAAGTTTAGGAGGAGCAGCTCCTCATCCAACTAAAAGGACCATTGTACCCTTCAATGTTAATTATAATTCAGTTCTAGTGTCATGGTTCCACTTGGTTCCTTTCATGTGGTTCCTCTAACTTTTTTAACCATTAGATCAGACCAAATGGAGGGCCTACATTAATCCCAAGCATGGTAAAAACTCTCATTAAAGAATCTCAGTACAAAATATCCTACCATTTGGACACTTTCGGGGCCACGTTTTTTTGTACGACTATGCATTGCTCGAGCTCGAGACATGGATTTAGAGTGTGAAGGGGATCCAACAGCGACATGGTGGAGAAAAAGACTGATCGCGACAATGCAGTGGAGGAGGAGCATGGCGCGGAGGACCGAGCTCGGCGGCGATGAGGAGGATCTCGGCGTTGGGAGAAGCACAAATTAAGAGGAAGGATTAATTGGGACCGTGGGATGAAGTAGGAGAAGAACTGCGATGATGAGAAACTACTCCTAAACGGTTCGTTTGGGACTAGAATCGTTTTTTCTCACTGATAAAATCGGTCGACCGATTCGTTCATCTTCTTCCTGCTGTACATGATTATTTCTCGATACTAATAATTTGTCGGTAGCAGCTTAGCTAGCAGCTGATGACCTCAGTGAGGAGCTTGTAGCGCCGCACCCTGACCCTATTCACCCTTGCCTTCGTCGTCGTCGTCGTTCCCGCCCGCATCACCTCCTCCTCGTCCTTGCTGCCGCCGGCGCTGGCGGCACCACTGCTAACAACCTCCGCTTTCTTCCCCACGGCTGTCGTCAGCCGCGGCGTCGTGTTCTCCTCCTGGGCCGCCCTGTGCTTCTTCTTCTTCACGGCCGGGTGTTGGTGGTGGGCGAGCTCCGAAGGCGGCGACCTCGACCTCCGCCTCGACGAGCACAACCCCGCCTCGTGGCGCTGCCGCGGCTCCTCGTCCGACGCGGTCGTTGTCTTCAGCTTCTCCTCGAGCGTCGGCTTGTTGTTGTTGTTATTAGCCGCCGCCGCCACCGCCGAGGCAACTCGCCCGCCTTGATCGGCCGGCGACGTCGTCGTCGGCGCCCGCAGGCACCAGTTGCAGCGCCTGTACGCGGCCGCTCTCGGGTAGAGGTCGCTGCAGTACCTGTGCTGCAGCCGCGCGCGGCAGCACCTGCACCGGAACAGCTCGTCCGCCAGCCCGTGGTCGCCGCACATGCAGCACACGGCGCCGCCCTCGACACCATGCGCAGCCGCTGCCGCCGCCGGCGACGCCATGGCGTGCTCTGGATGTGTGGTGAGGGAGACGTCGCGAGCGGACTGGAGCTAGCAAGGCATACGTACTGGCTGGTTGGCTGGCGCTTTGATGGTGGCCGGCCGGGGGCTCGAATTAACGGTCCTCCGGTAGCTGTCGGCCGTGAGGCACCGGCCGGGGAGAGGAGAGACGCCGAGACGGGGGTCTATTTATGCAGCCGAGAGGTGAGAGAGCGAGTCATGGGGAGAATTTTGTATGTGATGTGAACACGGTTGTCGTGAGTCCGTAGACCATCATGTCTTTCTTGTAGCATGCATCATATCATCGGTCCCGGCACGCTTGTCCAGACTCGCCGTGCGATCCAGACGGTACGTTTGGTCCGTCCGTCAAGCACGGCCAGCAGCCGGTTGGACATGGACGTCGACACGACACGATTCAGATGTGGCCACTGGAACGATTAGTGATGTCAAAGTAACGATCATCATTAGTGCCCACATTAATTCCAATCAGGCGGGAAATAATAATAAACATGCATGCATGATGCATGAGGACGCATCAGATGAGACCGTTTTAATTTCAGCTTTTTTTTTTTTTTTAATTTATAATATGGCCAACCCATCCATGGACGAGCATGAACCGCGCGTGCGTCGCCGTCGAAGTAGCAGCTCGCGGCAGGCAGGCAGGCCGGCGATCGACGGCGCCGCAGGATGTTTCCTCGCCGGATAAAATCTCAGGTGGTTGGAATCGTCTTTCGGGCGGGCAATCGGCCGATTGATGAAAACCGTTTGTAGTTAAGCAAAAGTAAGTAACTGTTGTTGCAGAATCGAGATGGGCAGCCCTGGCCCTCCTGCAAGCGAAGTGCGTGCGGCGTGAGTGGTGCGTGACCATGACGTGGAATCTATGGATGGATGTGCCGTACAAGGCCGGCATTGGCGAGAGGCACACGGCACGACTTTGACGCGCGACCTCGAGACTTTTTTTGGTTGGTTTTTGTCTTCCTTGCGCACTAAGAGATGAGATGATGACGGAAGGAGCGACCAGGCTTGCGATTGCCGGGCACCCCCTACTTTCGTAGGTACTGTAGGCTATCAGTGTCATGTTTGATGACATCTACGTACTATCTGGTTTAAACTAGCTAGCTAGAGAATAAATATCATGTGAAGCGGTGTGAACCGGGTTGGGTTGCTTAAACCGACCGACCCCGTCCCGTCCGCGGCGTCGAGGACTCGAGCGAGGGCCAGGCCATTTAGAATAGAGATGGCCGGGTTGGTCATTTCGTCGGGGGCGAGTTAACAATGGCCGCCGTGACACTTTCTGAGCAGAGCGATCGGCCTCGATCGTCTCGGCAAAGCGCGGCTGCGCGTACGCGGCGGCGACGTACGAGCCGACGAAGCTGCGGCGCATTTGCGCGCCTCTTGTTGGATGTCGTGTGTCTCTTGTTTTCGGCCGGAGTGAGCCCGTCCATATACTTTTGGCACATACTCCTTCATCATAGTCTAATTGCTTTCCGTGTCGGCAGTTGAGATAGACATGCAGTGAAGCAATCGATATAATCCACCACCCAATCACACGGCATTCCCGTAGTTCCTTCATACAAACCAGGCATGCGGGCAAAATGAGACCTTGTTCTATCTAAACTATAAAATAGGACCTAGCAGTCTAAAAATATAATAATAAAATAATCAAAATACGATAAATCAAGAATCAAACTTATTCGTTTCAGGATGGGCAGCAAATGAGATTGCTGTCATGAACAAGGAAAAAAACAGAGTTAGCCCTAGAATATAATGACCTGGAAAATGAGATGGAAATTAGAATATTGTCTGATTCAGAATTAGTGAGATTTAGACAGGTATCCAAAGAATTAGATAAGATTTGGGCATTAGAGGAAATTAAGGCAAGACAGAGATCAAGAGATAGAGATATTAGAAGGGGATAGAAATACAGCCTATTTTCATGCAGTTGCAAATAATAGAAGTAGGAAAAAGAGAATTGAAGCTCTGGAAGGTCCACAAGGTTTAGTAGAAGACCAAAGTGGCATGTTAAAGATAGCAGTAGATTATTATAAAAAACCTGTTTGCTAAAGAAGATAGACCTAGTGTTCAGTTAGCTGAGGATTTCTGGAAACCAGAAGATAAGGTTTCAATGGAAGAAAATGAGTTGTTGACTAGACCCTTCTCTGAGGAAGAGATGGCAGCTGTATTTAGCTGCTATGTAGATGGAGCCCTAGGACCTGATGGGATCTCATTTTTTTTTTCTACCAGAAATATTGGGATCTCATCAAGAGTGATCTTGTAAACATGTTTAATGATTTCCATTCTCGAAAATTAGACATATATAGGCTGAATTTTGCTATGATAACTCTAATCCCAAAAGAAGCTGGGGCCACAAATATGAAAAAGTTTAGGCCTATTAGCCTGATCAATTATAGCTTTAAAATCTTTTCAAAAGCTTTGACTTTAAGACTTGGAAGCATATTGGATAGACTAGTTTCTCAGAACCAAAGTGCTTTCATTAAAGGTAGGTTTATACTTGAAAGTGTTGTCATTGCTCATGAAGTGGTTCACAACATTCACAAGAACAAAGAACCTGGTTGTGTTATAAAGCTAGACTATGAGAAGGCATATGACAAAGTTAACTGGGATTTCCTTCTTGAAATCCTTGTCTCTAGAGGTTTTGACAGTAATTGGATAGAATGGATAAGTAGCATTATGAAGATGGGGTCAGTCTGTGTGATGGTTAATGGAGAAGAGAGTAGGTATTTCAGAACTGGTAAAGGGTTAAAACAGGGTGACCCACTGTCCCCACTTTTGTTTAACTTAGATGGAGATGTCTTGACTAGGATGCTACTCAGAGGTGCTAATAATGGTCTGATAAAGGGTTTAGAAACTGATTTCAGAACTGAAGGAATAGTGGCTCTGCAATATGCAGATGACACCATTCTCTTCTCTGATAATGATCCAAACCATCTACTAAACCTTAAAGGCATTCTGATGTGGTTTGAGCAATTATCAGGGATGAGGATAAATTTTCATAAAAGTGAGATAGTACCTATTAATGTTTCAGAAGAAGAAGCCCATGTAATGTCACATATCTTTTCTTGCCCTTTAGGTGCCTTTCCTATTAAATATTAAGGAGTTCCCCTTCATTATGATAACCTCAGGAGGGAGGATATCCAACCACTGGTAGACAAGCTATTGGATAGGATAGCTGGTTGGAGAGGTATTTTCCCTGTATATGTTCTTCTGCAATGTGGCAAATCAAGGTGCCTCCTAGAGTGCATTTTTTTTCTTGTGGCTGTTATCTAAGAGTAGAAATCTTACTAGAGACAATGTGAACATTAGAAAGAAGTTGGACGATTTAACCTGTTTGTTCTGTTCAGAACCTGAAACTGGACAACATTTATTTTTTGACTGCACTGTAGCCAAACTGATGTGGGATGCCATGTCAGAGGTACTAGATAGAGAGGTTGGACAGGATTTTATTTCTATTGGCCAGATGTGGCTAAGCAACAAGAAATTTCTAATTCATAATGTGTTTTGTGCAGCTGCTTTATGGGGAATATGGAAACCGAGAAATTTTTTCTTTGTTTTGAAAGGACCGTGGTTGGATATAAGGAATTTACTCTTTAACATTGCTGCTCTACTCCACTCTTGGTTGATACTGTGCCCGGAAGAGAAGAGATTGGAGTATGTGTCGAGACTGTCGAAGCTCAGAGAGATCGCGTCAAGGGAAGCAAGGATCTGCTGCTAGCCCAAGTACAAGATGACTGGGACAAGTATATGTTTGAGAACGCCCTGGAATGGAAGTTTGGCAAGATACCAGAAGAAGTAAAGAAACAAGATGGAAGATAATGCTGTCGGGGAGGAAAGATCTAGGAAGCGCTGGTTTAGTCTTATACCTGCTGCTGATGACAGGTTCTAGTTGATTAGTTAGTGTGGTTAATGAGCTCTATGCAGTGAGATGTAATAAGTGAGATTGTGAGCGTTTTCACTCTTCTGGACAGGGGTAACCCCCTATGCGTTGAACCTGTATGACTTGGTCCTTGTGTTTTAATGCAATGACTGGGGCTATGCCCTTTTATTCAAAAAAATACTTATTTGTTTCTTCATTGCATAATTTTTATTTGAACAACATCATTCTCTTTGTGATTTGAATTATAGAAGCTTTTTTTAAAAAAAAAAAAGAACCTTGCTGTCTTAATATGAATAGTAATTTGTGGTTTTCTAATGTGAGTCTAAGGAGCACCAAGCTCACTGCACAGCACAACAGTTGTGCACCAAGCTTGGCAAGTTATGACTTTGGATTTCATGGAAGATCAATAGTGCTGCTAAATGTGTTTTGGTGGTTGTGATTTCTACACTAAATAAGCTCATTCTTAATAAATAATAATGTTTATAAGTTACAAGTGGCTCCCTTTAATCATTGTGTACGACAAGGACCTAGTTTTTTTTTTTAACGAGGGCGACCCCATTTCCATTAAGAGCAATGGAAATTAGATTACAGATTAGACAGAAAAAAGAAAAGACAATTGCTAGTACCAGAGCACCCAAAACGACCTCCAGCAGAGTTCTCCCAAAAAAAACCCTCCAGCAGAATACTAAGAAACCTTCCTCCAACTGTACTGCATTGAGAGCCAGTTCTTGATGGACGAAGCCCTTTGCTTTCAGTCGTCGGTAAATTAAGCATGGGTTCCTCTTTTCGCACTCAGCCGGATGGTCAGACTAAGAAGGTGAATCAATATATGGGAGACGTTCATGTCTTACTTTGTTAACGCTTTCCCTTCCAAACGTATTCATTGGTTATCATTAGATGAGTTTTGGTACAGCTCTAGCTATTGGTTGCTCACATTTTCGAGCATTAACTATATGGTTTCCCTTCCACATTTCACAGGTTATTAGGCTGATGGATAAGACAGCTGGTGATCATGTTTTGGTGTGAGCGAGAAAATATTGTACCATAGCTAATAAGCTGTAAGCGTACTAAGATCACTCACAGATATATGGTTTTAGTGTTTAGAATTAAACTGGAAAACGATGGAGTCTAGCACAGATTTACTGAAGAACGGATACAATCAGGCGAGCAGCGAGCTCACTGCCAACCCGGACGCAGCCGGTCCTAACTGCCTCGTTCTACAGCTTGCCCTCCACGATGATCGATCGACCGCTCTTGCACGCAATCTCCCCACAGCTATTCTGGCTTCCAGGCCGGGCCAAAGTATTTCGGGTTGGGCCTTGGCGTTTTCTTGGGCCTGGTGATAACTGGAGGCCCGTCCTCAGCTCCGTTTCCGCCAGCTTCAACGATTGGCTTGATCACCTTCTTCAGTTATGACAGCATCATCAGCTTGTTCTTGCTCTTCCATGTTCACTGCTTGCTCTTGCTCAACTTCAGCAGCCACGTTCCTGACATAAGCTAGCCTGATAAGTTCAAGCGAACATGCTAGTTTCTGTATGTAAACTCTATGATTGGATTGGGGACCGTAAAATTATGCCAACTCTCATTAGTTAAGCAACATCTTGAGTGTACAGGCCAAGCTGCCGATGAAGAAAAAAAGTTACGAGGAATCATTCTAAATGGCACTTTCAGATTGACAACGTGGTTTTGCTTAAACTCCAACAATAGAGTGTTCGTTGCTGCTGCTGCGGCGGCGGCGGCGGCGGCAGTTAGCACAGTATTGTGTCAGATGCAACTGCAGCTTCAGCAGCAACCACACAAAAAATGCCTGCCGAACATCTCAAGCTAAGCTTTTCAAAACACCTAGCTTTGGCCCTTCCCAGATTCTAGCTGAAGTGGGACAGGTTAATTATAAGTCACAGCTTCCTTCTTCGTCTTCTCATTCACTCGGTGTTCCACCACATCTCATTTGAAGCCTTGGGTGACCCATCAACATGTGATTGGTTCTGTCCCTGATGGCGTTAAGCCCTTACCTGCTCCTAAACGTGACTTGTAGAAACGTTTAGCACATGCACATCATTGGTCATCTCCAGTTTATAAGTGTTGATCAAGTGGTCAGGTGGAGCTATATGGACATTTGTGTAGCAACAGATATCTATTTGATGCGCAATTGGGGTCAAGCGATGTCTCAAAACAGGTGAATGTCAGCAATTTTGAGCATGTAGAGGCACATCAAGACATGCAAGATGGGTCGGAGACTAGTTCATGAAGAGGATACAATCATGTGTCTTGGGTTACCAATGGCTTAATACTTAATAGTGTGCTTGCAAGACCCGTGTAACTGAGGTGTCGTGGCTGTTAAATAGTAGAGCGAGTTGAGACAGAGAAGTCATCGAATGTATGTATGGACAAGTATATACGATTGCTGTTTCAGTTCCCAAACTATCATCTGTTGCTACGCTATTCCTTCTTCAAAATCCTATTCCTAGTACCTCTAAGGATGTTTGGTTTGGACTTTGTACCCTGTGACCGACTCACATCGTGAAGGGATGCCTCTACCAGACCCTGATAAATTTAGAACAAAGGAGTAGAAAATATCAGACCGACAGACCCTGATACTTGAGAACCTAACTGCCGCAAGGGCTGCCTGCAAAATTGGCTAAACTTAATCATACGGGTTCGAACTCACACAGTTTTCAAAACCGAGGTTCCAACCCAATATCTAAAATAAAAGGAAAACTGAATCCAATATATATTTGATCAAAGTCTAATCACCATCCAAACTCAGATGGCTCAGCTGTATTGATAACAATATTCCTTTTGATTCCTATGCAAGCATTTTCTACTGATTTGTGTGCCCGAAACTTAAGATCCAAACAGAAAAATCATATAACAGGGTCCAAGGGGCTGGGGCGGCGGCGGTACAAAAATACAAATTATATGTAACGTAACCAAGAGCATGAAAATGATCGTCAACCACAATGTTGAGGTAAAAATGGACGCACAAACAATAGTTTAATTTATTACCAAGTCAAAATTTCTTGAAAGAATACCGACAAGACTACTACAAGCCACGGGTTCCATCAATTCTTGCGGACGCACACACACACAACAGCTACAGGCACCATACCATGTCCCATACCATCCGTTCAACAACATATCTCGCCCACTTTTTAGGACAACCTATAAGGCTATAACCTTCTCACCTGACGCTACTATGCTCACCGGACCAAAACCTTTGTTTCCCGTCAGAGGGACACATCGGAGGGGAGCTTTCTAGCTCACTAGCTGCTGGTTGCCATACATCGGGGGTAGCGCCATATGCTGCAGCATACATGTTTGGGTGTGGCACGGGGACGCATAGCCATATCCGCCATAGAATGGTGTGCCATAGTACATGTTGTTCCTCCTGTTGCCAGAGTCACCCCTCGACTGGAAACAGAAAAGGAAATGGGTGTAAGGGGAGGAAGGAAGCAAATGGTTTCACAAAAGCATATACCTTTCAACGTTGTGAGCAACTATAAATATGATGCAATGCTAAACAAGAAAGAAAAACCACCAACTCATGCTTTGGTAGATATATGATGGATGGTATTAAATATGCAAACACCTGTACTAACAGAACAAAATCTGTGCAAGAGATCAGAATGCCCTGGGAAATTCAAATAGGAAACAAAAGAACTACCTTATTGCTGCTTAATGCTGCAAGATGCAACCATATTTAACCTTTTTGTTTCAATTAGGATTGTAGGAACATATTGTCAATACTCCTCTAAAACTGTGGTAAGCTACTTGCGATCAAGGTTACAATTTTCAGACAGCTGTTTTTTAGCCTTAAAAGTAAAAAGGGAATTATGCAGCAGATTGATCAAGTTCTTTTGTTCGAGGGATTAATAAGTGGAGGGTGGAACATCATCCAGCAAACTCCTTCTGAGAGTTAGTTTATTCCTCCACTAACCCAATGAATGAAACCGATAGTGGTGAGTGCAATTGCAAAGGCTAATCAACATCATTTAATGAACAGAATCTTACATGTGAAAAAGGTTAGTTGGGCACATCCAAAGTTAGCAGACCTAGCTATTGCAATGATACAATTTAAGAAAAACTGATTGGGTCGGCTGAAACTGATGTTATAACAAGCAACTACAGAGGAACGGTGGATAACCCAGGTAGCTAGCAAAGAGTTGGAGCTAGTGCCTTGGGTTCTCATTGACCACGCACTCATTGGAGTTGTGGCCGGGCCAGATGGGGAGCTCAAACCTCGGTTCCCATATTCCAAGGTAGTGGTAGGGGAGGGCTATACCAAGTGATTACACAAAAAAAAATATTGGGCCATTTGCAGGACTGCCCTTGTTTTAGAGGTCAATTGCTCGTTTGCCCTCGTTTTTTTTTTTTAACTTCACATGTTGGCCCCTATTTTTTTAGTCTTCCAAATGCATGGTTGCTCCTCAAAACGAGCAATTCGAGCTCAAAAAAGGGGCAATCATGCAATTGGAAGACTAAAAACAGGGGCAAACATGCAAAGTTAAAAAAATGAGGGCAAACGAACAATTGGACTTCAAAACCAGGGCAGTCTAGCAATTTTCCCAAAAATATTCCTCACCAAGGGGGGGGGATGAATAAAGAGGAAGGCAATGTCAAGCATGACAAACCTGCTTATGCGATGGGCTGCGGCCCCATGAAAGGCGAACTGCCTGCTTTCCAATGAATGATCCATTTAATCCTTGTAGTGCTTCTTCAGCATCAGTTCTACAAGTATAGTCGCATGGCTTAAGCATCACTTCAGCACAATTATGGACATAATAAATAGCAAATCATACATACCTGCTAACAAATTGAACAAAGCCACATTGCTTTCCTAGAGGGATTTTCACAGAGGCAAGATCACCATATTTGGCAAAGGCTTTTCTAAGTTCATCTTCACTGACATTGGGGTCAAGCCCACCAACATATACCTAAAGGAGGGCGACAACTACAGATTAGAAACTATCTATCAACTTAAAGGTAACAAAAACCACAGGTAAAGAGTACCACAAACCGTTCTGTTAGAAGAATCGCCTTCTGAATGACCAGGAGTTGAGGAGCCAGAATCTCCTGAGTTCATCAAGTTCAGTGAGCAGATCAGAAAAAATAGAGAGATTACACAAAAGAATATGAGCAATGTCCACATAAGATGCTCTGGGAACATTAATTTGGTTTGGATTTGACTCTTCATGTATTAACATATAGCAAGTTTGAATCAAGGAACTCAGCTATAAAATTTTTCATGCAAGGTTGTTTTCCTGATACTATTCATTAATTTCAACAGGCTACCGTATCAGCAGGCCAAGGAAGAGAATGAGTACTTAGTAGACTGGTGCTAGAGATGAGGCCACAGCCATCCAATCAGATAGTGGGATTTCCCTAGAAATCAGTTTTTTTTTTCAGAACACTGTAGACATAGAAATCGAGCTTACATACCACTAGCCAATATACCCAAAGTTTTTTATAGTTACGACCATAAAACATGTGTTTCAGTAATTCACCTTTAAATCATCAGAACTTTGAGAAGTACTAAAAAAAAACTAATTAGGACTCAGGAGGATGAAACAGATGATTTGGCAACTTAGTTTCTTTGGAAGTAAACGAAAAAAAAAAAAGCAAAGTGAATTCTGAATGTGTTAGCAGTGGTTTTTGCCAAAATGCAGTCATGAGTTCAGTCATCAATAAAATAAGAACCAGACCATCAGCCTAACCAGTATGGAAGATGGATACACACCTCTGGTCAGGTACGTGCTGTTGAGTCGTTCGGGCAATCTGTGGCCCAGACGCTCGCAGACATTATAATTAACAAAATTACATGACTGCAAGTGTTCAGCATGCATATGCAGCCATGCATAAAGGGACCAAGCATTCTAGCCAACTGGATAGATGAGAGTCAACAGCTGTGTATGCTTAAAAAGATAACCACTTAATAACGGTTATAACCTCTTAATCAGAAAAAGGCGGTATGTAATATGCATAGAATCATTCAAATAATTTCTATAAAAATACCGTTCAACTGATGACCGCGGTTACACAATAACTTGACTGGAGTGATGACCAGGAAGGTCTGAATAATCACATCCCCCCACCCCAGCGCATTGGGTACAAAAGAAATAGCAAGGCGGGCCGTCAACCTTTGCACTCGTGGGCCGGTCAACCTTTTGCGCTAGTGGACTGTCAACTCCTGACAGGTAGCCTCACAGCAGTTAGCGTTCAGCAATTTCACATGGATGCATGCACGGCAAACTCTAATGTGATTGACATGCAAACAGTGCGTTAATCACAAGTCCATCTCAATTGCCATGCAAGCGCTTGTTCAGTTTCTGTCCTGTGAACTAAACACGCCTCGGTATCAAGTAGCGCTTAATATTACTGACTTTAACAAAAACTCAAGGACACCTAAGAAACCGGACAATAGCCACAAAATTCCCATATCGAGGGGTCAAAAAAACCAGGTCAAGGAACATGCTACGGTACTTGTGAGAGATTTTTTTACATGCGGGGGTGAAAATGGCCCCTCGCGGATCTGGGTCAAAAGCTAAACCATTGATAGCCTAAAATATTTGACAATCTATGGTTGAATGAAAAGATGCTACACTATTTCAGACTATGAAAAAACAATAGAAGATGGGGATACCTGAAGATCTTCTGGGAGTCGCGGGTCCTATACGAATTGGCCTAGTAGAGCAATATACACCATTCATTTCAGACATCGCATGAGATTTGTCGTTGTCATCTCCAAACCTAACAAATCCATAGCCCCTAGAGCGGCCTGTGTTTGCATCAATAATAACTTTAGCTCCTTTCACGGCGGTACTTGCTAGAGAAAAGCTCCAGCAGCATCTCATCAGTAACATCAGCAGCTAGATCACCAACAAATATCGAGTGATCAGAAGCTACTTCAGATCGCTTTTCACCCATGCTATATGATGCCCAGTTCAACTTAAATGCCCGATCAGTGTTTGGCATCACATGACCAGTAAAATTCTGAAGTGCCTTTTCTGCTGATGCATGAGAAAAGAACTCAACAAATCCATACCCCTCTGACTGTCCTGTTTGCCTATTGCATTATAACTTTTATTGTAACCACCTACAAAAAAATGTAAGGTAGCAAAACACAATAAGATTACTAGTTCAAAAGTTCTGGAAGCACAAAAACACAAAAACAGAACGAAGAAATAGTAAGTCATGCCTCGCTGGCAGTTAACCTCATGTGTATCCGATAAACATACTTTCAGCTATGGCTCCATTCAGCTGCCGGTAAATGCAGCTGCTGCTGGCTGTCAACATAGTATTTTTTGTGAGAGCCAGCTGCAGCAGCAACCAAAAGCGGCTGTGAAAACCGACGCCGGACATGGCATGTGTTTGAAGAAAGGTTCCTGGTAGCTACTACTACTACAAGCTAGTACAAAAAATAAAATAGATACAAAGTAACTTTGTCCATTTATATCTGCTACTGAAGAGGCATTGTATCAGTACCCTATCACATGGATCCTATAATCAGGCACCTTTTCTCTTCCTGTCAACATCAGTGAGCATACCCCGAAAAGGATAATTGGCCCAAGGCCAAAATTATTGCTTCCTTTTGCTCCACCAAAAGTTATTCTACTGATACAGCCTACAGGATCCACCAAAGCGAAGAAGCTAACTTGGCCCATTCAAAGTGTTTATTACTTATCAAGAATCAAGACCATTTCCTCCAAGTAGGTTATATGCATAAATCCTACCAGAGGTCGGCACGTTTGTCACCTCGCATACACCAATTCAAGGGAATAAGATGACCCCTTCTTGTATACTAGACTATAGGGAAACTAAAAGATACAAAAAAAGTTTAAAGCTGTTACACGGCTCTAAAACCAAACAGGAGATACTAAATGATCAAACAACAAGAGCATTCTGTCCGTACGGCATTGAATGACCTCGAACTTGGCGCCTTAAGCATCTTTGCAACGTCTAAATTCTAAAAACATGGCACCTTTATTTGCACCAAGCAAAAACCAAGCGCAGTTTAAGCTTGTATATCAATCTGAGGCAAAAAGCACACAAATCAACACGCGGGAATGGTACAAATCTAGCTGTATTCATGAGATCCAGCACGGAGGAGTCCGGATCGGAAGAGAAAGCAAACCTCGCCGCTGGGCCCGAAGCAGCTGTGTAGGTAGTTCTCGTCCATCCAGTACTGGAGGTCGCCGACCCAAATGGTCTTATTCTCCTCGCACCCGTTCCCGCCGGATCCGGCCGCGGGCGGGGTCGGCGTGCGGCGCCCGGCCGCAGCTTGGGGCAGCGGTGGCGGGCCAGCGGCGAAGTGCTTGGCAAACTGCGGCGGCGGCGGTGGCGCGGCCACCATGGGCGGCGGCGGCGGGTACGGGATGACGACCCACCGTGGCTGCGGCATGTGGTGGTGCGGGTGAGCATGCTGCGGGGGCACGTGGGGGTGGGCGTGAGGGTGGTGTGGAGGCACGGCCGCCTGGGAGTCGGTGGTGGTCGCCGCCATCTGCATCGCCGCTGCAGCCGCCGCCGCCGCCGCCGAGGAGGGTCGTGTGGGGTTGGAGGGCTCGCGAGGGGTGGAGGGCGGAAAAGAGAAGGAGCTCGTGGCTGGGGTGAGCTGAATATATACGGGGTTAGAAACGGATCTGCGCCGTCAGATCTTGGAGTTCGTTATGGTCTTGGCCGTCTGATCGCCAGGGTGGGTGGCTGACGCGTGGGCCGGCGGCTCCCATGTTCTGCGATTTCGTGGTGGGTGCGTGCGTGGGCAAGAGATATCAGTTTGCTTTTTCAGCGTGTGCTTTGGTCTGGCTATTTATTGCCACCACTAGTCCTAAAATGAATTAGTAGAGTTGTCCTAAGTCAATTTTTTATAAATTTAACTAAATTTATAAAATATTAATAATTATGCGGCCAGCTATGGGATGGCTATGATCGGCCATAGCGTGCGAGCGTGCGTGCTCGTGAAGAAGAAGAAGAAAGATGGGTATATTAGAGAAAACACGGGTTAGAAAGGAGTAAGAAAGGGTTCAGTTTGTTTCAAAATGGTTCAAGGTTTCCAATGCAAAAATGTTTCGAAAATTATTATGATAGAAAACACTTGGAGATGGAGAAAAAAAATAAGGATGCTATTTGTTTTGTTAATAACTTGCTAAACTTAGTGGTTCATGTAAATTGTAGTAAACACTTAGAAAAAAATATTCCCTTTAATTCTGCAGAACCTGTTTTGGGTTGAGGTGTCTCACAATTTTATGTCTCATTCTGAGAATATATTTCTTATAAAACTAGAATATTTTCCCTTAAGCGGAACACTAATAAAAATGAATCGAATGAACATTTTTTAGTATCTCGCTTTTTTAGAAAAAAAAACTTAACCAAAAGTTTGTTTTTCTTATTAAGAAGACCATTTGATACCGTGAAGGATGGATACACAAAACATTTTTACGTGACTAAGTTTGCTTTCAAGTTTTTTTTAGCATCAAGTTTGCTTTCAAGTTGTGTATTAACTTCCAACCTGTTAGTTAGTATAGGACACTTGTGGTTTTCAATTAACCAAGGTCAGTTAGTGAAAATCTATAAGAGAAAGTGAGGGGGTGTTTGGATTGCATTCATATAATAATTATAGCACCTGTAAATAAGAAATTTGGATAAATTGTTGGATTAAATTCAAGTGTTTTGATCTCGTTCTCATTTTTTTTTTATTTCATTTTGTCTTTCTTTATGAGATCGAAACCATAACCTTGTAATTTTGTGATATGAATCACTATAATGAAACTCTTAATTAGGCGGGAACATTATATCATATTTGCTACCAAAATTGCATAATCACAATTCAAATCTTTGTGTGCTTTGTTATTATTTGTATCTCTACTACTGTCTAGTTATAAGTATTGTTTTGTTTTTCTTGTGTGCTTTTGTTAACACACTTTTCCTATATCCTCCTATATATAAGATAAGAAAGTGTAACACTCAAAAGTTTGCATAAGCACAAGAAACACCGCTTTGTAAGGGCTGATTGCTTATATTGCTAATTTGAAGTGGATAAAGGCTTGATTTGGAAGTGCATGACGTAAATGAGTTCTTTTCTCTACTTCTTTTCAACCAATAAAACAGGGGTATCTTTACTTCAATAAATGAAATCCATGATTTATGGTCCCTGCATTTGTAAAATGAATAAGTAATGCACTACCCGAGAAAATAATATATCTCTATATGACTTTATTTAGCAATACCAATACGCACATACACTCCTATGCTATAGTACTTCGCGTTGTAGTAGTAGCATTTGACCAGCCGATTTGATGATTTCCCCGTTATCTTCAAGTCGTTTAATAACCTCTTAAAAACAAATGGTTATATGTGCAACTAATCCAATATATATTGTGTAATGCCACGCATCGACTTTGGGTGTGTACTCCTGCATTAATAAAACTCACTGTTCAAAAGTCAAACAAAACAAAACAATTATATGATACAAAAATAAGTAGCATAGATTAATTATGTGTATTCTACTTTAATAATAGACCTAGATAGCAACATTGTTAATACTATCCAATATAAACATAGTCAAACTTAAAGCTAGTTTGACTAATACAAATCTCATAATTACATTCTTTTTTCTTTTTGAGACGAAGGAAGTATACAGTTTAATAAGAAAACTACCAAGTAAACGTGGAAAAAAAAAAAAATCAATGGGCCTATAGTTAAACTGTATGTAATCAATCACTCCTTGTGTTATTAGGTCGTTTTAAAGTTAGAGCAAAAAAGAAAAAAAAATCCCTTACCCCTAAGTACCAGACGCGGTCTTCTTTTTTTTTTTTTTGATAAGCCAGACGCGGTCTTCCATTGTACGAGATCAACACGTCTACAGAAAAAAAGAAAAATAGGTCGTGCTCGATTGTGACAGCCAGATATTCCACTCGGCAGCCCCGGGGCCGGGCAGGCATATGCAAGCACAGTCGGTCGGATGGATGGAACAAGCAAACGTGCGCTTTGCTTCTGCCGTCCGTGTTGCTTGACTTTTATGCCAAGCCTTCTTCCTTCGCTCCCCTGTTGGTGTTGGAAACTTCTTCTTCCCCTGCCTGCCGCCTGCCTGGTCCACGGCGGCCACTTTTCGCGTTCCTCCGAGCGTTTTGGCCACAGGTTGTGACGCGACAGGCCACAGCCAAACGTCCGGTGCGGACCGCGGACGCGGACGGAGCCTTTGCCTGCCTACCCGCGGCCCCTGGCCCTGCCCCGTTCCGCTCCACCAACCGCGAGCGATCACGTCATGTCGTCGGCTGCATGCCCAAGCGCAACCACCACCACCTCGGGATCCAGTCCTCTGGACCTCGATTCCGCAGCCCGTCACGCGCTCGTGAATCATGCCGCGCCGCTGCGCCCCGCGTGAAACGGACACGTTTCACGACGGGACGAAGGGAACGGTTTGGGTTTGACCCGGCCGGCCGGGCCAGCCGCTGGTGGCACAAGAGGCGGAGGAGAGGGCGTCCACGTACCACGTCTGGAGCTCCGTTTCGTACAGTGATTCTCTGCCGGTGCAGTGTCGTCGGGGGACCTGCAGGATTCCGCGGCGCGTGGCGTGGGTGGGAGTCAAATCTACGGGATCGTTGTGGACTTGTGGTGGTCCGAGGTTCGTTCGCGGCCTGTGAACGTGCGAGTGGCGAGCCTAGCCTAGCGCCTACGCAGACCACCCTCAGATTAGGATTCTGCGTGTACGTAGGCACGACGCGAGTCTTGTTGTTCGCTTGCGTGCTCGCCTCTTGCGACCGATGCTGCTGCCGCTGTCTCGAGCTGGCGCCCAAGGCCGGCCACATCATCTCGCCGGCGGCCAGCCGACGCAGTTTTGTCTCGGGCCTGGCTGAGTGGCTGTCCTCTTCTCTCCCGTGGGGTCGGATCGATGATGCCCAGTTGCCCCGCTGCAGTCTCCACCCTGTTGCCAGTCCGTGCCCAGCTGCACCACACACACCTGGCCACCTCAGCACCAACCCACACGGGATTTCAGTAGCAACGACTATCTGCTCTTCGTTTTTCTTCCGTAATGATATCATCAAGACAAAAAGGTCTCAACTAGAGTTTATTTCTTCTTCATTTTTCAGCGAAATATTTTTTTTTTCTTCCTTCCTCTCCTCTGCTTCGAAGATTCTTCTATAGTTCGGGCCATACGTCTACTGTCTACCCTGCGCTCAAGGCCCAGTTAGCGTTGAATAGGCTATAAGCCATCGTCGGCAGGCCCTGACTCACAAACTAGTGGGGCGAGGGCCCGGGGAGATGAGGAACATGGATGGATCGGAAGAGCTGATATGGTACTGGGCCATGGGCCAGTTGATCTTGGGTAGAGTAGTACAAGAATTCGGATAGACACTGACCGAGCCGATTTATTATTTTTTGAAAATTAAGCCGTTTTTTGAAGATTTGGTCGAGACAAGGGCTGCGCTGCGCACCATGACGACATTCAATACTGCTTGCATTGCCTGTTCGTGGCGTCATGTCCTCGCCCATGCGGTGGCGTTAATCTAGCGTACAGCGGCGCGCAATGCATGCTGCAGACTGGGAAAATCGAGTCGGCAGGCCACCTGTTCCAAAGCTTTGTCACAGAGGAGGAGTAAACGCAGCACTGAAAGCAAGCGCCAGACACACCAGACCATGGTATTCAGGCCAGGGCAGAGCAGGCAGGGCGTGCTGGGGCATTCACCTTCACCGTTCACCACATGACACGTACGGAGTACTACGATAGGGTTACAGTACATGCACTGGCCCTCACGCACCGAGAAGAAGAAGAAAAAAAACAGACTGAAATGCTAGTACACAACTACACATACGATACGAAAACACACACATGCCCGTCTCTATTAACGTTACGTACATGCACTGTTCTGCTGCAAGGTCGATCAGCTGCTGCACGCGGCGCTCCGGCAGACCTACAGATCACCACGGCGTGCATGGTATGCATCCTCATGAAGCTGGTTCACTTGGCACGGACGAACGCCGCGATCCTGCCGAGGAGTTCCTTGGCCTCCTCCATTTCGTGATCCAACAGGAAGAAGACGTGACCGACTCCCTCCGACTCCAACACCTCCACCACCGCCGGCAGCTGGCCGCCGCCTCCGTCCTCCTTCACCTTCACGCACGCCGCCGCCACCGCGGTATCGTCCGCTGGTGCCGCAGCCAACGCCGCCGCCGCCGCCGGCTGCTCGCCACCCTTCGTCGACGACGTCGTCTTGGCGCGCGCCACGGCCTCGGCGTACGCCTTACCGCGCCACCGCAGGTGGTCTCCCTCGGCGACGCACACCATCACCTTCTCGCACGCCAGTCTGTCCAGCCCCGGCGCGCCGGGCTTCGTCGGGTTCATCCGGGGTCGTCCACGCCGTCGACCGCGCCGGGGCACACGAACTCCCACAGGTGCTTCTTCCTCCCGCCCTCCGCCGCCTCCACGCGCTTCGACGTCGTCGTCGTCCGGGGCCGCCGCCTGTGCTCCTGCTCCCCGCCGATGGGCTCCTTGCCCCAGAACCACGGGTGGATGAGCACGATGCCCTTCACGCCGCTGACGTCCGGGTGCATGGCAAGGTGGTGGCAGATGTTGCCGCCGGCGCTGTCGCCGACCAGGAAGACGCGGCTGAGGTCGCCGTGTGTGGCCACCCACGTGTCCGCCGCAGAGAGCACCCACTTGAGCGCCGCCAGGGAGTCCTCGTACGCCGCGGGGAGCATGTGCTCCGGCGCGAGGCGGTAGTCGACGGAGACCGCCACGGCGGGGCACGTGGCGACGAGGTCGTTCACGAAGCGGTGGTACACGCCGGAGCCCGCTGAACCCATCACGAAACCGCCGCCGTGGAAGTAGACCACCACGGGGAGCTTCTTGGCCTTCTTCTTCTTCTTCTCACCGTCGTCGTCGTCGCCGGCTGAGCTGCTGGTGGCTTCGGGCGGGAGGTACAGCCGCGCGAAGGTGGAGGCCGAGAGTGCCACGTCCTTGGACTCGACGCCTGTGGCGGCGTCGTGCCCAGGCAGGTCGAACGACATGATGAGGGGCCGCTCTAGGCGCCCGCTCTTGTACACCAGGAGGAGCGGGGAGAAGTCGTGGAGGACCTCGTTGTCGCCGTTGGTTCCGGCGGCGACGACCGTGGCGCCCGGCATTGTGTTGTGCGTGGCGTGCAAGGGTGACAGCTCGTCGGAGTGTAGAGTCTGCTGGTTGTTTTGGTGGTTTCAGAATTTCTCCAGTGACCGCTACTTAAGCTGAGAGGAGATATGGCACCTTCATGGCGACGCATGTGCGTGCAGGGTGGGCGGGCGGCTGTGTGCGTGCAGGGTGGGCGGGCGGCTGTCCTGGGGCTGGTGAGCCATGAATGTCCTCAATTCGTCGGCCGGCCGGTTTCATGTCAGGCAAAAAGATGCATCCCCAAAATTCTCATAAATCTCAAAACACAAATGGGAATGGCCATCCTTTCGGTAGACTATTTATCATATTTCTTGTTTTGTAGAACCATCACATTTGTTATTCTGAAAAACAACATAAGGAACCCCAAATTTCTATACGCCATTACTAATTGGAGCCTCTACGTACTTAATCGGCATGAGGCATGGTAGAGAAAAAAAAAAAAGATAAATCTTAAATCTATATCTATACCTACTAATAAAGAGAGAAAATTTCTTGACCCCAAAATTTGGGTCTGCCCATATCCATATGTATCCTGCAAGTCCGGTTATTTTACTACACCTACTCAGGTTCCAGGGTCCTTATGTAACTCGGTTACTTCAATATTTTTGTCCGGTTGTTTCTCAAATCCATACGTGTCCGGTTACATAACAAAATACATTGTTTCTCAGATCCATACGTATCCTGCAAGTCTAAAAATACAGGGTCCTATTATAGAAAGCCCGCTGGAAGTAATAATAAAACAAAGAAACATAACAAAAGGGAAAGAAAGAGTATGCAAGGACTCCAAATCAAGTTGGGAACGAACTCCAAATCGAATCTAGAAAGGCAATCGTTTCTTTTTCCATCCAGAAATCACCTCTGCAATGAATTCGAAGTGATCAAAATCAGACAATATATTCTGCGACTCCTGCTCGGATGTGTGCACCTTGGATGATTTTTTCCTTCAGCGCTGAGCACGGAGTGCGCCTAGGAAGGTGGTCGTCGTCCCCGACACCTCAAGGCAAGCCCAGGTGCAGCCGAGGCATGGAAAAGGAATTGCGGGGTCCAGGCGCGCAGGCGTGGCCATCGTGCCACGCGAGCGCATAGGCGTCGGGGTGCACGGAAGCCAGCCGCACCGGCCCGCGAGCGGTGGAACACATGGGCGACCAGGATGCGGCGTGAAAGCGGCGCAGGTGCAGGGGTGGCATGCGCGGCGTCCGAATGCGAAGAGAGATGCAGATAGCCCGGAGAAATGTGGTCTCATTTGTGGCCGCGGAGGAGGAGGTGAGAGGACCCGGCGTCCGGCCCGACTAGCGGCGGCGATGAAGATCGTGAAGGAAGAGAGGAGCGATGTGGCTGTGGTTCCTACTTGGAGAAGAAAACAAAAAAGAGAAATATAAAAAAGAAAAGAAAGATATTTTGTGATATTTCAGTTTGTACCACTAGAAATTAAGGTGAGCCTTTTCAAAAGTGGCTTCTTATAATTTGGATCATATTATATTTGATCTCACTGGTCACTAGATATTGACAATGATATAAAAAAATATAATAATAATAATCATTCAAAATTATGTTCATCACTAACACTAAATAATATTTCATATTATCCTGTTTACAACGCACGGGGCGGCAGGATTATGGGTCCCTAACGAGCCACCGAGAAAGGCCCCTTGCCAAACGCCATCAGGGCCGTGGGCCGTGGGCGTCGCGAGCTCCACCCTCCATGCGCTAGCTGCCACCCGAGCGTGGCCCATGCTAAATCCTCCACCACCAGAGGTACACCTCCCTCGCGAGGGAAAGCTGGGAGACGCCGTGCCGGGCCCGTGGTCTATGAGAGGCACTCGCCCTCGCTTGACCGGGTGTCGAGATATGCGATCTCTCGGCGTGGCTATGGAGGAGGAGGAGAAGGAGCGCTTTGAGAAGATCAGCCGAGCAGTGTCGACTTTTCGCGGCGACGGCGATGGAGATTAGGGAGGAAGAGCAAAGTAATATGTTGCGGTTGGTAAACTTCGGATGAGTATAGCAAGCAGTACGGTTCCGATAGACTCCGTACTTATTTGGGAAAGAGAAATCGGAGGAGAAAAAGTGATTATAGAAAATATAGTCTTTGAAATGAAATTTGCAAAATAGGTAAAATATACATAAGCAAGAAAACTTTTGTTCACATTTCTTATTAATGTTTGGTAATTATTTTCTCCCGTAGCAACGCACGGGCATATTTCCTAGTTACTCATAAAAACAAAAATTATGTAGCTCCCAATTAGTAATAAGTAGATCTGTTTTGTTAGATTAAAAAAATCAAGTTTACTAAATATAACCTCAAAAATCACATCTAACTTCTTCACTATGAAAGTGACATATATCAATCTTAGAGTTAATTTGTTTGTCTTGATTAATTTTGTAAATTGAAATAGCAACGTATATTCTGAATTCCGTTGTTAATTATTGAGAAAAGCTATTTGTCAACTGGTTGATTTGTTATTTTTGATCAACCGATTTCTCGTTCGTTCGATCTGGCAAGCGCTGCGTTTCTCGTGCGTTGGATCTCCCTCGCTGTGTCTCGCGTTCCGGCTTTGGTATGTGAGGCGCTGCATGGTGGGTCCGTCTTGTCAGGTATATTTTTAATTCTCTGGTACTCGCGCCGTTGCTTTTGCTGCCGTTACCAAATTAACCAGCTCCATTTCCGCTTTCGTCTCGCTCCGGTGCGGCCCATCGGAGGCGACTCCGGCGATTCGTCTAGGTTTCGCCAGGTTCGTCCATGAGCTTTCCACCCCGTTATGGATTTGGATTTCTGATTCATATTAGGTTCGTAGATGAACTGAATCGATTTCATGTCGATTTTTCGATCTGTTTGGGATGGTTTAGTTGAAGACCTGATGATTTGAGAGGGGATTTGGTTTTGAGAGGCGGATTCGAGTTGGGTTCATGGCGGCGGCTGCAGGTGTTGGGTGCGTGTGGATTGGGGGAGGGTGGGCGAGGGTGGACGAGGATTGGGGGAGGGTGGGCGATGGCCATTTTTGTGAAGATTCCCTGTTGTTTGCTGCAGGTCTGCATGCGCTTGGGGAATCCCTGTTTTTGCATGTTGAGTGCGGCGATGCATGGTGATTTGTTTACATTTTGCTATTTTGGGATTTTTGTTCTGCACCTCCTGGAGTGGCTGCAGGTGTGCGATGCATGGTGATTTGCTTCATGGAATGGGGAAGGCTGGGATGCATGGCTGGTTGCATGGTTAATTGTTTATATTTCTAATCTGCAAGTCTGTAAAGTTCTTTCATCTATCATCTTTGTTCATAGTTATCTTATTTTGATTTGTAAACACCCAATAACTGAATTTTTTGTGCATCTATCGACAACTTTTGGCTCATAGGACATTTCATTTTGTCATCTATCTGCATACTCAGTCATCTCGATGATATATTCATTTCAATGTGTAACAGCTTTTCGCTTTCCTGATACTGATTTTTTTTTTTGTGTCATGTGAACTTATTATATGACGAATGATTGACATATCATATATACTTTTTTATTTCTCAATAATCTCTGTAGTGTCTGAATGCTGAGTACCTTAATGTACAGCAGCTGAATGCAGAAAGAAAGCATAAGTACCTAGAGGTTTATGTTTTGTAAGATGGGGGCCTTTGTTTTGTGGTTGTTTACTTTTGTTTCTGGCCAAATTGATTCAATGTCTAGGCGGAGTATGTTCATGCTTTTGGGGGGGTGGGTGTGTGTGTGTGTGTGTGTGGGGGGTGGTGTTGGTCCTAGGTTCTTGATCGATAGACATTTTCAAGAGATCTGACAAAAGCAGGGAGTTGGTGGTGTCCAAATGATATTGTGGTCCAATTGAGAAAATACTCTTGCCCCCTGACAGACCAGATGGTTTGCATGTTTGGGGAGATGGCCCGGCATATGGCGGCGCGGCCATCGCAGCCAGGTCCGTCGTCGGCGTCCGGGGCCCTATACCTGCGCAACGCGAGCTGGATGTTGATGGCGGCCCACGTCCGCCAGTTTGACGAGTAGTAGCGCGCTGTGCGCTTGAGCTTTCTCATTGTGGAACTTGTAGCGGAAGTGCTCGGTGATGAACCGTAGGTCCGGGCGCGTCGAGGCAGAGGGTGTCTGCTTGGAGCTATGGCAGTCACTGCTAATAGGGGCTTTAGCCTACCCATTTCTAGTTGAATGTTGATTGTTTGATGATAGGTTGCAGTTACCAGCGCTTTATTGTGTTTGGGATTGGAAGTGTCTATTACTTCAGATTACCTGTTCGTATTTGCTTGAGTAGCAGTTTTGTTTGCAGTGAAGTTGGAATGGGGAATCTCCTGCAGCTTGCAGTTTTGGCAATCAGCCAGTCAGTGCTACTAAAGCTTTATCCGCTGATCTCCAATTAGATGTTCAAATTATTAGATGGTGGGTTAGTTTTAGTGATTTGTTTGGTTATGACTTCTAATGGTTCAGCATTTACTTTGAGGTTCAGGGGTTAAAAATTGCTTAAGTAGTAGTGTGTGCTTTAGAGAAGCTGGAATGGAGAATGTTTTTGCTCTATGAGCTGTTGATTTGTGTGCTAATAGGTGTTTGTGCTACCCATTCCAGGTTGATGTCGATTATAGAGTGTAGAGGATGCCTGCTTCATGAATCTAGTCATATTTGGTTTCCGACAATGCTTTATGTTTCTGACTTCTAGTGGTTTCAGCAATTACTTTGTTTTCAAGCGGTTAACATTGATTTAGTAGTAGTGTGTGTAGAGAAGCTAAAATGGAGAGTCTTCGCTCTAAGAAGCTTCTCTGGTGTCCCTTTTTAACTGGTGGGGTGGTGGAGGTGTGCCCCTTGTGTTCTACATCTTCCTGTCTGTTCATTTCTTTGTTTCTTTCCCTTTTAACTGACGCACAGCTCTTTTCAATGCTACACACATCATGGGCACATTGATGGTTGTGTTGTGCCGGCCGGGGTAGGGTATGAGGTCTGCAATGTGTCCTACATAGATGTTAGTATGGTGGTTCATTTCTTGGGTATCAAAAAGTGAAATTTGCCAGTGACCCTGTGTACAGTTCAAAGTAACAGACATCTGATGGACCACGGTGAGACTAATCGATCAAGCATTGAACTTTGGCCATTTGTTTATCTAGTCAGTAGTCTATTTGATTTCCATTAGGCCATTTGATTCCTGTATATTCATTAGGCCATTTGAGTGTCATTTTTCCCAATTTTCTATTATCTGTTATTTGACTTTAATTTTTCCATTAGGCCATTTGATTTCCATTTGTCCATGAGGCCATTTGACTGTCATTTTTCCCAATTTTCTTTTATCTGTTCTTTGACTGTCATTTTTCCCAATTTTCTTTTATCTGTTATGGCCATTAGTTTTTTTTTCATTTCCATCTGTCATTATGCCATTAGCTCATGTGGCTTTTTAGGTTATTAGGTTATCTGGCTATTTTGATTTAGATTTGGCTATATTTGTTAATTTTAAATGTAGCCATTTGTCCATTAGGCTACTTTAACCATTAGGCCATTTGAGTGATTTTTTCACTGACCTGCCAAGTTTTTTTGATGCTTGCCTATGGCCATTAGTTAATTTGGTCATTAGGTCATTTGCTATAATTAATTTTTAATTTGGATGCTTTTGGATTTGATTTTATTTGGCGATTAGGCCATTAGGCCATTAGGCTATTTGTGGCTATCTGAATATCATTTTGAAAAGAATTTGATATTATAGGCTATTTGAAAAAAAAAATCACCTGCCTATTTGGCTTTCTGGTTATCTAGCTATCTTCTTTTTATTTGGTTATCTAGCTTTCTCATACTGTTGCTATGCACAGCTCAAGAAGAAGTGGACAATTTTCATCATGTCAGTGTCCTATATATGGTGTCCATCAGGGACAAAGCCAGCAGGGTGATGCAATCTGAACTTTTTTTTCTACTGTCTCCCAGTGTTATTGAAGTTACCAATTTTTTTTTCTGTCCTGATCAACCTGGAAGCTCTACACTGATTTGGATGTCTCTTTTCTTTTTAGGGCCTCGTGGACTACATCATCTCTGGCCCTTTGGTGGACATCAGCAACAAAGTCAGCAGGAGGATGATATCTTAAGTTTTTTATGCAGGGTGAGTGTTTTTTTTTTTTTTTTTTGCCCCTGCTTTGTGCTAGTTTTGACTGATCCTGAAGCTAGAGGAATGGTGTGCCCCCTGCCTTGTGGTATTTTATGGTTAATCTTAATATAGAGTATAGCTGGCTATATGTTTTGCTGTATGTATGAATATATTATTATCAGTTGGTTATTTGAATTAAAGATCTCCCATTTTTTACAGACATTTGGTAAGGCATTTGAGGTGATGAGTCTCTGAACTGTTTTGACAAGGTTTGAGGATCAGTCAAAACTATTTGGCTATTTGAACTGTCTTCGGCAGCTTTATTTTTTTATTCAGGTATCCTTCCTTGTACTGCATGCTTATCCATAGTAACAGGAGACAGACAAGGGTGAGCTTTTTTAATTTGGTTCTCAAAATTCCTGCAGAAGACAGTGGAGGAAGCTTGACACTTCATGGTGTTTTCACTAATCTGAAGCTGTGCTTTTATTTGTGTGCACATTCGTCATAACATAGCTGCTGAAGATTTAAATGGGGTCAAGATATTTTTGGTAAGTTATCTTTTGTTGTCTTTTTTCCTCCTTCTGCTCTTAAATTCAGTTGTGCAACTCCTGCGACCTTTATATATGTGACAGATAACTAAAGATGTTCTCTGAAATCACATGTTTAATAGCAAAACTGTAGTAACTTGTGCAACTTCTATTTGTTGTAGATCACGCTAGCAGAGAAGCAGGCAGCACTAGAAAAGTTAGAGTGGGAGGCAAATGTATCAAGTTTGAAGGTGCAAGAAATCCAAGTTGATGTAGTTTCTATGGATGCTGAAGTGTCTGCTCTCATGAAGTTATTCAGGAAAATAACAGAGAATGACAGCCATTTACTACCACCGAGATGATGTAGTCCATAAATGATTTCCATCAGCAGTGTCTGATTGTCATTTAAAAATTTGATGTCAAATTCACGCAAGGAAATCAATGTGTTCTCTAAGAGTCATCAATTTGACTTAGAAATGTCAGACTTCAAATATGAAATTTTGTAAATTTGATTTGGATGATATTTTGTTAGGAACTAGATTTTGTTCTATTGGTCTGAAATGGATATTTTTGTCAGCAAAGTTGCGTTCTGTACTGAAATGGATTTTTTTGTCTAATTAGTTGATTTGGGCTTTATGGTCAATCGGTTGATGGAAATCATTTATTTCAACTAGGTTTCATGCATTGGTAAAATTCAGTTGATTGGGCCTTTTTGATCAACCGGTTGATGGAAATCATTTATTTCAACCGGTTCTCAAATAGACAGACCCTAATTATTTGTTTTTTTTTTGTTGCTGGATGTCATGGGCGATGACACCGTACTCGAATCTTGGTACAGTCGCCACAGCGGTGGCATATTAACTACCCTAGCTAATTTTCATCTATATGTGTAGCGTACACGAGTTGGTAACTTCTCAATGCTAGTAACGGTTGCGACCCTCACACAAGGACAAAACCTCTGGCTGCTCGTAATTTCGTATGCATGTGATGTCACTGTCACTATTGCTCTGAAAACTCTGTGAGATGGTTACTCGTGACGTACCTTTGGTAACATGTACTCCCTCCGTCCTTTTTAGATGTCGTTTTGGGTGTGTGCAGGTCAAACTTTTCAACTTTTTGGTAGGTTTGTAGAAAATACGTGCAACATTTATATCTCCGGATAAATTTATTAAAAACTAGACGTAAAGAGATTTTCAATGATACTAATTACTTAGCATAAATATTTATATATTTTAATATATAATTGCCGAAGGTTTGAAAACGTTCTTACCGGGAGGCGAGAATGACATCTATTTGGACAGAGGGAGAGTACACATTAAAACCGCCTTTTATTTTCTGCCTTTACACCTTGCTACGTGCATTCATATCCAATACCTTTGGTACGTACAAACGTATTGGATACTGGCTCCCATGTACCTTTGGTACGTACGTAGAATGCAGTACGTAATCCTACCTATACGATACGACGTGACGATGTCCACTGTGCTTCCTCCACACCAGACCTCGCCCCAAACGCATCCCTCATTCCGTGCTTACAAACGCAGCGATCCTGTCCAGCAGCCCCTTGGCCTTCTCTTGCGCGGGCTCCAGGAGGTAGAACACATGCCCGACTCCTTTGGACTCGAACAGCTCCACGTCGTCCTTTCCGGCGCCGTCGGCGCCCTCGCCCGCGCCGCCGCCTCCGCGTACAGCTTCCCGCGCCACCGAAGGACGTCCCCCTCGGCCACGCACACCATCACCTTCCGGCACGCCAGGTTCTCTAACCCCGGCGCGCCGGCCGCCGTCGGGTTCATCCGTGGGTCGTCCACGCCGTCCACCGCTCCGGGGCACACGAACTCCCACAGGCCCTTATTCTGCTGCTGCTGCTTCGTCGAGGTGCTCATCCGTGGCTCCTCGCCGATGGGGTCCTTGCCCCAGAACCAGGGGTGGATGAGCACGACGCCCTTGAGGCTAACAGCGGCGTCTCGGATGTCGGGGTGCATGGCCAGGTGGTGGCAGATGTTGCCCCCGCGCTGTCGCCGGCGAGGAACACGCGGTCGGGGTCGCCGTGCGCCGCGAGCCACGGGTCGGCGTCGTCGGCGTCGGCGGACGCGGACGACAAGGACGACAGCGCCCACTTGAGGGCCGCGAGGGAGTCCTCGTACGCGGCGGGGACCGGGTGCTCGGGGGCGAGGCGGTAGTCCACGGAGACGGCCACGGCGGGGCATGTGGCGGCGAGGTCGTTGAGGCAGCGGTGGTACGCCGCGGACCCGGCCGACCCGATCACGAAGCCGCCGCCGTGGAAGTAGACCACCACCGGGAGCTTCTTCCCGCTTTCCGCGGCGGCGGCGGCGGCGGCGGGCGGGAGGTACAGGCGCACGAAGGAGTGCGGCGATAGGGAAACGTCCCTGGACACGACGCCCGTGGCGGCGTCGAGGCCCGGCGGGACCTGCGGCATCGCGAGGGGACGCTCCAGCCGGCCGCTCTTGTATACCAGGAGTAGTGGGGAGAAGTCGTGCACGACCTCCTCCTCGTCGTCGTCGTCTCCTCCTGTAGCCGCCGCCGTCGTCGTGGCGCTCGACGACATTGTGTGCGTTACCCCGGCTGTGTGCGACTCTCTGCTGGCGGCGCGATCGAGAGCATGTGTCGCCTGTTCCTCTATTTGTAGGCGACTCGATCGCTGGCGAGGACTACGAGGTGATGAACGAGTTGGGTGCGTGAGTGCAAGGTGTTGGCGCGCAGGTGGGTGAGTCACACCACAGGAATGCTCTCACTTTGCCAGGGTCGGCAGGGCATGAGTTTTTGCGTTGTTCTTCGGTGGTTTTCGTGGGCTCTGCGCGGGTTGGATCGGAGATGGGCTCGATGGCTAAGCACAGCATTCGGTTATGCCAGCCCCTCTAGTGCAGTGTTAGCTAGAATTGAGGCCCATGGACTAGCAAGATAGAAAAGAACGAAGTCAACAAATCCTTGTACTGGGCCGTGCTTCTTGGTGCTCTGTTTTTTGGTTTGAACGGCGTCACTGAGAAATGTGTAAGCGAAGTCGACAGCACGTCATAATCTCTCTCTCAGATCTCAAAAGTGATATATAATTTTGGGATTGTTGATGCTCGTCTAGAACTGAGAAATTCAATGGAGCCGTAGTCGCTTCCACCGTGTGTGTGTTTCTCGGGAAGCTTTGCCCAAGTCGCCAGCGGTGCGCCAAGTCCAAGCGCCGTGCCGATGGATGCGCAAGAAAGCTGCATGCATGCATCATACTCTAGAATTGTGCCCAATACGTCTTTCTTTTTGAAAACTAGTTAATTATGCATTTAGTGAAATGTGAAATAGATAATAATAAAATATAGGTACAAATTTGCATAAATTTTTACATAGATTATTAAATTATATATTGCATAAATTTTTTAACCCGATGTTAGGGTGTGGTGGTGGGTGGGGAGGGGGGCATGGCCCCCCCCCCTACCAGCCCCCCACACCAGGCGTAGGTATCGCAGGGCTAGCTAGGGTAGGAGGAGAATGTCCTCCACGCCCCATCGATCCACACAAACCACATGATCCGCTGTAGGCTGCCATCCACCACGAACCATGGCGTTGGTGGCGGCAGGAAGAAGGTCCGCACCGCCAGTGTTCGGCGCCATTGTCCTAGTGGCTCCTATAGGGATGGCGATGGGGGCACTAGGGTACGAGGTGGTGGATGGAGGCGGCCACGGAGGAGCGGTGTTTTTTTCACGGAGGAAGGAGAGGAGCGGTGGTTTTTTACCGAAGGAGCAGCGTGATTTTGGGGTGGGGGCGGGCAGCTGTTTTTACAGGATGTTTCCATCCCAGGAGGGTGGCATGAGTCCCCTGAGTGGATTGTTTCGCACGAGGCGGGCTGTAAGTACCAATCCATTTGTCGCGGATGTTTCCACTGCAGGAGGGTGGGATGAGTCCCCCTAGTGGATTGTTTCGCACGAGGCGGGCTAGAAGTACCAATCCATTTACTGATTGAACATCAACGTAGGGAGAGGCCTTATTTCAAACGCCGTCACCTCGCCGATGGCAGAGAGCAAACCCTAGATCAACGCGGATCCACAAACTTAATTAAGCCCCGTTTGACATAGCTTCTCCAGCAGCTTTAGGAGCCATTCAGAGTCATTTTGTGTCAAACAGGGTAAAACAAAAACAACTCCTATCAAGAAGCTCCTTAAATCGTGCTCTCACAGAGGTTTGAGGTATGATGGAGCCAAAATAGTAGCTTAATCCGGCTTCACCTCATCTTACGTGGCAATTTGTGAGAGCATGTTTTAAGGGTGGAGCTATTTTGCCAAACGGTTTACCAAAACGGCTCCAGCTCCACTTATGGAGTTGTTCATGGAACCAAAGCCTAAAAAAATGAATTCACCAGGAGCTATGCCAAACGGAGCCTAAAGCTATGGGAGAAAGATACCCCGTAACTTTCAAAGACGAGACGAGCCCAACCACCATGTCACAACAAGTCGTCATGATCGATGCGGAGATCGGAGCATTTTAGTCCCACCTCGAAAAAAGGAAAGTAGAGAGGCGGTGGAGGCGAAGTACAAGATGCGGGGGTGGCTACGCACGGAACCATCTTTGCGCCTCGGCCATTGACGTAGCTTTTTTGAGGTTCGAGGCACGTCACCTATTTTTCATCTGCCGATGTTCTTTTCGTTCGTATAGAGTCCGTAGTAAAAAGTCCATGAAGAGATATTTGCATGCCCCCCGTGGAAAGCTTTCCGAGACCGAACCAAGGTCGCATCGAACCAAGATCGTTGCATGCCTATACGTGCATAGCGTCGGTGCAGTCCTAAACTAAGCCCGTAACCAACCGAGGCCACAAATACGGATCCCATCGGTCTTCAAACAAATACGCATTACTTTTTGCCTTTTTGTTGGCTATAAAAAACAATCGTTTACCAATGACTTCCAGAGGTTTGGAACGACATATCTCTCGTGCAAGTCTCATCTCTCTCTTTTCCTTTCAGATAGATGTAGAAGATTAAAAAAAAAAAAAAAAAAAAAAAAAAATTCAACATTTACAAGTTTTCACCAACAAAAAAAATCCAGATCCAACATTTATATCAGTTTTGATTGATTACTCCCTCCTATAATTTTTATAGCCACAACCTCTACTAATGGACGTAAGAAACCAAACTAGCAAAGGTAAATACTCACATGCGAGATAGATTAATAAAAAAAAAAAGACAACACAATATATAGGCTTTGAACTTCTTATACCTTTTGACTGATGACAAATAAATATTTCTACCATAAATTTATTAATGTATTAAAAATCAAAACTCATATTATTATAGTCTAAATGTAGTCGATTGTCCAAAAACAAATTGTGAAAGTATGAACCAAAGTGCCATCCTCTCGCAAAGTATGGAAAATTGAGAGTGACCTTGTGTCATAATCATCACACATAGTAGCTCTTGATATCAATATAACTAATTCCATGATAATTGAGTTACAAATCTTTACATGTCTAAAAAAAGAATTTATGAAATTTAATATTGATTTTACCTATTTTCATTAATTTTATTTATGAGCACAATTTTTTTGTGCTTAGCAATGCAAGAAAAATTTTATGATGCCCTTATTCTAATTGAGTGCATAACATTTTTTTCTCCCGTTTGCAACGCACGGACATGTTTGCTAGTTATCTCAAATTAAATTAACAAAAAAAAAAAAAAAATGATGCTCTTTTTCTAACTGTGATTTCGTTCAGGCCCGTCTCCCAGAACTGAGGCCCATGGGCTAGGATGGAGAATAAGGACCCAGGAAGAACCTATAGCTTCTGATTTGCGGCTCGATTTCGTCCGTGCCACGTTTAACCCATGCCTGTTTTGGTTCGGTCGGCGCATGGCATGACTCTTCCTGCATCTGCAGATCCTCTGATGCCCGTGCGCATCTAGAACGATGGAATTCAAGCACGGGTTGACAACAGATAGAGCTGTTGGTCTCGCCGTGCGCTGAATTCCCTGGGCGCGCGGCACCGGTTGCTGGACGCACTTTGACGGGCCGGCAGGCATCGTTGGTCCTCCACGTCCCGATCGATCGAACCAGTGGCCCCGTGCGCGCGCGGATAGAGCATAGAGGGCCTGCGGATGCACGACGAGTGTGCATACGCCTAGGCCTGCTAATGGGGATATACCCGCACCAAACCCACCCCTCCCCAAACAGCCTGCTTCTAATCAGCCCACCCACCCCAAAAGTCTAATTCTTCACCCAGCCCACCCACCCCATTAGAATGGGTTAACCCATGGCAGCCCATATACCCCAAAACCCAAACCTAACTCAAGATGAGCGTGGAGATCCTGGACGAGGCGGGCGGTGCAGAGCTCGTTGAGGACGAAGCCGCGTTCAACTCGTCCGTGGATGCCCGCCAAGGGCGCTGGACGCGGACCGGCGACCTGCCGCCTCTCGGCACGCCGAGATGGGCGGGAGCTCATGGCGAAGGCGGCGTGCGGGAAGCGCACTGGCGCCGACGCGGCGGCCGCCGCCGCCGAGCCGCCGACCTCTGGCGCTCGCGCTTTGACCCGCGATAGGGACGGCGCCGTGGACCGCCTCGAGTTCAGCGCCGAGATGAGGGAGGTCAGGCTCGCCGTCGCCAGCCCGCCTCGGGCGTGCTCCCGTGCGCGATGGTCGTCGAGGAAGGCGACCGCTCAAGAGGGCCGTCGACGGGGAGTCTTTGTTACGGATCGAAGTTTCTTTTCTTTTGCCGCGCCGGTGGAAAACCATCCCCACCCGCACCCAACCCGTAGAAACAGCGGACCCAACCCGCCCGACCCATAATTCTCGAAACCCATTAGCACCCACCCATTCAATCCCTATCTAAAGACCCGACCCAAAATACCCAATTCCACCCGCCCCGAAAGCAGGCCTACATACGCCTGCGGGCGTACCCAGCGGCCAGCGTGATCGCCAGAGGCGTCCGTCGATCGGCCGGCGGCGTGTACGTGTGTTACGACGAAACGCACCGACCGGTCCGACCCGGCCGTTGACTCGACACGTACAAAGGTTGTACCGATCGACCACAACTGATCTTCGTTAGTCATTGCAAACAACGTTGACCTGATGTTACGTGAAACGTATACTACTACGCACGCAACCACGGTGAGTACGTACACGTCTCTCTTGCATCCAGCTGACAACAGAAATCACTGGCCCATATTTTTTTCCCTCGTCCCGTACTATGATGGAAGCCGTGACAGTAGGCACAGCTCGATCGATCTCCATATCCTTATCCTTTTCCGGAGTGACACCGTGACAGTGACACCCAGCCATTTCGGCTACTGCTAGCACCACCAACAAACATAGTAGTGCCACGTCAGCTTCCAGACGCGCATTAGTAGTAACGAAATAAACATGTGGGCCGTCGACGAGACCGACCACCTGCGACCTGTGAACAGACCCTCCCCCATCGGCAATCGGCATCGCCTCATTCATATATGGCCATGCATGGAGCAAGCAAGAGCTCCACATCTGGATGGGACAAATTCTCCCTGTTCCGCTGGCCATCACCTGCGCCCGCAAACTCGTACCAACAAGTAGTGATCCATCTGGCGTGGTCGGTTGGCAACCTGCCCCTGTCGTCGCGGCGGTCTAGCTAGCAATGGAAAGGAGTGGAATGGACTGGATGCATGGAAAGGAAGGGTCCATCGGGCCTGCAGGCCCACCAGCTGCCTGGAATCGGAATACGATCTTGTTTTATGTCCAATCTGTCTAGTATATTACGTACTACTCGTACGTGTGTGATGCCGAGTTTGTCCCCCCGGCCCACAATTTCTTGAGCTGATGACGCTCGATTCATTTACTGACTCTCCCGCTAGGGATCGGACTTTCCTTTTATTTCGCTTGATTGGCAAGAGCACCAATAAGATAACCAGGTTCGTTGTGTGTGTCAATCCCCGACGCGGGATCCATGGAGTGCATGCAGTCTGAACTGATCGACCATTATTCAATTTCAATCCCCAACTGCTGCTTGGATCAATGCCATCGGGTGACGACGCCACAGCCATTTTTTTTTTTGTGGTAATTCTGCCTTTCATTATCAGCTAGCCGAAGCCTCATACATGATCAAGTCATACATGCACGCCGGAGTTACATGCCACATCTCCGATCGATGCGTACTCGACACCTTACGAGCTAGGCTAGACGACGCCACAGCCATGGGACTTCTTTAATGCCTGGAGGAAGCTTTCATAGAGTGTGCCGCAAGGCAGCCTCGTCAAGTCATCATCCCACGACACGACTGCCTTCTCCGTGGTCGATCTGGGCGTCTGACTCGCGCGTACCACGCGCGTCAACCAGAGCCTGCATTCTGGTCAAAAAAAAAAAACAGAGCCTGCATCGAGTAGTGCCTTAAAAGGAAGGATGGCATCGTGTCTGAACTCTGAACATGCGCAAGGGGCGGCCGGGACCGAAGAAAAACCAAAGGTAGTACTCCCAGTACTATTTTTTTTCACATTCATTTCTCGGCGAAACCCAACAAAGTCAGCAGCGGCAGGCTGCGACGACCGCGAGCTCGTTCCCTCTTGTCTTCATCATTTGCGTATCAAGCAGCTTCTTCTTCTGCAGCCAGGGCGAATCGTGAGGGTGTTTCCGTGGAAGCTTCTCCGCAATTAGGAGATGAATTTCTTCCAGCCCCGTGATATGATCAGCCGTGACGCGTGACAGGACCAGCTAGCCGGAGAAAATAAATCAATTGGTCTAGTGGCTACGTACTACTCAAATCATCCGTCCGTTAATTTGTTGGTTACGCGAGCGAGCGAGCGAGCGAACCGTTTGTTGTTGGGGGCTCTTTTCTGTGCTGTCGTCGTTTCGTTGCCGGCAGCGGCAGTTTATTTTATCCGGAAGTAACTGACTCGGGTGGGTAGGCTTACGCATCATTGTTTGTTTGTTTTTTCTTCGTTGATTTTAGTTCTAGAACGGGTACGGTGACGCTGCGTGGTCTTGACTTCCACGCAAGGGAAAAAGAAAAATAGGCTGCCGCCAATATGCAAGCAAAGCTCATGTGAGTTGTGAGCCAAGGCCGGTTGGAGCCTCATTTTGCAACAAAACCGGTCTGGGCTCGGTACTCCTATCCATCGTGATGGAGGCATGCTGCAGCAGCTCCAGCTCGGCACGACTGCAGTGCAGGCACAGCGGCACGGAGGCGACAGGCCACGTGTCAGACGCTTGTGGACTGCAGGAGTGCAAGTGGGGCAAGGATCAGGAGGGTCAGGACAGGCGCCCAGCCAGCAGCACGGCAGCACCTGGTAGCGGAAGCGGAGGCTGCTGACACACAGGCAGGGAAGCGAAGCGACCAAGAAAGCGTGCGAGGCCACGACAAATCGGTCTCCATTCTCCAAGCGGGTGGGGACGGCGAGGCGAGGCGAGCCGAGCCGGACGTGCCGCCTGACGCCGTTATCCCGCCACAGCCAGCCATGAGGTTGCCCCCACCCGGCGGGCCCCGGGCTGCGGTAATGACAAACTCTCTAATTCTCTATTATCGAGTACTCCTACTGATGATTTGTGATTGATAAGGGCATTCAGCCATCTATAGTAGGAGTACGTGCTGGAGGTTGATGAGGTATAAACGAGACGAATACATGAGTCGAGCAGCAGCTGAGCTGGCCCAACTCAACTGTCGGACAAACGTCGTATAGATTGAAAATGTAGGGATCGCAAAAAAAAAAAAACTAGTACTCGTAGTAGTACTAGCCAATTTTGGCTACTGTCGATCGACTAGTATTCCTACTAATAATAACAATTGATTATACGTGCCAGCACAGGGCTGGCGCAACAGTTGGCACAAAAAGGACTACTAGATATATAGGTAAGTGATGGTGTGATATGATACTCCCTAGCTTACAATAGTTAAAAGCAGAAATGACAAGCGTACGACGGTAACTGGAACCAGTTTTCTAGCAAAAAAAGCTGCTTCGTATCACACTTGCCATTGTTTGGATCATCATGCATGTGGAAGCTGATGTTATCTAAAAAGGTAAATTAGCGGTCAATAAGTTGGATGCATGCTCGCAATTAATAATTTTAGTGCCAATGGCTTTGTAGTGTTTTTTCAAGCTAGCCATTTGAAATAGTTGCTGGTTTAATTAAAATTATTATTAAGACTTGTCTATATTCGCATGTTGAAATAAGTTTATTGTGGAAACATATTTCACGATCAACGTATTAATATTTATCATTATCATGTATAATACTAATATTTGTATATTTTGTGTGTTTTTTAGAAAGGACGACAAAAGTTTTGCCGCGATTTCTATTAGGCAGAAAAAAAGAAAAAGGCAAGTGCCGCCAGTTTTTGATTTGGAAACCACTTTAAAAAACCATACAAATGTGGAGGATACCCTACTCCACCCGCACACCTAGGTACCAAATCAACTCAACTCAAGCACCACTAGCACCCACTCAACTCAACTTAGGGGAGACATTCCTCCACCTACCACTTGTTGCAACAATACAACTCGGATGGGAGTAAAATAAACCTCAAGTTCCGCTCGGTTGGATTGGGTCATCAACACGAACCTCCATCCACAACGACCGGTCGGATTGGGACATCGACACACAAAGCACACAACACAAACAACACCACCACCCACAGGAGAGGAGTCGAAAAGCGGCCCTCGGACTCGTGCCGTCGTTACCAACGCCGTGCCGTAGCCCGGCCAGAAGCCCGGCGACTATCATCAACCCTCCACCACGGGACCATCGCCCCCAAGCCGCACACGCAAGATCGCCGATCCCCGCTCCGGCGTTGCATCGGCCAGAACAAATCGTGGCGGCACCATTGAAAACCAGCGATCCCGGCTACTCTGCGGGGGCCTCGCCTCATACACCGCCTCACACTTCACCAAACTACGCCTTAACTCGGATAAGCGAAAAAGCACCGAAAAGCACCACTTCCGCCCATCCATCACCGAGATCACCATTGCACCAAGCGCACCCGGCTCAAGACCTCCGGCACCCATGGTTAACTTTAAACATTTGACTACTTGAGAATGATGATACGTGCACTTATTTTTGAAGGCGAGAGTATTCGGATTAAACTTTCTCCTAATGCTTCCACCTTTCCATGTACTCCTACGATAGTGTGAATGTTTACACGGTACACCGGTGTGCATGCTATATAAAGAAAAGTTGCCACTTTGGTCAACGCTCTAGATGCAGTGAAAATTATTCCTAGAAGAGAATGAATCACATCACACAACACGCATTATTATTAGCATGCCTGTCACTTCACCCATCGCTTGCGGATAAACCCTGGCGATGGTGGTGTCATGTCAACCTTTTACCCGCCGTGCCGTGCCGTTAACTCTGACCCTCTCTTGGTCTTCCCTCCTCCCTCAACGCCGTCAGGTCAGGGTCAGTCACCCTGGGCCCACCAAAGGCCCAGCCAAAACAACTACCCAGCCCAAGCCAGCCGTCAGGCTTGGCAGTTAACGCACAAAAATAATAAAATCCGAAAGGAAAACGGAGACGCAAAAGCGAAACCTCCCTTCCCCTCCTCGGCTCCTCCCGCAAGAACAACACGAGCGGGAAGGAGCGTGCGTGGCCGCGGCAGCAGCGGCAGCAGCCAGCCGGTTTGACCACGCCCGCGCGAGCTTATAAGCGGTTTTCTCCGGGAACGTCTTGTCACGCAAGTCGCTCGATCGAGTTTTCTTCCCGCGCCGCCGGCCTGCTTGTTGCTCGGTCTCTGATTCCCGCGCGCCAAAGCGAGGACCGGACGGAGTACGCTTCTGAATTCTTCCTTTCTTTCTTTCATTCCCCTGTCCTTGTCTCTCGTCCTCTCCGTCCGGTCCGCGCGCCAAGATCGTCTGGGAATCGCTCCTCGTTTCTTGATTCCGGCGGCGGCGGCGGCGGAGGCCGGCCGGCCGTGCATGTGAGCCCGACGGCGGATGGAGTCGGTGAAGGGGTGGGTGGCGGCTAACTACGCGGAGGCTATGGCGTCGGTGCAGAACTCGCTGCGCGTCGCCTACGTCGTCTTCTCCTTCTGCGCCGCCTTCTTCCTCGGCGGCATCAAAGGCACACACGCCCTTTCTTTTCTTGTAATCAATCAGTCAATCGCGTCTTGCCATGTTCTGATTTGGAGCGGAGCTTTGCTTTTGCTTGTTTGAGGGGCTCGGCTCTGCCTGCGCTGCGCTGCGCCTGCCGCCTGTTCTTATTTTCGTTGCGCTTGTCTTCTGTGCAGCGATGGTGGTTGGACCCGTTGCCGCCGCGCTGATGATAGTGGGCAACGTCGGCGTCATACTCGTCCTCTTCCCGGCGCACGTCTGGTGGACAATCTACTCCCTCGTCAAGTAAGACACCGTCCAGCAACTAGTCCTTGTGTGTTCTTCTTGCTTTATTAGTTAAGTTACTCCATTCAATTCCAGCAAAATCCATTGTTCGATACTTCTTCTGAATTTCATCTTCAATCATCTTGCTCTCCAAAATTACTTCTGTCGCCAATTGCATCTTGTTACTGTTTGACCGATCGTTTTTGTTGAAAAATTGTTTGACCGATCGTTGTTGCTCTGCAATCTGCATTCACAATCCAGGACTGACCAGATCAACGCGGGCCTGAAATTAGCCGTGCTCTTGGCGCTGCCCGTGCTGTTCGGCCTCTGGCTGGGGCTCGGCATCTTCGGCAGCGCGCTGGTGGCTCTCGGCTACGGCTTCTTCACGCCGTGGATCTCCACCTTCGAGGCGTTCCGGCAGGAAAGCGAGGCCAAGAAGTTCGTGCACGGCATTGTGGTAAGACAGATCAGAGAGCATCCATCTCCTGCACTACGCTGGTCAACATTCAGCTGCTTGTTAACCATTATGCCTCCCAAGAATCACTGTCTGATCGACTCGAGATGCTTCTGGTTTGAGAGCAGGACGGGACGTGGGGCACGATCAAGGGCAGCTGCACGGTGGTTAGGGACTTCGCGGACATATGCCTCCATTCCTACCCCGTCTACCTCAAGGAGCTGCGCGAGAACTGCCAGAATCCTCAGCCCCATTCGATAAGGTATCTGTCCTCCCACTAGCCACCAGTCTTTCGGTTGTTTTAGGATTAGCTCCGTGCTGTGTAATCTTTTGTGACAAGGATGGGGATTGTCATGAGTCATGACAAGGACGTCATTAGCCTTCCGCAATAAAATACCCTGCTCTGGCAGTGTGTCATGTGTCGTGTTAGTGTTGCTTATAAGTATATTCTCTACAAATTCTATCATTATGAATCTTTTTTTTTGGGTCATGATCTCACATTGCAGTTGCATGAAATTTAAACTTAACATTGTAATTGTTAGATTACCGTAATAAAATAAAATGTACTGCTGGTTGGATGCTATTTTGTTTTTCTTCAAAAGGATGGCAAGAGATTACTGTGAATTATAATAGATTCTTATGGGTATAACAGTCTTTAATGTTGTTCTTGCAGGTTGCTGGATGTGCCCTCATGTATAGTTGTTGCTCTCCTGGGGCTAGTCGTGGACATACCGCTTTTACACAGTGATTGCACTGGTCAAAAGCCCCTATATGCTCTTCAAAGGCTGGCAGAGGCTGCTGCATGACCTTATAAGCCGAGAAGGCCCGTTCCTTGAAACAGTTTGTGTGCCGATCGCTGGCCTGGCCATCCTTTTCTGGCCACTGGTGGTGGTTGGGAGTGTTTTGTTGGCTATCGTCTCAAGCATTTTTGTGGGGCTCTATGGAGCAGTCATCGTCTTCCAGGTTGCTATATTATTAACAATTTGCCAGACTAACAATTTTTGTGTGAATAATTTTGTGTTGTAAGTACTTACAGATTTTCTCACCTTAATGTGGCAGGAGAAGTCATTTCAAAGGGGAGTTTCGTATGTTGTGGCCATGGTTGCGGAGTTTGATGAGTACACCAATGACTGGCTTTACCTCCGCGAAGGAACAGTCCTCCCAAAGTATTGCATTTCCCTTGATTGTTACGATCTGACATCCTGATGTCTTCTGTCATGTGCTGCTTCCTCGCTGTGCAATTGTTTAACCTTTTGTGTTTTGAACAAAAACAGGCCGTCCTATAGAAAGAGAAAATCATCCAGCTCCACAGAATTCTCAGTAAGAACAAATGCCTCTGTCAAAGGAACTGGTCCCAGTGAAGCACCAGCAATGTTGGTTCCGAATTTGGCTCCTGCAAGATCAGTAAGAGAGGCTATACAGGAAGTCAAAATGGTACAGGTATGTTCTTTTCATGGCATTCCATTTCCCAGCTTGTCTGCAGTCTGCAGGCAAAATTTTCAGACACATCCTGATTCACACTTTCACCTTAGAAAATTTCTTAGTACTCACTACAAACTTAGTAAAAATAACCGTGTGTTTCACGTCCTTCTGTGTAACTATCTGGTAGTTGCATTTCAGTCATTTTATGTCTAATGAGTTAACATATTCAGTAGTCCTCCAGAGTATTCTGAAGAGGAAAATAACTCCAACCCTTTCAATGCTTCCCCTGTCTACAGAGTAAAGACAGTGTCGGCAGAGATTTCAAAGGGCCCATTCCATATTTCCTTCTGCAGTACTTTATGTGTGTTAATGTCACAAAAGAAGGGCACCTTTTTTTTTCTAACCGTGTCCATGCTATCCATTGTACCCAAGAAAGTTAATTTCATGAATGGAACTATACTGCTCCAAGTAGGGGATAGCAAGACAAATGTGTGTTGCTATTGTGAAACTTTCTTCGGTAGGTGAGCCAGTTCTAGTTCAGGAAATGGGATAAATGATATGGCCATGCAAGGGTAGGTACAGGTAGACAGTTTAATTGATGCATGGATGGTACCATAGAATATAGATTAGGCGAGCTAGTTCTTAGTGAAGCAATATCATGATTCACCAATGAAAGCTACTCACACAAGAGATGCAACTGCTGTGCATTTTATATGCGAGTTTGCTTTATACTTTAGCCAACTGTAAAGAACTGTAACAAGCAGCTTTTTTTTTTTTTTTTTTTTTTTTTTGAAACGAACTGTAACAAGCAGTTTGGCTTACTCTACACAAAGATAGACAATTATACAGTCAATCTACAATTCCACGTCGTGCTTTGCCTGGAATTTCATCCTGATCGACTTAAACCACGCCTGAAGTCCCAACTTGGTTCCTTGCTTTGCAGATATGGGAAAACATGATGAAGTCATGCGAACAGAGGGGCAGGGACCTTCTGAACCTGAATGTCATAACGACCGCCGGGCTGACAGAGTGGTTAAGGGCAAAGGAGAGCGGCCACGAGACCATAAGCCTGGGCCTGCCATCGTACTCCCTGCTGTGCACCGTGTTGCAATCGATCAAGGCCGGCTCCGGAGGGCTGTTGCTGGGCAACTTCGAGGTCAACCAGCACAACAGGCCCCAGGACCGGCTGCTGGACTGGTTCTTCCACCCCATTCTGGTGCTGAAAGAGCAGATCCAGGCGCTGAAGATGACCGAGGAGGAAGTGAGGTTCCTGGAGAAGCTGGTTGTTTTCGTTGGCAACGCCGCGAGCGCTAGTGGGTGGGATAATGGCGCCGACATGCCCCAGGATCCTGTGAGGTTGGCACAGATTCAGGCCATCAGTAGAAGGTATGCATGCTGTATCTTCCTATATGTGCTGAATGAGGACAATGGTTTCTGCTCATTTCAGTTGGAGTGATCACATTCACTTCGTCATGCCATGTTTGTTGTAGTCTGTGCCATTTCTCCTTGTTGTTCTAATGCTGCCGGGGTTTTCTTTTTGGCAGGCTGGTTGGAATTGTGAGGAGCCTGTCGAAGTTCCCGACGTTCAGGCGGAGATACAGGCACGTCGTGAAACTGCTCATCGCCTACTCCATCGAGAGGGAAAGCTCGTCAGCTTCCGGGCACTCGGCTTCCTACTTTGAGATAACACAGCTGGACGTGTAATTTGGGAAGCAAGCAATCTCCAATTTGTAACTAAGCTGTTTGTAGAATCAGGTAGCTCCAGGTCCTTTGGTTTTTCGTCTCCTCCCGTCAGTAAATATCTTTCGCACACCGTTGTCAGTGCCTTGGTGTGTTTCAAGCCTAGCGAGGTTTTTGTAGAACACTAGTTGTCGTTACAGGAGAAAGGCGCTCCATTGCAGATGCTGATGAGGCGTGTTCACTGCACAATTGTACACATCTTCTTTTGTATATTGTATATAGCCTGTCCATCCAATGCACAAGTGTTGTTCATCTTTTGTCGCTTCCAAAGCTGCAACCTTTGTCACACACTAACATGGTTCATTCCTTGGGCCTTCCTTGGGCCTGTTTGGCGGCAGGAGCTCCGACTCCGGCTCCTCCTTCCTAGGCCAAGTTTTGGGTGTTTGATTGCTTTTCTGGCCAGATAGCCAGGCTTGAGGAGTGCAACCGTACAGGCTAAGCCTGACTTCGTGGAAACAACCAGGTTGGTCGTTCTAGCTAAGCCTGGCTTGGGCCAGCAGCCGGCGAGTTCCGTCACCTCCCACCGCGTGAACCTGCACCTCCGCGCGCCGACGTCTGTCCGCCGGACACCACGGCCTTGTCCCCGAGCCCGTGAGGGAGAAGACCGCCGCCTGTCCGCCGCCAGGCCACCACGGCCGCTGCGACCTCGCGCGGTAGCGACGGGGACAGCTTGTGTAGTCCACCAGCATGGCGCCGCGGCGGAGACCCGCGAGCGCCCCCGTGGCTGGGTCCAGGACCACCCCACGGACGTCGCCGCCACCCCACCTCCCGCGGCGCTCGTCACCGTTCGGCTCGTGGTGGGGAACAGGGTCGCCGGCTGCGGTGGGAGCAGGGTCGCCGGGGCGCCCCCTGCCCGGCTGCCCATCCATGCCGGTGTCGTCCTCCACGCCGCGCCACCTCTGCAAGTCCATGCCGGCGAGCACGCCCCCGCCTCGATCCGCCTCCTCGCAGCGAGATCTGCCCGACACGCTGTTGCAGCCGCTCCACCTCGGCGAGGAGCGGGCGCGGCCTTGCTCATCCATGCAGGCGGATCTGCTCTAGCCATGATTGTGCATCCGATGAGCAAGAGCAGAGGAGGGACGACGTGCACCTAGGTGTTCGTTGAAATGTTTGAATAGGGTTAACTTACCCGTTCGTAGATGTGGTGATTCTATCCAGACAATGCAGTTAACGAAACACAATCTCGGTTTAGCCTGGTTTGAATAAAAAGATCAACCAAACACACCATACCTGGTTTGCTTTAGCCTGGGTAAAGCTAGCCTGGCTAGGTTGAGATAGCCAGGCTCTACCAAGCCAACAAACCAAACACACCCATAGAGCACCGTAGGATCCCGAACATCCCTCAGAGCGCCGGTTAAAACTGCTCCGACTCCCGCCACTAGAGAGGAGTCCAAGGAGCTGGGTTTTCGGCGCCCTGCTGGCTCTGTGACAGCTGTTTTTGCACAATACTCGCTATAGGGAGAGAGTCGGAGCTGCACTTTATCTACTCGTGGAAGTTGACAGCAACACAAACGAGAATTCGTAGTAGTCGTAGAGCGTATCGGCTGCCGGTGTCGAAACAAAACAAAAATTCTTGGGCATGTGCAAGCGTGCCCCGAATTGGAGGCAACACACCTCAGCTGCCATCTAGACCAGAACCAATAACCGGATCAGCCTCATCCGTTTCTAGGATTGTATAAGAGCACTTTCAATGCTATAAATCATATATAGTTTTTTATGGGTGTGGACACTAAATGTAAAAACTATGTTTCCAATGCATAGTTTCTACATAACAATCTTTTGCACACATCTTCTCTGTCCCTAATTTAAATATCTCTTAACGCCTTAGTTCTCGTAGACTTGGTGTCTAACTTAGACCTAGTTTCTTCATCTTTTCTAATTAAATTACTTACCATATCAAGATAATGCTTAGGTGGCGGTGGTAATTAATGCACATAAAAACTATCATAGTTTCTGCATTGTGACCTAAATAAAGTATAAATAAACAACCAGATTTTCTCCTCCACTCACCAAATAGACTAAAAAGGAAACAAGGAGTAAGGTGTTGTTTGGTTCCAAGACGTTTTTCTGTTGGAACTAAAAACAACCCCTAGAAAATTAAATAGGGAGAATTTTTGGAGACCTCTTCCCTAGAAGTTCTATAAATACCTCTTGAGGGATTTGTTTTTAAAAACAAAAACAAAAACAAACAGGGCCTAAGTCGGTTGGTTGCATCCACACAAACTCACAAAGAAACTCGCCCTTTGTTTCTATCAATCTTAGAAATATTTTAGGTTGATGTTGGCTTTTATCTTAACAGCTATAGTTTTTAATAAAAGTTTTCTCCTCTGCATTTGACAATAAATCCCTAACACTAGTTGACAGAGCTCCTATCTCACGCTCTCTAATTCATGTCAAAAAATCTATATTCTAGGACTAGATTAAATGGAATAATAGGTGTATGAACTCGTCTGAAAACCAATCTGGTATGAACTCAGAAGTAGTAGTGCTAAATAGTATGTTGTCGCCCATTAGTGGCCTCACAACATTTCAGATCTCCCTACAGTCCTAGTTGTTAAAATTTTGAGCTCTCTAATGGCCTTATCTTTCCTCCCTACTACCACCAAAATCTGTATTTGGGACACTTCCATTTTCCTTCTGCCGATGACCCGATTTTCCCTCTTCTGGAAGAACTGACCATACTTAACCGCAAAATTACTCAGTCCTCTTTGATTGCATTCTCGTTTCGGTCCAAAGCTAAAGAAATTGATACTCGCTTGGTCCAGTCTAAGGAAATGGTTATCCCTCTGAATGTGAGCCTTGGCGGACCTCATATCTAGATGATAGTATTGTCTCGCTTTATTGGTAGCGAAATCAATGTGAAAGCCGCTTATTGTGGTTCTAAGCGTGAAAATACTTGCATTGAAGGTTAACCTTGGTCGCCTTTTCTCGTGCTAGAGTCATGGTTAGTTGGCTTCGATACTTTCTAGGTGTCAAAACAATGTATATCCGTGTACATCTCGTGCACACTGTATTCATCTTTTGCATAGTCATTATCACTACTTTCCAAATTGTCATTCTAGAACTGAGATGTTTAATCATTTTGTAGTCGGCAGTAAAGAAGCTTCTCTCCATTGATTTGAGTATCTTTTATGAAGAGCTTGAGCCCATTGACTGTGTATTCTCAAACATCAAGAATGTTGTCGCATACATGATTTCAAGTACATTGAATTTGAGATGGCATTTGTCTAAAATTTTCTCGAGAAGATCACCATTGTGAATGCTGAAGGTTTTCATCCCTAGGAGTGCAAGCTTAGGCTCAAATAGTGTGATGGTTTAGGATTCGTCGCTTGTCATATGTTGCCCGACCTATGAAACTATTTGAATAATTGGAATCAGTGCCTACTTGTGTACATGCTTTAAAGTGATCAATGCTCTTGCCGCAACCGACAGTTTACCATGTTTTTAGTGTAATTTGTTGTGACGCCTTGTTCCGGATGATTTTAATAAATAGTAGGTAAGATGGTGTTTAAAATGTGTCCTTATTTCATTATCACAAGAATCCAAGTATTGGTCAACATCTTCAAATGTTAGGTATTTTTCCCCGATGAATAGGTGATCTTAGTTGCAACTAAACTAACTTTACCTTATTCTTTTCGTGAGCAATGTCTTTTCACTATTTTGAAAACAGTAACAGGACTGTGCACTATAGATGGGCCCGGCACGGATAGAAACCTCCTTTGGATTCAACCAATCCTTCTCGGAATTGGAGGGTATGAAGAGGAATTGAACTAAATTGCCCCTTAATTCCCCAAACCCTAAGGGGAATGGTTGATCCAAAGGAGTCGCATCGACTTTGCAATACGGTCCGGAGTTCCAAAATGGCATAGTTATTGCACATCTCCCATTTAAAGATCTGGTTACCATACAGAATTCCTAGATATAACCGAAGATACAGTCAATTCTTGTTTTCAAACTCTATATTTGTTAGCTATCTCTGTGATGTCAGCATGTGCAAGAACACAACTGCATTTTTTTTAAAAAGGAATGACACAGGCCGCCTTTCGATCCGCCGTCGGGCGGCTACTGAGGTCTTAGTGGCTTAGCCCTTAGTCCTATTCATGTGTCTAGTGTCGTTCAGTTTATACGAGAAATGTTAATTCCACATTATCAATGCATGACTGCGAGTTTACATATGGGAGGTGGAGACGTCATATTTGAAATAGAGTATTTGGAGTTCTCATGTTTGGAATATTTGACTCTTTTGTATTATTTTCTTGTTGTATAATTTTTCTTGTTGTATATATATATGTGTTTCATAAAAAGAATATGTTAATATATGCTTATTTTGTTTCTGGGATTTCTAAAGTATGTGTGGCATTTTTCTTAGCTATATGGCTTCCATAGAAAACATCTGGAATTTTATCCTTTGACAAATTTTCTTTTCTATTTGTTTGCAGGGTCTTAGTACAATTTCGTTCTGTGTTTGCCCTTTCGACAAATGACTATTTGGGAGGAGGATACTGGTGCCAGAGTAAGTTTGCTTGCTCTTTTAGCCGTTCCAAGGTCCTACTAAGTTGTTTGCCCATTTCAATGAAATGTGAGGTAGTTTAATGCTGCTACTAATAATTTATGGGGGTCTCAACTGTGCAAATGTTTGGCATCTATAATTTCTTGCAATCTTTTATAGTATTTATAGTGTCCTATGGTTGTATTTACACTTATGTGTGCATTGTCGAGGCCACGCCCCTAGGCAAGGTCAAAAGCCCCCCGACGAAGCTACGCCCCCGCCCAGGTCACGAGCCCTCAGCAAGGCCGCACCGCCCCCAGGAGTAAAATAGGCAGGAGGTGACCAGACTTGATAGATGGGAGCTCGAGTCATGGTACTAGGAAAGATATGTAAAATAGGCAGGAGGTGACCGGACTTCGTAGATGAGACTTCCCCCACCTTCTCTCTCCCCAAACTTGAGACATGAATAAAATATTTAGTGCGGTGTCCACTGGCAAAGAACACCAAATTTGTAATGATACTAGTAAAGAATTGCATTTGCGGTGTCCACCGGCAAATATGGTGTTTTTCTGATGCCCTACAGCAAAATTTCCCCTTTTTATTTGATATTCTGGATTTTTAATTTGGACCATTTGATTGCTATCAGATGGTTAAAATCTGGTTGTTTTTTCGATTCAAAACATCCACATTATGGTTGACAGCATATAGACCCTTTATTAATTTTGTTCTTTCCCTTAGCCCACCCGGGCACCCATCGTTCTCGGCCTCTCAGGAGCTAATATCACCTGGTCCGCATGCCATCGTACGGCAGCACCGATGGAAAGGCCAAGTCGAATCAGATTTCTAGCCCACGATACGCAGCCCACTTCAGCCAGTGGCCACTGCCGGCTGGAAGAAAAAGGAAAGAAAAGTCAGTCGCTGCACTGCACAATTGTACACACATAAAGCCTGTCGATCCAATGCACATGTGTTGTTCTTTTATCTCTTCCAAAGCTGTAACCTTTTTGTCACACGGTTCGTCGAGAGTCCCTATCTGAAGCTGGCACGGTGACACCTAGCTGGCATTACAACAGCAAGCAAGAATTCGATCGTAGTAGTCTAGAGTCTACCGGGTGCCGGTGCTGAAACCAAACAAAAATCTTGGGCATGTGCAAGCGTGCCCCCGACTTGAGGTAACCAGCTCAGCTGCCATCCAGAACCAACAACCGGATCATCAGCCTCATCCGTTCCAGACTATAAAGTAATAAACACCCCCGATTTTCTCCTCCGTTCGGCTAATCCCGGCGAGATTCACGGGGGATTAAGCCCGTCTGTCTGTCTTTTTTTTTTTTTTTTTAAATTACACAAGCACAACGCAGACGCCACAACACGCACGCACACTCACCCCTATGAAACACACGCACGCAAACCCTACCCCTACGAAGACCTCCAGCGACGCAAACGCTAAGCAGATCCGAGATTCTCGAAGTCACCACAGACGCCTCGCCGCCGACTTTTAACGCCGCTACCACTTTAACGATAACGCAGAAATCCTGAAAAAATCCCGCGAAAAGGTGCAAAGCACCGCGATTTGAACCCCCCGGTGGGTGGCCCCACCGAACCGCCCTACCATCGGAATACAAGCCAATTCGTACCCGTCTGTCTGTCCTTGACCTCGTCTCGTCCGGTAGCTGAACTTTCTCTTGCGTGCCCCGGCCGGGCAAGCCATTTGAGGTGTGGTGTGCACCAGCTGCGCGTTACCAGCTGGACATCTCGGATTTGTCGTTGAAACTGGGGCTTGGCACTGTGATTATTCTGATCACACAATGGTTCTAGGTAATGCCCGGCCTGCTGTCAAATGAGTTTCGCCTCGCCTGAAACTCCAATAATGAACACGGTGACAGTTCACAGTAGGCGACGAGGTCTCGTGACTCTAGTTGGTCGTCACATCCATGGCAACGCGACGCGGCTCCCAAATGTTTGTGTCCATACCTAGCTCGCACGGGCTCCGTCGTCTCTCCAGACGTCTCCACCCACCATCGAGAACCACCACCAAGTCAAAAACAGAGACACAAAACAAAAGTGAGGTGACATGAATATATAGCACAAAAAGCGTTGCTGTTTTGGATCGAGTCATGGAGGCAGCTCACGTCGATCCCGCCAATTTGACGCGAGGCAGGAGACAATGAGGAGTCAGTCGGTGGGTTGCATCCACGCAAACTCACAAAGAAAGCCCAACGAAAGCTCTTCTTGTCTTGATTACCCTTTCATTTCACCTTAGGGTCATCTTTTTTTTTTTTTTTTTTGAGATAAAGTTTTAGAATCACCCAGTCAGGAAATATTTCCCTCTGAAGCTGGTGTGTTTTTCTTTTGAGGTAAACCCTACTTTTATAGAAAGCGACACTGACATTGGCTTTCATCTTAAGAATTGTAAGGTTTTAACAAAAGTTCTCCTTTCCATGTCACATCTAATCCCTAACACTACTTGTCTAGTTCCCATTTCACACTCTCAAATTCATGTTAAATAGGGTTGTGGTTTTACCATTCCATGTTTCTATTTAATCTAGAAACACATTCCATGTTTCTATTTAATTAATTTAGTTCCACAATCCTATTTAACAAACGTTTGGCCGACCACTTCTATAGATCACCATTCCATGTTTCTATTTGATAATCTAGGGTGCAAGTGGTAGTGCTCTCCCGGTTCCGCGATATGTTTGGCGCTTAAAAAATTCTTTCCTTTTTATCCCCTGCATGACACCGGGGGTACGCTTTTAGTTCCTATTTCACACTCTAATTCATGTGTTGATATGTTCTGTTGGACTTACGGGGGTTGTGGTTTTAGATCTTTGTAGAATTTACTGTATTTCTCTGGCAACTAGTCAGTGACTATAAATTACGTTTATGTGATGTTGTAGTTTTCAGTGAAACTCTGCCTCCATACCTCAGAAAAGCACTAGATGACATTGTCAAGCAGATGGCGGACCTTTTGATTCAACAAGAGAGTAGGGAGACTGAATCTAGAGCTAAGGTTATTGACCGAGGAAACAAATACGATGGACCACATACGAAGATGGGCATGATATGCGGGAGAACAATGACGACAATGAACAGTTGCAAAAAATGACATTATTGTTTCTTTGATGTTTCTGAACATTTTCATAGTCACGTGCTCGTACGTGCATGTTCACTGGTACTAATAAAGTTTTGAGAAAAAATAAAGAACAAACTAAATTCCAGTGATATATATAACGTGCATGTTCACCCATGCAGAAGAGGAATTTTTTTGGCAAGGGGGGTACTAAGAGAAAATATCACCTTATAAAGTGGGTGACTATCTGTAAATCAGTTAAGAAATGAGGTTTGGGTATTAAAGACATTAGGAAGATGAATATAAGTGGTCTCTGTAAATGGCTTTGGAAATTGGAAAATGAGGATGGAATTTGGCAGGAAATAATTAGATATAAATATCTGAAGCATGATACCATCACTACTGTCAAATCTATGTCATTACGACTCTCCCATTTGGAAAGATATCCTCAAGATAAGGGATATATATCTACATGGGAGGAAGTTTAAGGTGGGCAGTGGAAAGAAAATTTTATTCTGGAGGGATAGATGGTTATATGATAGTTCCCTTGCTGATCTGTATCCTGACCTTTTCATTATGAGTCAGCAAAAGAATATCTCGGTCCATCAAGTTTTAAGTAATCCTGATAGTGTAACCTTTACCAGATTCTTGGTTGATAGATGGAAAACACAATGGGATAGTGTTTTAACAGATGCTAGTATCATCTGTCTGTCTGATCATTCTGATAAGGTGCTTTGGAGATTTAGCTCTAAGAAAACCTTCTCTGTTAAATCTGCATATGATATGCTGACTGCTACAGATAATGGGTGTTATCATAAACAAATCTGGAAAAGTAAAATACCAGCAAAGATTAAAATCTTTCTGTGGCTCATGATTAATAATGCTATTTTAACAAAGGACAATCTTCTTAAAAGAAAATGGCAGGGCAACCCTGAATGCTACTTCTGTCAAGAGAATGAATCTATTCAGCATTTGTTCTTTCAATGCAATATTTCTAAGGTAGTATGGGCAACTTTTGCCACATGTCTTGGTGCATCTGGACATTCCCACAAGTCTTGATAACATGGATATGGTGCAACAAGTGGATTCCAAATAGTAAAAAATTTTCACACTCTTGGTATATTGTCCGGGCGATATGGAAATCAAGAAATTTCTGCTTGTTTTGATGGAAAAATTATTAAGAGTCCTATGTCCATTATCTGTCATGCTGGTGCCTTAATCAAGTATTCTAAGGTTTCTATTCTGAAGAAGAAGAGAAAGAGATTGTCAGCGGCATCGATTCTGTTCTTCAGTTTGCGGTTCAGCTGCTGTGCAAGAAGCCGAAGACAGATGGCAAGTCCCTGGATCAAGATGGAGGTAGCTCTCAAGACTGATGATTCTCAAGTTCAAGCTGAGTTTGAGGCATGTGAAAGTGTCGATGAATCAAGTTCAGGCTTTGCTGGAGACACCTGATGTGTTGTTGAATCAATATACTTATGTTTTAGTCTGTGTGCTATCCCAATCTTGTTTGTGGTCTTCTCCGATACTCTGTATGAATGTTGACCCGCGTATGGTCTCGTTGCGTACTCAGAGGCATGAATGTCTCCAGTTGCTGCTGTCCATTATCGTAGATGGATGTTTTAGTTTAATACTTTGGTTTCATAAAATAAATTCTGGTCTAAGTCTGTATTGCAAACAATGAATCATTTCCGTTATCATTAATGGAAATGGGGGGTCCTCGGTTCCCAAAAAATATAACGTGAACCATTTGCGTCGGCCAGTGGAGAACACTCCCCCACGCCAACGCTATCGTTGGACTTTGGCAAAATGGTTCCGGGAATCTAATGCAGCAACATCTGATGCTGGCCACGTAGGACAGTGATATGCTTCCCCAGCCACGTGCCAGGACGCAGAAAATTCTTGTTGATGTACAGCTACAGGACACTGCCGAAGACCTGGACGAGGACGACCGGGGAAAAAGAAAGAGCGCCCTTAAAAACCCACGACCACGGTGAAGACCAACAGCACGACTGACTGGTGCAGTCGTGCTGCGCCCCGCCCGCGCGCTCCCACTGCCGTGCCTGTGCGCCCGGTCAGGTCAGGTGCCACCCCCACCTGGGTTGGTATTTGCCTGACCCACCGCGTCCCGGCGTTAAAACGCACAAGTCATTCGTAGTGCGCCGCGGCCGCGCGCTTCCCTCCCTGCCGCCCGCTTTTCGGGATTTCATTTCGTTTCAATCGAGGAGGTGGAGGTGGAGGGGCGCCGGCGGACGCGCGTGGGAGCGGGCTGGAATTGCGCGTCCTGTACCGAGCGCCCCATGTGACAGGTCGCTCGCTTTGCCCCCTCCCGCTCCCCTCCTCCTCCGTCCCGCAACGCGCCGAGCGGGGGTCCCCGGCCAGCCAAACTCTCCAAAAAGCCGAGGCAGCGAGCGAGCGCGGCGGGCGGTCTGGCGGAAAAAGGCTAGTGCGCGCTCGTGCTCGTGCTCCCCGACCAGACTAGACTCAGACCAGCCACCAGCGGCGCGCTAGCCAGCTAGTGCCAGCAAGGCGACTGGCGGGCGGGGCGATGCTCACCCACCGATCTACTACGACGACGACGACAGCCGCGGCCGCCGCCGGGATCTGGCTGTGATTGGTTAACTTAATAAGGATGGAGGGGATGTCGGCGGCGTCGCGGAGCGGGAGGAGGCGGACCGGGAGCGTGGCGCTCGGGGACCTTCTGCGGCGGGAGGCGTCAGCGGAGCAGCGAGCCGCCGCGTTGGTAGGCGCTGGCGTCGGCGACGGCGACGGCGTGGGCGAGCCGCGGCCCCTCGGTCGCCGCGGGCCAGGCGTGCCGCGCGAAGAAGGGCGAGGACTACGCGCTGCTCAAGCCCGCATGCGAGCGACGCCCCGGCGCGCCGTCCACCTCCTTCTCCGCCTTCGCCGTAAGCGCTCCTCCCTCCCTACCCCACCCACCTCCTTCATCGACTACGATGGATGGTAATGCTCCGGCTTCGTTCTGAGAGGGCGCGCCCCCGCTGGTTTTTGGTTTGGTCTCGTTTCGCTCTCGCAGCTGTTCGATGGGCACAACGGGAGCGCCGCCGCGGTGTACGCCAAGGAGCATCTCCTCGGCAACGTGCTCGCCTGCGTCCCGACCGATCTTACCAGGGACGAGTGGCTCGCCGCGCTCCCGAGGGCGCTCGTCGCGGGTTCGTCAAGACCGACAAGGATTTCCAAACCAAAGGTAGCTCAAATTCATTCCTTCCATTCATGGTAACTAAAATTGATTGGTGTCCCCTCGCTAGCAACTGCTACTACTCCGCCGTACTACTAGTTGAGTAGAGTACCAGCACATCTGCTACCCAACCTGACCTGCCATCTCTATGGCCAGGCGTTAGTTGGGTAGTGATTGTTTCAAATTGACCGTGTAAATGGTCTGGTGGTACACCCTGCAGTGAGTTGGTACAAGAGCTGAGCCGTTTGTCTTGTACATTTTTTCAGCTCATTCTTCCGGGACAACTGTGACGCTCGCCATAATTGATGGCTCCGTTATAACTGTTGCGTCCGTTGGTGATTCACGCTGTGTCGTTGAAGCTGAGGATCCATCTACTATTTGTCGGCTGACCATCGCTTTGACGCTAATGAAGAGGAGTAAGACTGCTTTCTCAGTGTGCTGTTGTTCTATAGTTGGTTACACGTTTGGCTCTTCTGACTTGCTAGTTTTTGATTTGTAGGGTTGGACGTGTAAATCGAATGCGGAGGTGAAGTTGGAAGGCTAAATGTCGTCGGTGGTGCTGAGGTTGCTCTTTGCCTTTTAACTCACTCTAAAGCTTTCCATCCAATTTATGCAGTTGGTAGCAAAGAAAAAGAGAGGGGGGTTTCTTTATTGAAAACAGCTAACATGTTAATCGCAAAAAGAAAACAGCTAACATGTTTTTTTTTATGTTTTTTGGTGAAATATTTAATAATTTTGTTGTTAAAGTTCCTGGGGCAGTTAACTGCTTTTTAAAGTTGTTTTTGTTTGTTTGAAAAAAAAGGCTTTGGCAGTTTCCTTCCTGTCAGTGACTGTTTTGGTGTATAGGAAGCTATTTGACGTATAGTATTTTCATTTGGTAAGTGGGGCTTTAAGTCGGGCTAGAGGGTAGCTTAGCTGGATGGAGCTCTTGGATTGACTGAGAAATTACGCTTCTGCAACTAGCCACGAACTCCCAATTCTTTGTTATTTTAATCTATGTGGACTGATGTATCAATTTGTATGTGAGTACCGGCTTGAACATTTTAATACCTGTTGTATGTTGGACATCATTCGTAGGTTTTCCTTGAGAGGCCTATCTTTTGGTTTGTAGATGCGATTCACACCCTTTTTTTACCCTTAATTCCTTTTCTTATCCATCCAGATTGGTCCCCTTTAGATGCTGGCCAGGTGGTCTATGCCTCTCAAGATCGATTGGTGATCAAGACGTAGGTGAATTTATCATTCCGGTTCCTTATGTGAAGCAAATTAAGGTACACTGTTGAAAGTCACTTTACACCATTTCTGGAGAAAACTGAATTGTAAACTCTCACTGTAGTGATACTGATATCGCATTCAAGTACCAGAAGTTGTGCTGTTTGGATATTATCATTATTATCATCTGAATTTTCTGTCGTTATATGAGCCTATCCTCGTAAATTAGCTCAATGTTTGAGGCCAAGCTGTGTTCTATCCTGTACCTGTTACTTGACCATTCAGATGATACATCACTTTGTCTAGGCATATATCCAGTAGTTATGTTTTCTTTTCTCAGAGGATTATTCTGTGATTTTCTGTGAAGTGATTCTTTGTTCATTTTTAATATGATCATATTTTGAAAAATAATGTTGTATTGCAATTTTGTAGCTGTCTAATGCTGGAGGCCGACTTATTATTTCAAGCGATGGTGTTTGGGATGCTTTAACTGCGGAAACGGCTTTTTAGATGTGCACGGGGGCTTCCTCCTGAGGCTGCAGCTGAGCAAATTGTTAAAGTACAATACTAGTGCCGCTCCCCCACCCATCTTAAGACAAGTTCTGAAATCCTCAGTTGTCCTATTCCTAACTAGTACTGTTTGCAGGAAGCGGTTGAATCAAAAGGATTGAGAGATGATACAACTTGCATTGTCATTGACATAATACCACCAGAGAAACCAAAATGCACTATAGAATTCCAAAAACGCCAGGAAAAGGCCTTGTACTTCTAAAAATTTTTTTAAGAAAAATGGCATCTGATTCGTTGTCTCGCTGATAAGGATAATTATCTTGAGCCAGATTTAGTGGAGGAGGTATTTGAGGACGGATGCCCATCCTCTCAAGGAGGTTTGTACCCTTACCTCATCTTGATTACGGATGCATAATAGTTGGCAAATAATTATACTATAAACTTATGCTTTCCAATTAATAAAAAGTACTGTCATCTGTGGAGCACTGTTTCCATACTGGTTCTAAGATACTTGTATTTACTAGCTTACTACTCCAATAAAGAAGTATGGTGTTTCCTGCTACTAATGAGATGCCACTTGAGCCAGAAGTATTTTTATCCTCATGCAGAAGTTGTATGTGCTGAAATGCAAATGACATTAGATTGTTCGATAGTGCCAGATACCATACCTTGTCCACAAAAGTTTAGTTCCTATTAGAGCATAATGAATGCTGTTGTCAAGTAGGAGTGTATAACACCTTCACAAAATATTGAAAAAACCAGGGTATTGCATTCTTGGGTTGAATTTCTTACAATTTGTGACTATGTGCTATGCTTATTCTTCATTAAGTGCATGCTGTTATAGTATATAATCCTTAATCAACCATGTAGTTCCTCACATAGTAATCATTTACTCTAGTCACAAATAAATGACATTTTGGACATTGGCATGGTCTCCAAAACAGTACTTTTACTAGTGTCCTTTACAACAACAACAACAACAACAACAACAACATAGCCTTTTAGTCCCAAGCTAGTTGGGGTAGGCTAGAGATGAAACCCATATGAAAAAAGCTACAAAAAGAACGTAAAAAGGCACAAGACAAAAAAGGATAAAGATAGGGTAGATAGAAAAGGAAACAAAGTCATGGTTCAAAAGCACGCTGATAGCTAGCCTCCAAGCGCCTTCCCGTCAAAAAAGCTAACTCCTCGAGATATTCTCGACTTCTTAAGCTCTCTTAACCGCTGGCGTCCCAAAGCCGGCCTGCAGGCCGACCCTCTACCTTTCTTTACATTATCTACCCCTCCTAGAACTCCACTACGACCGGCGCCTCGAGAGGCCTTGTTACAAAAAAATATTTATATTCAACATAGTAAAAAGTATTAACCACACTTCAAGTTAATACACTCATCATTTTTTCAAATATCCAAACTCCATGAATAGAAAGTAATATTCATCAAGAATTTTTGAAATGGTTGATTTAGGACAGAACCCCAAAATGTAACTGCTTTCAGTAGTGTTTTCATTTCATGTCTCGAAATAGTAGTAGATGTTTGTTGGAAGGAACAGTATCTCATCAAGAATTATTGATCATTGCAATATTGTGAGAAAGCTGTGACATCATAAAATGTTGAAAACAAGCTTTTTTTATCAAAATGTGGAGTTGGATTCTAGAAGTATCAAAACTTTACATCATGGTGCCATGTCTGACATTTGATTCGATGAATGCAGGCTTAATTCTGAATATCCTGTACGAGATATGTTCAAACTTTTTGCATGTGCAATTTGTCAAATTGACTTGGAATCTGGTCAAGGCATATCCATACACGAGGGTTTGTCAAAGCCAGGAAAGCTGCGACCCTTGGATGGCCCTTTCCTTTGCCAAAGTTGCCAGGAAAAGAAAGAGGCGATGGAGGGGAAGCGCCACCACGAGGTATAAACTGTCCTAGTTCTATTTCTATAAACAGCCCTAGTTTTTTTCATACAGCTTAGCAAATCCATAGTGTGTTAGCAACAAATCAAACATTATATTCTTCTGCAGATTCCTCGTCAAGAAATAGCGGTCAAGTGAATAGTGACTGAAGCGAAGAGTCATCTTGAGGCAACCACGTAGCAATGTGATGAGCTAATTCTTGTTGCAGTTGTAATTTTGCAGCACTTCCTCTATTACATGGATTACCATTGGATATAGAATTAGAGACAGATGTTGGAAGGTGCCATGCCTACATATGTTGGAGTTTATACAGTACTGGACCATAGACCAAATTCAATCGCCTCTAGATACCCACAGCATCCTCGGCTGGGCTTGTGGCAGTAACTCATTCTGGTAATGATGGCAAGAGATTGATAGTGAAGAATGTCGACAGTGGCCAATAGTCATGTAAATTATTCATCGTAGAGGTGCAAGTGACATAGCCACGGTTTTGTAATTCTCGACTAGATTTAGGTATTTAGAGTTTGAGACCCTGTAATTCGTCTGGGCAGACCTCAAACTAAAGGTCAACAACGTAGCCTGGCCTATTGTAGAATGTACCTTGCCCTACTATCACCATGATTCAACGCTGTAATTAAATATAAGATCTTTTGCTCTGTTTGGCTGGTGGATAAGTAGGTTAATGCTATTTTGTTGCGAGAGAAAATGTTGTACCATGGCCCATAAGCATAAGAGAACTAGACTTTGCAGACCGACATGATTCTTGGTGGGATAGACTACTAAATGTGACATTTATTATTATGTATATTATACATATACTTTTAAAAAGAACTTCACGTTATTGAAAGGCCATAAATTACGAGATAAATAAACCAAAAACAAATGCATTGACCGATTTTATAATGATCTAATGGTTTAGATTAGCCTATCACAATTGAAGACATACCAACTCTTCAACGACACTAGTCAAGGCCTACATGGTCACAAATCACATATATTGTTACAAAAATTAGCTTGTAATTGTCAAGCAGAATGCCCTCCTAGTGACCCACCTGCTATGACAAACATATAAACTTTTAATCTTATTGTCATAGAAGGCCAAATTTCTTGTAACAGCCCCTGTTTAATTAAGGGTCCACCCCTAGATGCATCTTTTCTCCAAACAACAAATATATCCTAGGAAGGGGTGAGGACCTTTACATGTCCTCCTATACAACTATTCGCTTAACAAGGATACAATTCATTTCTATGCAAATTAAATCACCTTAAAAAATATTGCTGCTGGACCTCCCTCAAGCCACTCATAATATGAATCTGAGCTTCCGCTTCACAGCAATACGTACAGTATGCGCAGCAGTTAACACTAGATGAAACGACGAAGAGGGTACAGTCTCCGTGCCTCTTTGCTGAATCGCCGTTGCTCATTCGGAAAGGTCAAATCGCGCCGAACCCACTGGGTTTTGCTTTAATTTACGGTCGAAGGCGCCTTCAATTGGTTTCAAATCGCTATTAGGAAATAACAAATTTCACATCAATCAACGCTACTTACAAATCAAGTAGCCAGATTTGTGATCTAAATGCTATAAAAAGAAACACTATACTGGGAGAAAGCATGGTAGTAGATGCTTCTGCGAGAAATGATCAGATATTTATATTTATTACCGCTAGCTATTCCTGGCCTCTCTCCGATAAATTAATCAACATGCTTATTTTTTATATTATTTTTATTCCTTCGTGTAGCTAGCTATTTGTAAAGTGTCATTGATACCAATGACTTCCCTCCTAGCTAGCTATTTGGCCACCATTGGAGACGCCCTATGGAAAGCCCAAAACCTACATTTGGCAAACAGTAGGATAGTGTGCCTCCATTCATTCCATTCCTGACCGGCTAGCGCCATGGACTTTGGCACGATCGTCCAAGCATTGACCCAGCAAGTGAGCCTGTCCTACTTGGCTGCGTAAACGCCAACAAGCCGCAAGCTATCGCGCGCGGCAAGCTTTAATATGCACGCCCATCACTAGCTATGAGAGTATGCAGTAAGCCGAAGCAGGCCGAGAGCCCACAGTTCGTTCCTAGTCCTAGCTAGGCAGACGACGATCGAGCCATGGATCAGAAGAAGATGATGAAGTCTCACTTGTCACCGTATCGTGGATTGGCGGGCGACGGCGGTGGTGCGGCCAAGCGGCCGCGCGGCCCACGACGGTTCTCGTGGTCGCGGTGACCGTGTTCGCCGCGCTTCTCCTGGCCGTCGTCCCTTCGGCGTCCGCTTGACGCCCCCCTGGCGCCGCCACCAATACCTGGGTCTCGGCCGGAGTACGCGTCGTCCTCAAAGCCGGTACGTACCGTTTGTCATGAATGCATGGCTCGCTATAGCTTACTAGTCACATTTTTGTTACTAAAATCGTATCACTGTCAGCAGTAATATACATTGCTTTTTCTCGAATGCATTGGCAGTGTCCGATTCCGACCACGGCACCGGTCCATTGGCGACGGTGCCTCGATCCCAGCGACCGGCTGCTAGGCGGCCTCCTCTCGCCGGACTCTCGACGAGAGCCCGTGCCGCCGCTACAGCGCCGCGCTGTACCGCCGGCCGTCACTGCACGCCGTTTCCTACCTCGTCTCCGCGCTCCGGCGCTACGAGTCGCTGCACCGCCGCTGCGGCCCCGGCACCCAGCCCTGCGCGCGCGCCGTCCAACTCCTGCGCGCGAACGCCTCCGTTGTCCCTCTCCCGGATCGTCATGCAGCTACGCGCTGTGGGATGATCGAGGGCCTCGGCAACCGCATCCTCCTCCATCACCGCCACCTTCCTCTACGCGCTGCTCACCGACCGCGTCCCTCCTCCTCCACAGCGGCACCGACGACCTCCACGGCCCTCTTCTGCGAGCCGTTCCCGGCTCCACGTGATCCTGCCGTCGGACGACGACTCCCGATCCGCGGCATCGACAAGCTCACCAACCGGTACCTCCACGAGAAAGCATCGGTTCCGTGTTGAGGCGCGGCGAGGACTCCCCGGCATGGCGCCGTGGTTGTACGTGCACCTGCGGCACGACTACACCAAGGACGACCGCGACCAGCAGTTCTTCTGCGACGACGTGCAGGCAAGCTGGCGACCGTGCCGTGGCTCGTGTTCCGCCCGACAACTACTTCGTGCCGGGGCTGTTCCTGATGCCGCGGCACGACGCGGAGCTGTCGCGCATGTTCCCCGCGCCGCGACGTCGTGTTCCACCACCTCGGCCGCTACCTGTTCCACCCGAGCGACACGGTGGGGCATGGTGACCGGTACCACGACGCCTACTTCGCCAAGGCGGACGAGCGCGTCGGCATCCAGGTGCGCAGGTTCTACTGGGCGCCCATCTCCACCGACGACCCTTCGGCCAGATCGTCAACTGCACGCAGAGCGAGGACATCCTGCCCGCTGCTGCTGCCGGCGTTCCGGCGGCGGCCAAAGGCGCCCAGCAGCCTGGGAAGCAGAAGGCCGTGCGTCGTCGTGTCGCTGCACGGCGAGTACCTGAGAAGCTCAGGACCTGTACCACGAGCACGCGGGCGGGGAGGCGGTGAGCGTGTACCAGCCGACGCACCTGGGGTCGCAGCGCCCGCCGAGCAGCACAACCAGAAGGCGCTCGCGGAGATGGTGCTGCTCAGCTTCGGACGCGGTGGTCACCTCCGCCGTCTCCACGTTCGGGTACGTCGGGTAGGGGGCTCGCGGGCTCAGACCTGGGTGCTTATGAGCCCCGTCGACAAGAAGGCGCCCGACCCTACGTGCCGGCGCGCCGCTACCATCGAGCCGTGCTTCCATACGCCGCTCGACTACGATTGCCGGGCCAAATCAAAGGGTGACGTCGGCAGGATGGTGCGCCACATCCGACACTGCGAGACTTCCCGCAGGGTGTGCAGTTGGTGGAATGATGAACTACTGTTACTACGTACATCGGCGGTTAAGATGCCATCATCAAACCTCCGGTTTCGTTATATTATGATTAAATGTGAGGAATAAATACAGCATTCAATCTATACTGTAAAAACAATTTAGTCAGC
>JADLZK010000134.1:0-222989 GCA_015847255.1 Hyparrhenia diplandra
CGAAGGGTGGAACTTCTTCGCCGTGAAAAGTCCGGACCAAATAGTCATTGACGAAGCCATGCATGATTAGGTGAGATCGCACCACGATGTCGGTGAGCGTTTTGATTCTTGCGGCGGCGCAGCGACGGATAATCGAAGCATCGTTGAATTATCTCGGCCAGTATTAAACCGCTCGAGCAACAAACTTCTTCACCTCATCATAGTATTCGTCATCAACCCTCCTCATCTCATACATCCGGTGGGCTCGGTGCTCTCTCCATCCCTGTCTCCCCGCCGTCCAAAAAGCTTAGTGCCGTTACATAGTACTCAAACCCAAAAAAAAAAATAAGAAGAAGTTCCACCATAGATCTAGATCTAGATCTAGAGAAAGGCAGTTTTTCTCTCTCTCCTCCATGGATCTAGATGTAGAGGGGGATGAAAAAGAGGGAAAGAAAGATGAAAAGAGGCCTCTACCGACCAATTAGTGTCTTCTCCTCCCCAAATCAAAGCCAAAAGTCCCAAATCAAAGATTTTGTCAAAATTTGGGTCAAAACCTCCCCCACAAGTTGGAAGAGGAAGATCCGTGGAGAAGATGAAGGGGCGCCCGTGCAGATTTTATAGGCCTCGGGCCTTTTTGCGTGTGGGGCGCCCGCCACGCAAAAGCTATGGACGGCAGCGTGGCGGGCGCTTCGCAACGCGCCCGCCACGCTTAATATTTTGCGTGGCGGGCACGTTGCGGGCGCCCGCCACGGTTAAGTTTTTCTTTTGCGTGGCGGGCGTGTTAAGGCGCCCGCCACGTGAGAGTGCGGCCCCCGGGTAGGGTGAGGGGCGGATCATTTCCGTGGCGGGTGCAAATTGTGCCCGCCACGAAAAAGATCAGGCCTCTGCTTCGCAAAATCGAATCGGTACTAGTGAAAGCCATCAAACCCAGTTAGCCATATAAACAATGGCAGTGTTTTCTGATTCTTGGCACACACAAATAGGGCAATCTGAGTAATCGCTAAGATTGATTTTTCAGGAAAAATAAAACATCATAATATATATACAAGTCAGTCAGATGCCATAAAAAGTTAGGTGAGGTTCTGCAGCTCAGCTAGTATCTGACCCTCAACATTCAGGGCATACACTTTCCTGCAGACGCAAAGAACAAGTCAAAACCATAGGGTGAAACAAAAAAGGAGCAAAAACTATTCCTTTTTGTGCATGCTTTTGTATTCCATATTATGGAAAATCTAATCTTGACAGCCTCCAGAGTCAAATAAAATCAATAACATAATAATCAAGTCCCACAGGCGTTCCGTCGAGCAGATGGTGATAGAGCTGCTGTGGTAGATCAACGCAGCGGCACTCTAGGAGGGAGAGGAACGGAAGTGAGGGAACCTACAGTTTGGTGATGTGGCAAACGGCGGCGTTGTTTTAGGTGCAGTCGCTCGATGGGCCACCGCTCGATTTCCAGATAGACCACGCCGCCGCGGACGCCGGGCTCTCTGTGCGACGACAAATCGAAGGCGAGGAACAACGATCTGCTGTCCGGCGCCTGCCGCCGGCCGCCTATCGCGGACGGCGGACGCCGGACACCGTCGTAATGACGACGAATCGACGTCGAGGCGACGATCTGCTGTCCGGCCAGGCACGTCGAGCCGCGGCAGCGGAGCGACGGGCGAGCGCGACGTAATCCACGACAGGGCGGCGATCAGCGGCGACACCGATCGTCTACGTCCGCAGATCGGGAGCGAGAGGCAGCATGGACGTCGGCGACCGCAGGGGCCGTATCACGGGAGCGAGGCTGTTGGAGGAGGCCGCACCATCTCGGCAGCAGCGAGCGAGGAGAGGGATTACCTTGACACAACGAATCATGACCCTTAGATTACGAGTGAGTAAAGAGAGAGGTGAGATAAGATCTGGGCTGTCTATTTTGAATGATGCTATTTAGACGAAGTTGAGCGGGGGACGTTTTCTGATGTGCACTTAGCAAAAAAAAAGTTGGTACATTAGTAGGATAGATAGATAGATAGATAGATAGATAGATAGATAGATAGATAGATAGAGATAGAAGTATATACTACATCACGTACGGGAACGTGCTTTACCGTGGAATTTATCTCTGATCTCCGTGTACTCTACAATTCTACATTCCCTGGCCATTGACTTGTCAGATTGACCCTCCTCGTAGCTACTACCTCCACCAGTCCCACCGCGTCGTAGCTACTACCTCCACCAGTCCCACCACGGCCGCGCGTCGTAGCTACCTCCACCAGTCCACCACGGCCGTGACGCGTCCAAGATCGAAGCGCGTTTCCTCGCCAGTTAGCACCTGCACCTAAAATGAAATGAAATGCGCGTTCTACTCCATCCCATCTTCTTTATTATATATATAGACCCACAATTCATTGTCTCTCCCAGTCGTTCCGCAGCTCTGCATCCTCCGGCTGTTCCAGGTCAGCCTTCTTGAATCTTGATGTCTTCGAAAAACTGCTCCTCGGATCCACGAAGCGAAGGCAGGCCGGGCAAAGCAAAGAAATCAAAGTAATGTCCTCGCTTCGTTGTTCTTCACATGAATTTGTTTTCGCTTGCCATCGCAGCGCACTGTTATCTTTGATTCAACGCATCTGTAATAGTATTTTCATGCTCCGCACATTTGAAAGCGTGTTCGATTAGACCTGCATTCTGATTTGAACAAAACTTAGTACTGAATCATTTGTCATATCTAATTCGAGGGGGAAATAAATCTGAAAGCCCCTATAGCAACTGTGTTGACGCCTGATAGATGCATTACGAACACTCCAACGAAAGTTTCAACATATTCGGGATCACTCTTAATCTTTCGGGGATACAACCATTCCTGGTTGATTTGGAAATGACCAGGTGCATAGACCCCCAACTTTTTTAAAATTTTCAAACTAGTAGCAAATAAAATGCGCTAGTTTAGATTAATTCCAGTTGAGGGTATGCCAATTAAAACTTAGGATGTAGTAGTTCAAATCTGAACCAAATACTATATACAACACTGCAACAAAACATCACACATCCAAACATTAGGTTATTTTCTAATGTTTTTTTTTTAAAAAAATTAAGCTTATTCTTTCTTGCATAAGTTGTTTATAAGTACTGCGTCATATTCCCATCAATTAGATGTTCTAATCATCCATATCTTGTGCTGTGTCTTTCTGTCGTTCAGATCACAAACTTCTTCGGAGCCGACTACTAACACCATGGATAGTCTTCTAAGCACATTGCCCACGAATATACCAGCAAGCTTTCTGAAGCAAATCACAGATGATTTCTCTCCTGAGCGAGAACTTGGTAACGGTGCATGTGGAACAGTCTACAAGGTATGATTATATACGTCTGAAACTTTTTCCTGCCATCTCAAGTTGACTGAACACATGTCAGCATGCCAATATAATTAATATATGATACTTAACATAGGGAATTACAGAGAATGGGGAAATGATTGCTGTGAAGAAACTTAAGGAAAACTCCCCTGTGGCGAATGACAAAACATTTAATAATGAGGCCTGTAATCTTATGGCAGCCCAACATGAAAATATAGTGAAGTTGGTGGGCTACTGTCATGAGACACAGAGGAAGGTGGTGCAACACGACCGAAGATATATCATTGTAGATACAGCTGAAGTTTTCCTCTGCTATGAATATCTACCTAAGGGAAGCCTTGAGAAGTATCTATTTGGTATGTATATGTACTACAATATTGGACAGCATTGACCACTATTTAGTTCCTCAATGTTTACATCCTATTGAGTTTAAAGTTGCTACTTCAAGATAAATGAGTAATTAAAATTCATATTATAAACCAAAAATTTCAAAAATGTGTCATTAGTGCAATAAGATTTTTGTTTCTTGGAAAGTTTACTTACATATCTCAGTGTTCTACTTCTTCAGCTGAATCTAATAGAATCGACCGGGACACATGGTTTAGAATAATTCAAGGAATCTGCAATGGTTTACATTTCCTACATAAGGAAATGGATCAGCCTGTCGTTCACATGGATCTTAAGCCTGAAAAATATTTTGTTGGGTGATAATATGGACCCCAAAATTGCTGATTTTGGACTTTCAAGACTCTTTGGTCAAGAGCAAACCCGAATGAACACTCAAAATGCTGTGGGATCGTAGTAAGTAAAAAAATGTGAAATGATTATTTTCCATTATTACTAGTCCAGTTTTTAAAATTCACACTAAATAAGTTTTAATGAACTCTGTTCAGCGGATATATGGCTCGGAATATCTATATAGTGGTGAAATCAGTACCCAGTCAGACATATATAGTTTGGGTATGCTAATCATTCAGATAAGCACCGAAGAAAAGTATATTCTAATGCTGAAGACAAGTGTGGACGAAAATTTATTGAGAAAGTAAGATCATGTTATTTGGTATTTTCACTATTCAATTTTTTTTAAAAATAGACTGAGTTAGATTTAGTTTGCATATATGATATATAACAAGAGGAACATCGAAACCTGTAGGTACAGAAAAGTTGGACAGATGACCACATATCATCCAAGTACACATCATTTGATCCAGATCGTCTCCAGCAAATCAAAATGTGTGTTGAAATTGGGCTACAATGTGTGCAACATGAACGCAAGATGAGACCTTCCATAGCAGATATTGTTCAAAAGCTCAATAGAAATGGTACAAAAGCTCAATAGGAATGAGGTATGAAGTATGAATGAATTCCTTTGATCAGTTTTTGCACAAATACTACCCAATTTTGACAAACCAAAGGCCAAAATGGTTTGCAGTAATGCTCAAGCCCTGTTATTCTTAATAGAACTTGCTGATCAGTTTAGTTGTAATAATTGGAAACTTAGGGGATGCTTTGGCCTGAGGACATTATAACTTTCAGATCCAACTATACATGTACAAAAAGACCATAGTTTGCATTATCAATTGTTTAAGTAATCTAAGTTCCTTGTATATGTTAGAAAGGAATGGGGGTTTCCTTTCATTTGTATAGTTAAAAAGTTACAATCAAGATATGTCCATCAGCTACTCCTATTTTTCTTGCCTCTTACTCATAATTTGGACTCTGTTTTCTGCTCCAAAAAGCCAACGCATACAACATCATATGGTTCATGCTACATTCTGCCAATGCTAACATATCCTATGGAACACTCGTAACAAAATGGGGGATAGAGAAGAAGTTTCCAAGGGGTTCTAACGAGGTTTTTCATAATTTCTTCACCTAACTACAGAGATGGCGACTGCTTTTGAAGCAGGCGGATGCAAAAGTACTTGGATGGAAAGATTACAAGGATGAAGGAGTGGCTGCAAGTTTTCTGGAGTAGCACGTCAGATTTGGAAGTGGAAGGCGTCATCTAAATGTTATCTTAGTTTCTAGTAGTCTCTTTTTGAACAATATATAGCTCCTGGTTCTATCAGAGCGGTTGTGCTCTTCAGTCAAGCTGGTGTCCCCAGCATTTATGTTTTTTAAGTTTTCATGGTTGACTGTATTGTATCAAACTCGTGTTGGCTTTATAAAAGCAGGGTTTTCCTCCGTCAAAAAAAAAGATGTTTATTATTTGTAGACAGCCTAAAATTCCTTTTGGAATAAGATCCTTTCTTTTATCATCTCATTATGGAAACTATCACACTGTATTCCTTCCATCAACACCAGAACTGGTGCTCCAAATATATTTCCATTGTAATCATTATGCAAAGAAGTATTTAAATTAATAGATGGTACCCAACAATTCCTTTAAAATTCCTGTTGAATGGGCTACTCCAAATGAATTTTGAAGGAATCTTAATAGACCTAATGGTTTTGTTCAGATATGTGTGTTGTGCTATCCATATTTTTCATGTGTTGCTTCGAAACATTACTATTCATACTTACACGTGATCTACGCCTTATAGAGAACCAAGTATATCTTGTGTAGTTAGCAAAGTCGATGGTTCATACGTGAGCTTATCTCTACTCCTAAAACATCCCAAAAGATATCGTCTGCCCGGCTCCCATCGATTCACCCCGCTCTTTCACCTACCCGGCTCCCATTACCGCGACCTGCGTTTTTCTACGGACGGTTTACGCGGTAAACGCTGATTACCGTTTATCTTAGGGCGGTCAGGTTCACGGACCGGCGGTATAAAAGAAGGCAAATTCAAAATTTAAAATTTGAAAAAAAATCGTTGAAAAAATTTACGTAAAATAGTTCGTGATTTATAGAAGCCAAGGGTGTAAAAATTTGTCAAATTGGAGTTGGTTTGGTATAAAAAATTTCAAATCTAAGTTTGAAAAAAGAAAAAGAAAAATAAACGGTAGGCCCATTAAGGCCCATTAAATCATGAAGGTCGAAAAACATACTAAACACACTCAAATTTAAGTAATTTTGACATCATTGGATTCTACAAATCATGAAGTATTTTTAGGAATTTTTTAGCATTTTATAAAAAAATTACATTTTGAATTTTAAAAAAACCGTTCAAAGCTGCTCAAACCATTTCGATTAAACCGCTCAAACCAGGGCGGTATAAATTCCAAACCGCCCGGTTTACCGGATTTTTACCGTTCGCGGCGCAGTTTGAATTCAGTTGAATTCAAATTTCAAACCGTCGGTAACCGTCCGGTTTACCGGTAACCGGACCGGTTTACCGTTTCCGGACCCCGGCGGTTTCTAGGTCCGGTCGGTAAAAAACGCAGACCGCGACCCTCTCCCTCTCTTCCCCGGCTTCAGGCACGCGCCCCATCCACGCCTTCGCTGCTCGCGTAGCTTCGCAGGAGGAGGAGCTCCCGCCACCGCCGCTGCGCGCGCAGGAGGAAGAGGAGGCCGCGCGCGCAGGGAGGTGGAGCGCCCAGAAGGCGGCATCCCCGACGCTCACACACAGAGCGCAACCTCACGACACGGAGGCGAAGCGACGGCGGCGAGGCGCGGCAGCTGTCGGATCTCAACCAGGTGCTCGCCGCACGCAGCCTCTTCTTTCGCAAGCTCTTCTACGGCCTCGACCCCACCACCCTCCTCCACCTCCTCCGACCGGCGGAGGAGAGCTCGGACGCCGGAGCTCGTGATCCCCGTCAGCACCATCTGCTACGAGGTGCTGGTCCTCGTGCTCCAGTTCCTCTATAGCGGCCAGGCCTCCGTGGCCTCCCCCAAGAGCGGGCCCCAAGAGCGGGCCACTCCTGGCTGCGGCGCACGCGGGTGCTCGTATACACGGTGTGGCTCCGCCGTCGACCTCACCCTCGACACCCTCACCGCCGCTCGCTCTGTACGCGTCGAGCAGCTCGCGCTCCTCGTGCAGGTAGGGAGAACGGATCTTTCTTCTTGCGTGTGTGTGTGTCAGTCAGTCGTCAGTGTGTGTTGGGTTTGTGAGTATTTTCAGAGAACCACAAGCAGAACACTGCAGCGAGGAAGCAATTGTCCATTGTTTTCTTCTTGAAACTATGTACTCTTGTTTCCCTCAGAAAAAAACTATGCCAATGTTGCTACTAAATTATGATTGAGCACATGTAAATTTCCCCTCTTCTATTCAGTCATAGTTATCTCTAGCATGAGTTTCAGATATTTCTAGCTGGATTTCCTTAGCTGATTGTGCATATTCTGCTATTTGTGTTTGCAGGTCCTGCTGCTACCAATTTAACGGACCTAAAAAGTTTTGGTAAGCTTACCTTGCTCCTCTGTTGTATAACTAGATGATTAACTTGTTCAATCCAGTGGGTCATGATTATTTGAGACATGGTTATTTATTCCTTGCATTTCAGATATGGTTGATCGATAAGATTTGGACATATGAGTCTGTGTGTTCTAGCATATGAAAGGCACCTTTGATTTCTCATTCAGTTTGTTCATTGCTCGATTCCTGCAACAGTGGGGTTGGGCATATGCGTCTATCTGATCTGATTTATGATTGAGATGAATCATATTAAACTAATTTCCCCTTTGAATCATGCTGATTACACATGGTTCAGATTAAACAGCATGGCCTTTTCTTTTTGTTACTTCACATTGATCTATGCAATAGTGATGGAGGCAGCAGGTTCATATTGGGGTAGCTATGTTTACCATGCTTACAGACCTCAGATAGTGTTTTTTTTCATGGTCTCTCTATGTTCCTGTCTTTCCTGTCGGCTTGCCCTTTGTCTGGTTAAGCCTAAAGTTCTATACGACTAACCACGACATAGGAACTATAGTCTAGTTCTTCTGTCATGATCGTGTGTCGAGAACAACATGTCAAGAATATAACATAGAAACTATATGCTAGTTCATATGTCAAGACTATAACATGTAAATACTCTAGCTCTATTGCACAACTAAATAAGAACAAGACTTGGGAAGAAACCATAAATGTATTCATACCCGAATATTCCTTTCTCCCAAGTACAAGCTCTCCAATGAAGCTCTAGCCTTGCTCCAAATACTACTAAAAGCTGTGTGAGAACCTCCTAATTCTTGGGCCCACCTTTTTGTCATTGTCCCAAACACCTCGGACGGCGGTGCGAGATACACCTAATAACTCAAGAAGCTTTGTCGGGTGTCATCGAGAACCCCAATTACACCTCATACCGGGATCAACAAAGGAGTAGCTACAACATTACAACATTTGTTACAAAAGTTATAGATCGGAGTGAGAAGAATAATAACATTAATTTTACAAAATGTGAGTAGGTTATATTTGAATAAACTTAACTTAATGTGGAAGCAAAGTAGAATTACAAGGGAACAACCAAACCATGTCGAGCCCACCGACATAACCACAGTAGCGAAGACAGTCGGAAGACACGCAACAAGGGTTAACAAACCCCGAGTACACAATGTACTCCATAAGACTTACCCGATAAAAAAAGAAAAGACTCCAAGGATATCTTTGGCTTAAGGGAAGTAGAGCTAGAAAAAAGGAGTTTGCAGAAAAAGCTTACTAATAGTGGATCCTTGTTGACACCTGTTATAGCATAATATTACTAGTCAACTAAACATGGATAAGGGCTTAAAATGAATATCAACATAGACTAGGGTCTAACTAACATAATTCCACGAGCTTTGGTGATTTATATCTTTTCGAGGGGACTAAACGGATAAATGTAGAGAAGAATGGAGAAAGTTCGAATATATCTCACATACGATGACAAGACTTAACCGTGAAGTAACTTCGACCCGAAAAGTGGACTAAAACATTCTAGAAGGTACCAGAGGACACCGGAAGAAATGGGAAGCCAAGGTGGCATGCCACCCGGCGCGCCGGTGCCAACTAGGCGGCCGCGGGCTGGGCCCACATGTCGACCTCGGCTTTGTATGTCGGTTTACCACCGACCTTGAGGTTGTATATCTACACCGTTATTGAAGGTCGGTTTGATCCAATGGTCATCGTTCATCGCCAAGGCCTATATAAGAAGACCCCCTGACCCTAGGGTTAAACCCTAATGCATTCTATCTCATTCTACTTCATTATTTCTCAGTTGTAGAGGTGTCCCAATGTAAGGATAACCTCTCTACGAAATTAGTGAATTAGAAGTAGATTAGAAGAAGATTAGTCATGTAATTAGAGATAGATTAGCCATGTAACTAGAACTAGATTAGATCTAACTTAGATCTAATCAAGAGTAAAAGGAGAGAGGAGCTATGCTCTGATTCGGAGATGTCTTGAGTATGGTATGTCTTTGTATCTTCTCTACAAGACTTAAGATTCATTTATTTATCTTCTCTATTTATTTCCATGTATTTCATATATGGTTAGTATAGTTGTTATGCTATTGCATGGGATCTCTTTCGTATTGAGGGCTCTAGTTATGCTAGGTAGCTAGAGTAGTAATCGATAGTGTAGACTTGGTGTCTAGGCTATTGGTTACCGAGGTTGCGCCAAACCTACGGATAGTTGTGGTAGCCCCAGGGGGGTGACCTGTGGGGGCCTTTGTAGTCCACCACGTATGGGTTGGTGTTTTGTAGAGCTTTTAGGCAGCCTTCTCCCAACTACCTTCTTCCCAGTCTTTCTCGAGAGTTGGAAAGGGCTGTTGCTCCAAAGTGCATTAGTGTAATTGCTATCATAGAACCTAAGTAATGGAGAATTACCCGGGAACCTTGATCTCTCCCTTTGACCTCTTGATTAGTTTAGTTACTCTACGGTATTTTAGGTAGGATATTATTGATATTAACTTAGTCTTTATCAATTACCCCCTTACTATAGTCTAGTGGTTTGCTAAGTTAGTGGATACATGATTGTGACTTATTAGAATTCTTTAGCCAAAGCTTCCCTGTGGATACTCATTCTAGGGAAAAGCTACAATGGTAGGTGTCTCCGTGCGTTTGCGAGAATCCTTCATATTCTTTTAGCACTTAACAAATGCCAACAAGCTTTTTTTTTGTTGCCCGGGAAGCAATTGGCCTAAAGATTCTAGTAATGATCATGATGTCACGCTAATTTAGTATATCACTAGCTTTAGTAGGATTATCCTAGTTACGTTGAATTGTGGAATAGACATGACAAAAGATGTCGTTGCGATCTTCCGACAAGATTCCACGAGAAAAGAAAAGATTGAAGAACCCGGGGTACCGATCATTCAAGATTCATCACACATTGGAACCCCTGCCATCTCAAAGGTATGTATTTAAATATATATTATTCTAACCATATGTAGATTGGAAAAAGAAGTCGCCGTCACAAGAATTCAATGCACATATCTCAAGTGACGTACATAGATTTTGCACAACGTGGTAAGTATGATTAAAAGGTGAGAAAGTCTTGCTCATGGACTATAAATTGATTGAGTAGTTATCATTTAATTTCTTGCATTGCATTGCATGTTTACTTGATCAACTTTGCATGATCTTGCCATGAAATTTTTATGGTAGCTGTTGTAGACCAAAAGAGGATGCTCTGGTAATGTTTGTAGAATTTTCTCAAGTGGTTATGTGTTTACCATATTTATGTTGCATAGGAAATACCCTAGAAATGCATGTTTATAGTAGGGTAATGTGTTTTGGGTGGTTTATTATTTGTTCCTAGCATGAATAGGACCTGTCAGTATGCTTAGTTTGATAGCCTTATATGTTTGGTCAATTTATTATTCCTAGCCTTTATATGAATTATAGTGTGCATGTGCAAGTGGATATTAGGGCATATCATTTTATGTTTTCTAAATTATCTTTTGACTTGTCTAGTAGATGTATTTGGTGGTTTATAGCTTGCCATGCTTGCTGGAAAAGTTTTAGATGAAGTACATGCTTGAGTAATTTATTTGGAGTGTCCTAAATGAGAGTTTGTCTGAAAACAGAGCCTCTGTTTTTCATGTTTTCGAGGCTGTAGATGACAGAATCAGGTCGAGCGTGTATGGAATGATTTGTAGGAAATTTCGTTAGCTTTCCATAGAGTATTTGTTTGCTGAATTTGGAGTTGTAGAACTTCCTGTAGGACTGTTTTACTGGCAGTAGGTCTAGCTGTCATTTCTCTGAAATTGGTGAATTTGAGTGTCTTGCTTGATGTAGATCACGAAGGTTTCTTGTGTAGATCTAATTGTGTTTCTACGAGGAGGCATTCATTCATCATTCAAATCTTATTTTAAGCAAGTATTTGTTCACGCATTTATAATAATCTTTTCTCCATCATATGCACGGAGGATGACGGATCGATTGGCCCTCTCGAAGAACTCAACGGCACGACTTGGACTCGAAGGGTGGCGCGGAGCCCGGTTTGTTGTATTGATTGATTGAGATCTTTTTACAGTTGCCAAGGGTCTAATATTTATACCCTGGTCTTGACACGAGTCCTAACCGTTTACGAATACAAAGTAAGGAAATCTAGCTAAAATAACTTGTACTCCAAGCCTTCTCGGAGTCGTTGATGACGTGTATGGCATGGCCTTCGTCCCAACGCTCGTCAGTTTACTGAATCATCCCTGACAGCCAAGTGTCTGAAGTTCTCCTGAATACGTGATCCAGCCAAACGGTGTCGGCTTCCCGAATGCTACAGTATTACCGACCGCTCCATACTCTGCACAGGCTGCCTGCCAAATGCCTCTTTCCCGGACACCTCCACTATTCTGTCTGCACTGGTCTACCTATTATCCGGGCTTACCAAATTTTGGTGTTAACACCGGCCTCTATTAATCGTGGCGTTTTTCTAAATACCGTCATGGTTAATGAAAACTAAATGGCTCGCAAAAAGATTTTTGTGCAGTAGTGGGAACCCCACTGATAAAAAAAAAATTATATCTCGACATCTGCTTGGTGCTAGTGCCGTTCACACGCAAATGGCCTACTCCCTCTGTCGCTTTGTACGTGTCGCTATAAAAAAAACGCTGATTAACCTTTATTAACTTTAATTAAATTTATAAAAAATACTAGTAACATTGGTATCTTCAAATAAATTTATTAAAAAATATTTAATGACACATTTAAATAGCAATCATGTATCACAAATATTAATATCGTTGTCATATATTTAGTTAAAGATACTAATATTTCTCGAGAAGTGGGAACCACAAATAAAAATGAAATCAAATGAAGAACAACCTTATATAAAAGTTGTAACTCTCAACGATCTACAACTTTGTATTTGAGAAGATTATGATTCAAAACTTTTTAGCAAGTTCATGGATTTTGATATTTGAAATTTAAATTTTCAAGCAACCTCTAATATTGACATGTTCTACACCAAAGATGTAGTTCTCAATACAATATACAATTTAATGGTTGAAAAGTTTTTTATTTCAAGTTGTTTAGAGTCCCAGATACGTGTTTTAAATTTTTAGATTTTGAACTTCAAAATTTAGAATTATGAAATGACCTTGAATGTTCACATGGTTAATCGGCCAAGCCAATCTATAAGTTTGCTGTTGATAAGATTTTGATTTAGTTTAAAGTTTTTCCAGTGTTAAATATATATTTTATATTATAATTTTGAGATTAATTTTTGAATTTTCAAACAATCTGGTATGAGGACACATTCTATACCAAAGTTGTAATATTCGGTAAGAGTTAAAATTTTGTAGTTAAACTTTCTTTCATTTGAATTTATTTAGTAGCTAGAATATTTAATATAAGATTACGAAAAGATTAATATAAAAAGATAGCAACATATATAGGGAGATGTCGTGCAAGTGTGAAAAGGTCGTGAGTTTTTGTCATCAGATATAACCAAGGTGTCTGCAGTGCTGACTCTGTTTAAGCTTAGGAAGGTGAGGTTTGGCACGTGGGGCACAAGCAGTCGGAGTGGGTCGTCTTCCTGGTGACCAGACCAGCTTAGAGCTAGATATTTGAGATGTTTCCCAAGGCCATGAAATATTGGGTCACTACAGCCCAGTGGCCTCGGAGAAACAAGCCTTATTATGAGAAGAAGCCAAATGATAATAATAATAATAATAAAAGAAAGGCTCGTTCTTCAATCGTTAACTGTTCACTATCAAGAAGTCTGGCTTGCATAGGATAGTCAGATGTCTTATAGGAAATGCCAATCACGTGGCCTTGTTATTTCAGAACTGAACATGGCATCAAGATGGTGACAGAGAAAATGTTATTGACCAATCCAGTTCAACTACATGATTCATACATCAAAATGGAAAATTAAACAACAAAGAAACTGCAATAACATGGCATACACACACACAACTGTCAGGCAAACTCTTGGTGAGGAGATCCGTTTCTTCCAGACTTATTGAAAGGAAAAACACAAGCCACAAAAACATTCAGAATTGCAGATCTACTGGAAGAATCAAACACAAAGGACTATATGCATAAATAATCAGATGTATTGTTGTATGAAGAAGCAGGCGATCACTCGACGCGAACCTCCACCACTTGTGGCATCTTCTGGCGCATTCCATTTAGCTCCCAGAGGATCTTGAAATCCTTATGCAGAGACAGTAGCCACAGCTTCCTTAAAGAGACAAGGGATTCAAATCCTTGAGGAACCTTATTCAGTTTCGGCAGCGCCACAATATATAAACCTTCAATATTTCGAAGAGCATCCTTTCCAACAATCAACTGGTTGACATTGAGCATGTTCTTCAGTATTAGTGTCTTTAGCTGTGGAAAGGACCCTTCAGAAATAACCATTGTCTCTGTGCTGCTCACCCTGTTAAGACTCAGATAGGTGAGGTTTGGCACATGTGGAGCAATAAGAAGTAGCGGGTCTTCCTGAAGACCAGACCAACTTAGAGCTAGATACTTGAGGTTTTTCCCATGGCCTTGAAATATTGGGCACTGCAGTGTCTCGGCAGCCCAGCGGCCCCTGACAATCAACTTGCGGAGCTGTTTGGACTGTGGATTGAGAGCTTCTAATTGAAGTGGCTGCTCCTCGTCAATTGCATTGAGAAGCAAGCTTGAAAGAAGTGGCAGCTTGGATAAAGTAGCAAAAAGCTCTGCAGAATGCATGGCACTAACTTTGCCAATCCACACGCTTCGTAGTTTCCTGAGTTTGTCCAGTTGGTTCGCCAAATCATTTGTGGCCTCCACAGTCTCAAGAGTCTGAAGTTCTACCAAGTTTGAGAGATACTTGGGTGGCTGTACCCCAGAGAAGTACTGGAAATCTTTCTGCTTCTCATCAACAACTCTGTCAGCTAACAGGTGCCGCAGCTTCTTGACCTTGACTATGCCTCGTGGTAACTTCTCTATTTTTGTTTGCTTGATGTCCAGTGTCTGTAGGTTGGACAGCTTCTCAATACACTCCGGGAGAGACTTAACTCCTGCAATGCGCCGTAAGCCAATGTAACATAGGTTAAACAGATTCCCTATAGATACTGGCACTTCTGTTATTTCAGAATCTTGCAGCTCAAGAACAGTAAGGTAGCTTGATCCAGAAAAAAATGAGGCTAACATGTGAGTGGACATTACGCCATCAAGTGAAAATAGAGTGCGAAGGTGTGAAAATCTCACTGTTGGTACATCACTGTCATTCCATCCACACAATGAAAGGCGACGCACTTCCTCATTCATCTGTATCATCGCACCTTGATGATTTGCAGAGCCAAACTTCTCATCTTTAGCTATTGAAAGAGCCAGGTCACGAACAATGTCATGCATCTTACATGTCACCCTACCAAGCTCATCATACTCCTGAACTTGCAGCAAGTTCCTGGTAATAAGCTCCTCGAGATTTAGTTCAGCCACTTCCTCCGGCGTGTTGTTTCCGTTGGTCACTGCAAATCCTTCAGCAACCCACTGCCTGACAAGGCTCTCTCTTGACATGATGTGATCATCTGGAAACAAGCTGCAGTATAGGAAACAGTTTCTGAGGTTCCCTGGCAAGTCATTGTAGCTAAGCCTCAAAATTGCCAGGACATTGTATGAGTTAGCTAGCTCACTATGGAATTGGTTGTACACTTGATTCCAGTATTGCTCTTTCTTCGAGGACATAAGGCTGCCCATAGATATAATTGCCAATGGCAGGCCCTTGCACCTATCTACTATGGAAGTAGCCACATCTTGGAGCTCTGCGGGGCACTTTCGGTCTGCTCTGTTATTAAAGGCCCTTCTACAAAAGAGCATGAATGCATCAGAGCTTCCCAAAGGCTGGAGCTGAAGACGGCGTTCTGAAGATGCAAGAGATGCAACATCTTCACTCCGTGTTGTGATGATGATACGATTTGATAGAGGAGTCTTGAAAATGTCATCCATTTGACGGTACACATCCACATTCAAACATCATCCAAGACAAACAAACATTTGTTGGAACGTTGGACTTCCTTAATTTCTTCTCTCAGCTTGTAGGCATTCATACTTTCGATGCTAACTGATGGCTTATGTACACCATGCTTCACCATATCTTTGAGCAGATCTCTCATCAAGCCATCTATTGTGTAGGTCTGTGACACTACGATCCAGGCAGTAACAGGGAATTCGCTCTTCATATGCTCATAGACATTCATGACCAGAGTGGTCTTTCCCAATCCACCCATACCTGACACCGTTATCACTGTGCTGTTTGGCTCATTGCTGCGAAGCCATCAATCAACATTTCCTGATTCAATGTAATCCCCACGACATCTTCATCTTGAATAAGCTGTGGCAAACAGGTTTGGGATCCATATTGAACAATTACAGAGCTTGCTGGAACCAGGAGAGCAGGGAAATAGTTCTTTGGAAGTTCTTTTACTCGCTCAATCTCACCCTTTATACAAACCACCTCATCAGCAATATCACTGAAAATTTTGGCATTATGTGCTCCTTTGAAGAACCGCATCAGCGATCTTTCTTCCTGCAGCTTACAAGCGTGATATGAGTATTTGTCCATTACATCTTCCACATGGAAGGCCACCTTTCTCAGCTCCCCAATCCATCCCTTGACCACATTGATGCTGAGATTTGTGGTATCCAAATCTTGTATTACATTTCTCATCATATTCAACTCTATCTCAATGTGCCTTAAATTTTCTGGTAGCTCCCTCAGATTAGTAGCCTTTTTAGATGCTTCAGCGATGACGAATTTGATGACTTCATCTCCTAGAACGGTACCAATTTTCGAAAGAGCAGTTATCAGTGCTTCTGCCATTAGTTGAGTTCTGCACAATCAAAGCATGGAGCTTGATTAGTTCAAGATAATGTCATAATCCATTTTACTTAGATGTTTCAGACCTGTCCGCACATGTTAACAGAAAGCACACAGTATCAACTGTTCTTAATAGATTATAGATTCACTAATAGATAACAGACTCCATTGATTACTAATGGTTTGTTTTGAACAATGTACAATATGTTTTGTAGCGTTCCAATTAATGCAGAGGGTAAAAAATAAATGTTAGTGTAGATGCTATTCCTTTCTTTTGAAGAGCACAGATGTTATTCTTTCCTAAAAGCGTCTCCAAGAGGCTCTCTACATGGTTCATTATTATAAAATTTATAAAATATACCAAAAATCAGGCTCCAATGAACTCTAAACCACTCCATTCTCCAAAACCACCAGTCTTGCTCTCCACTAATGTAGAGGCCACATCATCTCTAAATTCAACATGAGGTAGTCCTCAACATGCATTCAAAATGCTGACCCATTTATTTCATGGCACATGCAACGAAATTACAAATTTCAAAAATCCAAAGTAGAATTATATATATGAACAAAAACACAACTTTGTATGCATAGTAGAAGATGACGTGCAAAGTATTGAATATCTTCTACCTAGTCCAACTAGGATTCAGCAGCTAGACTGACCAAAGTCTCCATTACGAAATATATTAAAAAAACATGCAATATATGAAAATGCATATACCAATTCAAAATTTAGAACTAAATTTTAATATTTAGTTACATTTTGGACTCAAAAGATTATCAGAACATGGATTAGCAGGTAAAATATTCTTTCACAAGCTAGCTATCATATCAAAAGATATACTTCTTTGTACCTGGATGGGAATAATATGTTCCCATCCATTGAGTTTATAGTAACAGTCCTGCTAACAGCCTAACATAATGGAGGACCCAAAAGGGGCTCCACATTAATTCTTCTTTCAAAAAACCAAGCCTCCACACTAATCCACACAGAAACAACTTATGAAAAAGAGGACCTTAAAATGTCCGTGGCCACATACATCAATATCTAATCTAACGTATTTAACCCGAAGGCAAAAACTGAAATTCGCACAGATTCCACCTATTTTGAGGAGATAAGATGAACGGGGTGTCCTCACCTTGGATTATGCTGCGCTCAGCTGAGCGCGGCGCCGTCGCACGCCGTCGCACTTGCCTGTCTCCTGTAGTCCGAGCCACGGGAGCTTGTAGTGATAAAGCTCCAGAGATTGTTGGATGGGGGAGGGTCGGACGTCGGAGGGAGGGACTGGAGAGGGAGAGCGCAGATCTGGATGCCAGGTTGACGTTTGGGACAGTAAGACGACTCAGCGTGTCTGATAGGCGCCATGAGACGTTGACTTGACTCCAAGCTGTAGTCGTCGTCCATGGGGTTACGCGGTGCCATCTATATGACAGAGAACCACTCTTGTAATGTTGGATTTTTTTAATTTTAACCCTTTTTTTAAACAATATTCTAAAAATAACCGCTCCAAAAAAAAAATTTGCACCCCATATCCCTTTGGAAATTTGGTGATTCTACCCTCCTTTTAAAAGGCTAAAGGCGTTTTTACCCCTCGGTTTTCTAGCGTGCATTTTACCCTCGGTTTGCTGAAAGGAAAGGTCCGTCTACCCTTATTTTCGACGGCGTCGGCGCTGGACCGATTAAATGGCGAAAAAAAAAACAAAAAGAAAAAAGTGGCCGCCCAAAAGACCCGGCATACCCCCCCGTGTCCCGTGCCCCTTCACGCTAAGGCCGCTCGTCGCGTCTGCGCCTGGCACCTCGCCGCGCCCATGCCCGAAGTGGAGCACCCGCACGCGCTGCCTTCTCCTCACTCCACTCCTCCTTCCTTCCTTATTGCCCAAGCACGCAAGTAGCGGCGGCGGATGCGCCCGCGGTGTCGCCGCCATGGCCATCACCGGCGCCGCTCGCCCAACCCAGTGCACCGCACCCCTCCAAAACTCGCCATCGGCTCCGCCATCGTCCCATCCACCTCGACGCCCAAGTTGACGAGCCAACCGCTCCGTGGAACGCGCAAAACACGCGGATTTCCGACCTAGCCGGAATCCGGCTGCCATCCGTGTCGCCGTCGCCCTAACCGCCCATAACCGCACCATTGCTCGATTCAGCGCGCATACGGCCCCGCCACCTTGCTCTCTACCTCCGCGACTATTGGTATTTCTAACATCATTATAACAAAAAGGTGGAGTTAATCTCACCTTAGGCTATATGTCGTCAGAGACACTCGGTGTGGTTCATCTCTTAACACTACTATGTGCTAGGTCGTTATCCCCAGCAGCAATGCTAGGAAATGCATAGGTGATACTCGTGAATGTGTTGTTTGCAATCTAAGGAAAAAAATAAATATAAAAGGTCTATCCGCAAAGCGCACAGATATAAATACCACTTTGTAGCATTTCACCGGGAGTAATCTAGGTTTTGTCATTTATATTCTACCACATGGAGGAATAATTAAAGGTGGGGTTCATATATAAATGATAGGTGACATACTTATGAGAGAAACTATCACTAGTGCTAACTTTAGTAGGGGTAAGCCAATAATGATAAGAATATGATAATGATAAATAAAGGCAGAGGCATCACACACAGAGATGGGAATAGACTACTATAAGTTAGACTTAACGTTGGACTACTGTAACAGACAAAATTCTTCTATAGCATTGAATCTACTAAGTCATTACATCTACTCTAAGGCATATGTTATCATATATAGCATAGTAAACTCTAGATTATGTATCCGGACGACTATCAAGGAAAATCAAGAGCGAAACAAGATATTCCTCATACTCATTGTCCACTTGTCTTATAGACGGAGGGTGGATTTCAAAGGACTCAACAGGACTGTCACTCCCGCAATCTACCACACGACCCGGAATAAGGTGCACTCACAGGTAAATCATATATAAGCACCACGCTTAGATAAATATTTCTACCACCTAACCCACTCGAGTACTGAATTAGGCGCTCTACGAATAGATACATAAATCTATCATAAACTACATCTATATCAAGCATACTATTAGAATAAAGTAAGAACATGGCAAACAAACACATAATCTATAACCCCTATATAGAAGGAGGCCACTAGAGGCATAATCTATAACCCCTATATAGAAGGAGGCCACTAGAGGAGTTCTCTGTACATGCGGAGCTGATACATCAGCACATCCTTCATTTACTGGTCGGCATCCACCTGTTCCTTCCCCTTCGCTCCTACCGCGCATTCCCTTCCTCGCCGTCATTAACGCAGGCGCACACTGAGAAGTCATCGTCCGTTCGTCGTGCTTGGCTCCTAGCCTTCTGCCTCATGCGTCTGATCTGCTTCCCCCGAGGCCACATGCCTATAAATCTGGCTGCGCTGCAAGGATCCGTGGGTTCTACAACCAGCCGGGGCCGTCGACGCGACTCCTCAATCTCGCGGAGTCGCGGGGATCCAGGCGCTGAGCACGACCGTCCTACTATAGCGGCGGGGTCGATCCGGGTCACCATGGAGGTGGGCGCCGACGGCGTCGCGCTCATCACCGTCGCCAACCCGCCCGTCAACGCGCTCCACCCCATCAGTAAGCGACCCACCGACCGACCGATGCCCGCCTCCCTTCATCTTCCTCGGCGTTCAATTCCGCTGCGATTTTTTTTGTTTGTCTGTTTTGGTGGAGTTCTGTTTTTGCGGTCTAATCCATCCCGTCGTACGTGCTGCTCCCCACCCATCTCACTTGCAGTCATCGCCGGGCACAAGGAGAAGTACGCGGAGGCCATGCACCGTGACGACGTCAAGGCCATCGTGCTCACTGGTCAGATCTATCTTCGTTGTTTAATTTGGCCTTCTATCAGTAGTCCCTGCATATTGGGGAGTGGGGATCGTGTCTCTACTTTCTGTAGGATATGTATATTTCGTCGTAGAGGAGGGATAATATTAGAACTTGAACCAGCCTTTAACCTCTGACTGGATCAGTGCTGAATTGGTATTCCTTCATAGGATATGGATTAAGCATTTGCTATTCGATCAGAGCCCATTGATTGAGGATTTCCCCCTTGATAATCATTTGTTTTTCCACTCTGGAAATCAGGTTTGTCTCCAATGGATCTGTGGTGGATTGATATTTTTTCATAGGCTATGGATTAAGGTATTTTTTTCATAGGCTATGGATTAAGAATTTGCTCCCTGGATCATTGGGTTTCTCATTTTGAAACCAGGTTTGTCTCCGATCCATGTGCAATTGCCTCTATTTAATTTCGTTGATACTGTTAACCCATTGTTCCGCATACCCAATCTTCTTTTCTTGAAGAAACCTTTGTTCAATTGGTATTTTTTCATAGCCTATGGATTAACAATTTCCTCCTTGGATTATCGTGTTTCTCATTTGGAAAGCAGGTTTGTCTCAGATCCATATGCAATGGATTTCAGAAGATTAGTTAATATGTTACTGATGTTCTTCAAGTTATGCAATGCTAATATTTGTGCTAAACTATGTTCTGTTACCATTCTCAGCCCAGTTGATTGTATTCACTTGACTTCCGCTGCCAACTGTCACTTCTTGGGTATGAGATGCGTTGAGTAGAGGGTGAATCTAAGTAGACTTGCTATCAGATCGAACTCAGTGTAGCTTTTTTTTTTTTTTTTTTTTTGTAATGGCCGACTCAAGCAAATTCTTCAGTTAGTAATATTTGATGATTCAGTCAGAACCAAAATTATGAGGAACCGATAAGTAATAATGAATTTAGGTGAAGAACCAAAATTTAGGCCAACTCTCAAGCAAATTCTTCAGTACAGTAATAATTAATTTAGGTGAAAATTATATGGTCATATTTATCTGATACTTATAAAATTTTCTTAACTGAGCAGGTTGGTTAATTTGATGCTTGCTGGTATGGGAGCTTCAGTTTATGTTTTACAATTGGTAATTATCTCTTTATTGTTTATTCATAAAATTTTATCTGCTTTCCTTTGATCTCAGTAGTAAATGGGTTGTCGGATTTTTCTTTAAAGGTGTTCGGTCCTTTTGATTTGTTGAGTATGAAGGCAAGGACTCTTTTGATGAGCCTAGCAAAGGGTTCTCGAACTATTAATAAGGCCATAGTAATGGATATGAAGATCATCGGACAGTTGTTAATTTGAAAAGTGACATATCCAATTCCTATTGTTATTTATATCCTCAATCGTGCAGCAATTATAATACACATCCAGCCCCCTGTGCTGATTGTTGGCTTGTGCTTCTCATGATGTCTATCCATATAAAAGGGATAATAAATCATCTTCACCTAGCTACACTGTGTAGAGTGATCAGTTTAGTTGACCCTCGATGGTGGTGGTAACTGAACTGCTGTAAGATACAAATACACCACTTCATGGACCTCAAGTTTGATGATCCCTATCCGTTTCTCGGTCAATTAGTTTGAGAATTGTTTGATTAGTTACTAATTCTAAATGTGAATTCAAAAAATGTTGGATATGGTAGGTATATTTATATAAATCTCGATACTTTTTTCATGCTTCTGACAATCCATTTTTACCTTTAGGTCTATGGAAGCTCTTCGGCACCTCGAAAACAGGGTGCCTGTACACCCACTCCTTCGGTTAGCAGCAAAGATTCACAACAAAAGTTGGTGTCACCAGTTTAGCCACGTAAACCTGCAGACATTGTAGTACAGGATCTGACTCTGGAGCTGCCCCACTTGATATATTATTGAGTGCTAACACATGCGCTTTCTGAATGTGCTGGTTATGGTGTACAATCTATCAAGAGGAATGCAATTCTGCTATTCAGTTTAAAGCCTGATGGAGTGTTTCAAGAGCTGCCATGTGTGCTGAGTGTTTCAAGATTTTCCTGAGTAGTAGAAACATGATTGCATCGCTGCCACCTCCCATTGGTTCAATAACTTCATTTCAGAGAGCTCGTCAGATTGTTCTAAATAAATCGTCCTGTATACTCAATGAACTGGTATTTGTATTCTATCTATTAGGATCATGTCCTTGTCAAGATGAGATGATAAGATGAAACTATTTCTTACGATCATTGTATTCTTTCTTACTTCCCGCAGCAACGCGCGGGGAATCCCCCTAGTATTATAAAAGAGCAAAGTCATAGATACAAGATAATATCCGTACCGTAAAACTTGAAGATCTAGAACTCTGGGTAGGCACACCCAGCTCTACTTGAATCTGACTTGCTAATCAACTTAGACGAACTAGAACTAGATGAACTAGAACTAGAACAAGTAGCTAACCCTAATCTCTGGTGGAGATACTCTCTTCTACTTATACGACTTACAAGCTGAATTGATATGAATAATAATGAACTTAGGGTTTAACTGGGGGGCAGAGGTCCTTCTTATATAGGCCTTGGCGATGAATGACGACCATTGGATCAAATTGACCTTCAATAATGGTGTAAATACAACCTCAAAGTCGGTTACAAACCGACCTAGAAGTCTGAGGCTGACCTGAGGGTCCCACCTGGGGGCCGACCAAAATGAGCCTGGCGGCCGCCAGGGGTTGGTCTCCCCTCGGCCTCTGGTTCCTTCTGGTGTCTCCTGGTACCTTCTAGAATGTTTTAGTCCACATTTTGGGTCGAGTTACTTCACGGTTAAGTCTGGTCATCATATGGGATGTATATTCCGGAACTTTCTTCATTCTTCTCTGCATTTACCTGTTAAGTCCCTGAAAATACATAAATCACCAAAACTCGTGGAACTTATTAGTATAAACCTCTAAACTAAGTATTTATTCAATTTGTCCTTATTTCATATCTTGTTGACATATAAAAAGTATATCATAACAGTGTCAACAAGCTCCTCCAAGCTTAACCTTTGCTAGTCTCTTAGCAAAGCTTTTCACCGAGTGGATCGGGGAGTTGCTACAATGAATTATCTTCTCACAAATACACATGTCATTAATTTAAAATTCTCCTCCAAAGAAAAGTGAAACATTTTGATCTTATAACTCACTTTTATTACGAAAAATATGGGGCTTTTACGCACTTAGATCTTGGGTGATTGAAAGATAGGACAATCAAGTCAAGCACTATGTCTCAAACTCTTCATTTCACCTTTGTTACGGGTTTTTATAAATTTTCAAAATAAAACTCAGAGTTTCCATTGTATGACTCTTTCATGTCTCTCATATGTGGTATTTTTGGATCCTTACCAAGGCAATGATGTTATGCCTTCTCTCATGATATATGGTATTTGTGGAATATGGCTAGTGTATCATGCCTTCTCTCAACCTATCTACTAAGGCTTATATCTGGAGCTCATAGGTGGGAGACAACATATATACATACTTGCAAAGCATATATTGTAAAGTCAAACAACGGATCCAAAGGAACAAGTCATACAATGTGGATGTATGGAATGTATTTGTGAAGTGGATATATGGTGATGATGGTATCTACTATGCTCTCTTAAAGAAATTGATCTCTCTTTTTTGAAATTTTAAGTCGACATAGAAGAGAACTTGGGCTAGCTTTTCTTTTTTTATTTTTCGAGAGGCGGGCATCTAAGTACCCATTGTTTTCATTTGGACACTTGTCTATTTTTTTACTCTCTTTCATTTTTTTCTTTTCTTAGGAAGGTAGGCTCTACTCGCCCGTAGGACACTTGTCCATTTTTCATCTCCCCTTTTTCTTTTTAGCATTGCCCCAAGCTTCTTCTTTTTGTCAAACAGATATTTGAGAGATAATAAATAAAACACATGGAGCATAAATGGGGTTTTGAGAATAAATATAGGGATGAGAAATATTTTTTGGTGTTTTACTCCCGGAATATGCACACTTGCTTGAGAAAAGTCTTGAAGATAGAATATGTGTCACTCTTGTCATTGAGAAAGAATACCCAAGTATATCTTGTGAAATCATCCACAATCACAAATCCATATTTATTGCCACCAATGCTAGTATATGTGGTTGGTCCAAATAAGTCCATATGCATCAACTCAAATGGCTTGCAAGTGCTCATGAAATTCTTCTTAGGATGAGTGTCCACTTGCTTGCCGGCTTGACATGCACTACATAATTTGTCCTTTTCAAACTCAACTCCATCCAAGCCTCTCACTAAGTTGTGCTTCACAAGCTTGTTCAATTGCTTCATGCCAACATGACCAAGCCTCCTATGCCATAGCCAACCCATGCTTGATTTGGAGAGCAAACATGTACTCAATTTTGCTTCACTTGTGTCAAAATCAACTAGATAAAGGTTGTTGTTGACATTTCTTAGCGCAATCAATGGAAATGGTATAAAACCCATCCCCAATAACGGCGCGAGAAATGCACCGTGACATCCCCAAGTGAACCACCATGTCGGTGATCCGAGCGGGAACGCGTCAGCGGGATAGATCTTGCCATCTTAGATATTTCATCCCATGGCGCGCGGATCTATCATTGTAGCATTTCACCCGGAAGTATTCAGGGGTATCGTTTTTATATTTTCCCAAAGGAAAGCATGTGTTTAATAAGCTAGCATGGCATCTGAATAGAGGAACATGTGTTTGTTTGACCAATTTGTTCATAACAGGGGTAAGCAATAACGGTTTATGGATAGTGTGACACACACTTAAGAATCCACCAACAAAGGATAAGGAAAATAGATAAAGAATAAATGAATAACCTAATAGAGTAATTCTAATGTATCTAGTCATGGCCATACAAATGAATAGTTAGGATCATATGCAAACATGATTTAAGCATGGTTAGGTCTAGGATACCGGGGAGACCCCACCAGGAAGTCTGCTTCCCACCGAGGCATTTCTGAACTCCTACATCACATGCTTAACGTGGGGGGATTTCGAGGGACGGTCAAGGCTTGTCACGACCCGTACCGCCTACCCCCTCAACCGTGGCATGCTCTCATATTCGCGGATGTCGTAATACCGGGCCCCATGCCCGCATATCGAAACACTACTCTTGTCCCCAGGGATCCCCACTCGTCGAATGGACGGACTAGAACAAGAGCAAACCCGGAAGGAACAACGAACCAATATCCCATCTCTAATCAAGTTAGGCATATGATGATCAATGATGAACTGATATGAACATATCAAGATTATGATATGTAAACTATATGCTAGTTCATATACCAACACAAGAACATGAACAAAATTATACTCTAGTTCATAAGTTAGGCCAAGAACATAGATATAAGACTTGCAAATAGAAGAATGCTCCATAGAGAAGATATATTACCAAGGCACTTTCTTCTAGGAGACAAGCCCTCCTTGTAGCTCTTCTACTCCAAGTGCTAACCAAGAACTAAGAAGAAGAAGAAGTAGTAGAAGAAGAGAGAGAGGTAGAGGTGGTAGAGAGAGGAAGAATCTTTGGTTCTTTGGACTCCAAGTGGTGTGTGTTGAGAGAGGAAGAGAGGGGGACTACTTATACACTTGGAGGAGGGGCCTAAGTGCTAAATTACACCAAAACCGACCTGGTACACCTTCCTAATCAGACCAAACCGACCATCACGTCGGTAACCCCCGAAAGCGAGGTTAATGAACCGCCTCCCGAGGCTGGGCGAAACCGCCTCTCGGGGAGGTGCGGCCGCACCAGGGTGTGTGGCGCACCCCCTGGGCTCTGGCCCGGGTCTCGGTGGGCTGGCGTCCTTCGTCTTGAAAAGTTGTGGGCGGGCTTTGCTCGGCCCAATTTTGATTTTTTGGGTCGATTTGCTCCTGGGCTTGTGTTTTTGCAATAATGCGCTTTCGGATGGCGTACTTTGGCCAGTTTTCCACTTGCTTTTATTATAATCCTGCAAAATAAAATACTAGACACTACAAGTGGAATTTTATTAGTGATAAATGTATATGAGCATAAAAAGGTATAGTTTTACTCCTTTATGGTAGTAAGTTGGCCAGGGGAAAAATATGTCGTTAGTGACCGTCAACAAACTCCCCAAGCTTACCCTTTGCGTGTCCTCGAGCAAAAAGATAAATACTTGGTTGTTGATCGGGAGTTGCTACTATGCTGATTATGTTTCACAAGTGCCGGGGTTATAATAAGATTTTCTACTAGAGTTTGAATAAAATGGCATGCCTTTGCTCACCCTTTATCGTAGCGGGGCTTTTTTTTTTGTCTCAAAGCCTTGGGACGGTTGCTAGATAGAAACGGTTATAATAGAAATACTTTTCATTCATCCTTTTGATCAACTTTTTTATCAGGGATTTATTTATTTAGATTATATTTGTTTTTTCGAGAAAGTATGGGCTTTATTGCTATATATATATATTTGTTATTTTATTATTTTTTTTTTTGGAGAGGTGGGCTCTACTCGCCCTAGACTTTTTGTCTTTTATTTTCTCTCTTTTTTTTTTTTTGGAGATGTGGGCTCTACTCGCCCTCGGACATATGTCCATTTTCATCTCTCTTTTTTTTTAGCATAGCCCATATCTTTTTCTCTTTTCTTTTAAATTAGATTCCCGGATGTCAAGTTTCTCTTTTTGGACGAAATCATCGCAAATCTATTTGTACCATATCATACTTGGCAACAACTTAGACTAGATAAAGCTTATGCAACCCACATGAATCGGGTTTTTCGGGATGAGTTTTTAGACTTAGCCACTAAACCCAAACTTTAGAGAAATTCGAATTATAAACTAGGCATAGGCAAAATATAAAAGCGAGCAACTATTCATGATTTCAACAAGGGAATAAATCTAAACATTTTCATAGCTCATGTATAGACATGAAAGCATAAGAGGAGCTACTTATTCTCTTTTTTTTTTTTTTTTTTGAATGCAAGATTACTGAAATTTAAACATCTTTGAAATAAAATAAAATTTGATGAAAGTAAATATGCAATGCAATGTTACCTGCAGGGGGTCCTCCCCAAGCTATCACGGAGGCCTCTTGATCGGGATCGAAGTCTTGGTGCCTCGAATGCTTCCTCGCGTGCGTTGCGAGTAGCCATGTTGGACTCAATTGGGTCCATCTCTGGCGACTCTGCTTGCTCCCAGTTCTGGCCGCCCCAATGCGGTGTTTTGCACATGGGTATTGAGTGTGTGCTCAATGTTCCTAGTGCGGACGCCGAGGTCTTTGCAGCTGGATACCGATAGCCTCCACCTCTTGTGGTGGGCACATCTTGGGCTGGGCGGAGGCATATCATCGGAGCCTGTCGTCAAAGTCAAATCTGTTGGCCCTCCATGCTGCTGTATCTCCTTCAGGCCACTTTGGTGGTACCGGTGTCTGAGGTGTAACACCCTAGGTGTTAAGCATCTTGAAAGCATGATCATTTGCATAGCATCATCATCATTTCATGCATGAGCAAGTTCATAATAGCATTTACTTTGAGTTGCTCTCATTTCATGCTTGTTTGATCTAGCTATTGTAGGATCTTTGTTATAATGATGTTTTGGACCTAGATTGTGCCTAGATGTATTTTTTGACATAATTTAGGACCATGTTTGAGCTTGTGTTTCAATTTAGAAAATTTTTATAAAATAGCCCTAGAGTGTCAAACCTCTTTGACCCATTTTAAAACTCTTTTCAAAAGTGCTTGATAGAAGTGTTTTTTTTAGCAAAAAGTTTCTATAGATGAAATGAAGTACTTTTTATGTGGAGCAAATGATCTTTTATAAGTTTCTTGTGAAACGGTTTGGAAATGGTTCAAATAGTGCCCAACAGTTTGGGTCAAATTTGAGTCAAATTCAAACTGTGTTTTGACTAGTTTAGTTTGACCTTGCTGTTTTTTAATTTGTATCTCCAAATCTAGGCCGAATTAGAAAAAGTTCATATTGAGTGTTTTGTAGATTATGAAATTCTCTACAAAGTTGATGTTTTGACTTTTCCAAATTCCGCACGGATCTCGAGGCACAGGCCAAAAACAGTCGCTGGTTCAGAAAACAGAGTAGGGGGGACTTGTCGGCTCGTCGCCGGCCGACACTTGGCGTCGGCGTGGCGCCGCACGCCGCGGACGCCGGCGTGCGGCCCGGATGGGCCATTACCGGGTCGTGCGTCGCGATAAATAAAATAGGGCCGCAGCGCCGCGCTCTAACCTAGCCTCGCTCCCGGCCCGGCTGCCCGGCTGTCCGGGAACGCGAGCACGCCGCCACGCGCCATTGCCGCCCGTGTCGCGAAGCTCCGCCGCCGTGTTCCGCCGTCGTCACCGCACCAATCCACCCCGTCGAATCCCTAGCACCGCCATGAGCTACTCTACCTAAGGCCATCGTTGAATTGAGGTAAGGATCGAGGTGCGGACCCCATTTCCGCATCGGCGCCAGCCGGCGAGCCGCCATGGCCGCCGTTGGGGCAAGCGCCGTTTGAGCTCGTTAATCGCGTTTAGCTCGTTCTTTCTCATGTCCTAGAGTCGCCTAGGGTTGGTTGAGCTCTCGAGCTAGATGGATGAGTAGATCGAGCCACCGTTTCGCCGGGATGGCGTCGTCGCCGACGAGCTGCCCGTGAGCACCGCCCGCCCGTCGTGTTTGGTTTGTCGCCGTCGTTGCTCCGTTGGGCTCCAATGTTGCTTGCATGTCTTAGTTAGATGCTCTAGAGTCGAGAATGGCCTTTGGTTCGCCGTCAATCGCCGGAGAATGGCGGTCCGCCGTCACCAGCGCGCCGCGAGCCGCCCGTATTGCCGTCGTTGCCGTTGTAGTCGGTTTTAGCGAGAACCAAGTGCACCAACGCGTTCGCCTCGTCGCGTAGATGCTTTTAGGCTAGCTGGTTGCGTGATTTGGTCACCACCGGCGAAGATCCGCCGCCGACGCCGCGCGCCCGCCGTGCCCTGCCTTACGTCTCGTGACAGGCGGGCCCCACCCGATTTTTCCTTTTCTTTTTCTTTTTTGTTTTTCCAGTTTTGTTCAAAAGCTTTAGAAATTCATATCTTGGTCATTTTGAGTCCATTTTGAGTGAAACAAATTTTGCCATGTTTGTTAGAAGATAGGCTACAGTATAAAATTATGAAATCCTATTTTCTGATAACTTTTATATATAGTTTTATTTATGGCTAGAAATGCATGGAAATTGGAGAAAATCACATCTTTTAATTGGTACAAGATAAAAATATGCTTTTCTGTATGAAAAGTGCTTGATTTTGTGAGTAGAGTTTAGGAAAAATATCATGCATGTTATGTTCTGTAGAAGAAATGTGATTTTCTATTTATGTGCTTTTTGACATGTGATCTTTAGAAATTCATAGAAAAATGAATACTAGGATTTTGGATGTAAAACTTGGTGTGGTGGTTCTTGATAGGTTTCAGTAGCTTTTCATACTCAGAAATTTGTTGTCTGACACTTTTCATAGTACAAAGTATTTTCATGCCTAGTTTTATCACTAGCTTGTCATTTTTGTGTAGGGCTGTAGGAGCATGTTTTTTTGCCATGAGATTTTTATGGTAGATGTTATGTTATAGTACTATGCTCTGGTAATTTTTGTAGAATTTTCTGAAGTAGTTATGTATTTATCATAATTGTGATGCATGGAAAATAGGCTAGAAATATATGTTTATATGAAGGTGATGTGTGTTAGTATTTTTATTATGTGTTCCTAGCATGGTTATGACCTGTTAGTAAGCTTGGTTTGATCAGCTTAGAAGTTTTCACATTTTCTTGTTCTAGCATTTTATTTAAGTATAGTGTGCAAGTGTAGTGTTTGCTAGGGTATGTCATTTTATGTGCTTTAAATTATCTTTTGACATGTCCAGTAGGTTTATTTGGTAGATAATTACTTGATTTACTTGCTGGTTAAGTTTGAAATAATTTGCATGAGTAGTTGGTGAGTTATGGAGGTTGTATGTGATGTTTGGGCTGAAAACAGAGCCTCAGTTTTTCCCAATTTTGAGGCTGTTAGGTTCAAATTCAGTTCTGGGTGATGTGGAATGTTTTGTAGGAAATTTTGTTAGCTTTCCATAGAGTCCTAGTTCACTGAATTTGGGTTGTAGAACTCCCCGTGTGACTGTTTTTTTAGTGACAAACATGTCAAGCTGCCATTTTACGCCAATAATGAGTTAGGGTGTTGATTGATGTAGGTTGTTAGGGTTTCTTGTGTAGAATAAGTTGTGTTTCTACGGAAGAGATACGCACTTACTAATAGCTTGCATCATGAAGCATCCATTCATCATACACATATTACTTTATGCAAGATGATATTTATGTAATTGTAATTATTTCTTTTCTCCATCATATGCATCATCTTAGGATCGGGGAAAGTTCTGGAGGAGCTGATCGAGGAGGGGGAGCTGTTCAGGTGGGAGTGCAGTCCGGAGGAGTCACGGGGAGACGAAGGGTCGACCGGCGAGCTGGTGAGTATCCAGGAGCACGTTCCGCAACGTTCTGCTGAGGCAAGCCCGAGCATTACGCCCTTTCCTATTTCTTCCAATTAAATTGACTTGAGTCTTTTATATGTTTCCGCATTAAGTTTAGGGAAATGGTTGAAACCGTTGATGCATAAAGATCCTTGTTGAAAGTTGCCTTATCCTATGTAGAGGTCTAGGTTAATGCTCAGTATTATGATTGCGAGAGGCGGTGATTCCGGTCACTTGAGGAAATGTGTGCACAATCACATGGGTGATTGTCAAGCTGCTGATGAGAACCTGATAAATTAAAACATGTGAGATTGGATGGATATTGTGGTCCTTCCATCCCGATCGGTTAAGGACTTACTCTTTGTCGGAATATGGTCGGAAGTTGAGCGCACGCATTTAGTAGGCTCCGCCCCGGTCGTGAGCCCACGGCTCGTGGGAATGTTAGGGGCCGGCCATGCTCGCTTTATCGCTCCTCCTTTGGTGATGGTTGGTGTGGTTAATCGGGCACAAGAAGATGCGCGACGAGGGGTCGTACTCGTTGCTTTACGCTCACTTGGGTGCTCGAGAAGGAGGGGTGGCCCGGCAAGACCGAGACTTTACGCCCCGTAACGTCCCGGGGAGTGATTGGGTACGCCTTTGCTAAGTAGACCTGGTTTGTGTCGGGGTATTCGCCAGCTGGTTTGCAAATCGATTCGAATCGCCATCTCTCTGGTTAGTGAGAACCGGGTTGCGTCCCGCGACATTGTAGTCTTATCTATTATCAACGTATGTTATTTATCATGTTAAAAGCAAATATAATTCTGATCAAGTTACTTATCTTTGTTATTTATTCTGCTGAGCAATGATTAATCTTGACTATACAGGATCTATGTTATATAATTAATTAAGTACCCCTGTTAACTTGGAAAAAAATATACAAGTAGCATGCATAGGCTCACTAAACAACCTTATTTGCGAGAAATTAATGTGAGTCCGCTAAAACCCCAGATAAAGCCTAGCATGATCCTTGGAGTCTTTTATTTTATTTTGGGCCGGGTAAGTCTAGCTGAGTATTTTGTACTCAGGGTTTTATTCCCGTTGTTGCAGGTGAGCATGTTTACCATGGTTATTGTAAGACTTAATGCATTTCTGTTGATGAAGAGTAAGGCCATGGCAAGGCAAATCTATATCCCTATCTCATGCTGTTGCAGGGATGACTATCTACTGGCACTATTTTATATTTGTTTTCGTTGAAAGACTATTTGGTTTTCGCAAACTACTGCTTCCGCACTTGAACCTGAGTTTGTAATAAATTATACTTTCGCTTTTCGATGTTTAATCTATCGAACTTGCTTTGAAATACCTGCGGATTTTACTACCAAGCTCAACGATCCTGTTGTATGTTGTTGATGAGTTTGAAATCACTCGAGATTTCGGAATACCGGGTTTTTATATGGACTCAAGTGTAGGCTGCGATTGCTTCGGTGATTGCGAATTATACTTGATTTCTTATAAATTGGTCAGCTCTGTCACATGAGGCGGCGGCTCCCACCTAGGATCATACCCGGGTATTACCCTGGGGTCCCCCCAGGGGATAAGGCCATCTTTGCTGGAACATCGGTGTAAGAGGCGTAGGGTCGGGCGTAGGCGCGGGCGTGAAGTAGGGCTCATGGGAGGAGGATCCAACCTCGGTCTCACGACCGCGCGTGTGTGGGCTGGTAGGGGTATCTTTCTGCGCGCAAGCTATCGGCGTGATCTCGAGCTCAAATGTTAGTACCGGCTTTTATACAACTGTAAGTCAGGGTTAGGTAACCCGAACTATAGTTGCATAACCGAGGGGAAAAGATGACCAAGCTCGCCCGGATGGTAAAATCTTAATTAAATGGCCTTGCACAAAGCTGCGTAACATTCAATAATAATCCGGGTGAGGAAATGTATTCTATGTGGCGATCACCCAAAGCTCCAATCGCGAAGCGAGGCGTGTGATAAGGGATGTGCGGTGGCGGGGAACAACAACTTTTTGTGATAATATGTAAAAGTTCACGCACATCTCTACCCTTTGGAGCTACTTTCACCTTGTAGACAATAGCATAGAGTAATTTTAGCTCGGTTTCATTCACCCATCTAACCCCCGTGTCTAGGAAACAAAGTCGGCGAGATCCGGCGATGGATATATCTAAGTGATGGGTCTTTGGATCACGTGAGTGGCGAGGTTTGAAAGCACCGACCTCATGAGCACCGGATATCTCCTCCCAAAAGTGATTCCTAACAAAGCCGGGAAGAGCAGCATCTATGTCTAGTGCACATCTATAGCTGAAGCCCCAGTGACGAGCTAGATCTACCCACTTAACATGATAAGGTTTACCAAAGAGGCGGAAAGAAATTCCTAGCTGGTCCTCTACTAGTGTGCATAAGAACTGGATTGTCGGGAGGCGGAGAACCTTCCTCCTCGAGGGGGGGGGAATATCCTCGCCACCCGATTGCTCTCCAAAGGATAGGGAATTCATCATCCATAATCGTTTGTTCGAGGAGCTCGGGGTCAAGTCCGGGGCGTGTGCTGGAACACATGGTCCTTGAGTAGGAGATATGCTTGCATCTCCCGATCTCCACGGATGTCGAGGTACGGCGCCTCGGCCGTCGATTGTCGGGGGAGCTTGAGCTTCTTCCTCCCGATGGGTGCGGCGTCTTCTTGCATGGGGAGCCTTCGAGATCGTCGGTTGAGGGCGGAGCTTGTGCTTGTATGCCGTGAGCTTTTGCCTTGACGACCGCCTCAACCCGCTGAAAACTCCTTTGACCTTCTTCATGGCTACCGCAAAAACACTTGAGCCAAGACCTCGGGTGTGCAAGGGTTAGTTGAAAGTATGAACTTTCACACCCGTGGTCTTGCTTGGCACAATGTTTTTGGTGGAGAAAATGGAGTGTAGAGCAAGTGGGAGAGAGTGTGAGAGTGAGAAAGAGTGAAAATGGAAGGTGGGTGCTCACACCCAGGTTCGGGCTATTTATAGCCGAGCTAATGGTCTGGGGCGCGCGTTAACGGATAGGAGCCGTTAGTGCAGGCGGGGCCCGCGTGGCGCCGAAGAGGGGGTGCGGGTGCACCTTGGGGTGCCGCGCGCACCCCGCCCGAGGCGGTAGCTTGATCGGTTTTTGTCGGGCGTGCTCAACGGTCGCGAAAAGTTTGTGACCGTTGTTTACTCGCTATTTGGTTCTACCGTTTTCTCCCTTTCTTGATTTTCTCCAAAAATTTTCAAAATTTTGCTTTTGTTTTTTTATATAAAAAAATTTATTTAGAAAAATATGTTTTATTTAGGAAATATTTTTCTTAATTTTGCATAAAAGAATTTATTTTATTTATAAAGACCTTTATTTTAGCTTTTCAAATATTTACTTATAGATTTTATGTAATAAATATTTTTGTTTATTTTGATAATAAAATATTTTATAAAACACATTTCTTTTTTTTTTAAATATACCCCAAATTTTTTTAGAGGGCGAGGTTATTTATAGTCAGCTTGTTTGACTCTCCCAAGCATCTTGGCGGAGAGTACCGCTCTCGGGGGTTTTTGAGTCAGATCCTCCAACACTCCACACCGGTTTTGATGATGATGATAGTCGGGTGTGTTGTTGCTTGTACCCGATGAATGGGCATTTTACCGCCTTATCTCTGACATTGAAGATGATGAAGCCCTTCCCCGGACTGATGTTAGCTTTGGCCGTATAGAGAAATGGTCTCCCCAAGAGGAGAGACACATCCTCCTTTGGGCCCATGTCTAGGACCACGAAGTCTCGCGGGGATGTATTCATCTTGGATTTTTAATCGGCATGTCTTCGAGAATTCCCTCGGGCCGCCGTGTTATTTGATCTACCATTTAGAGGACAAATCTTGCAGGAGCAAGTGTCCCTCCATGGATTTGTTGAAGGTGGCCTTGGACATCACGTTATCATGGCCCTCAAGTCACAAAATGCATTAGCAAAATTGTGAGGGCCAATGGCACTGATGATGATCGGACGCCGGGGGTCTCCCTTCTTGGCAATAAACGGCGAGTCCACGGGGATCTTTGCTAGCTCGGTGGGTTGGATCGAGCCTTAGTGATATCATGTTGATCGACTCGTGCGGGACCTCAAGGTTGCCCACGGGATCCTACCCGAGTCGATAACCCGGTACTTGGGCAGCAAACGGGCCATTTGTGTTTCTATCATTTTATTGAAGTCGAAGTTGGTTCTTCACGGTGATGTCAACCCTTCTAGCTTGTTATTCACTCCTTCAAAGATTTTATCTTGATGGCTCATCTTTTGGTGAGATTTTCGTTGATCTTGGCTTGGCCCAACACGGGTGTCCTTCAATGATGGCTGACCAGGGTTATAATTGGAGTTGTACCCCTCGGTTGCCTTGGAATGGTGGCACGGATCGTCATTCCCGGCCTTGCTGAGGTTGGCGATGCCCATTCTTGTTGTTGATGAAGGCAGCTTCTTCACGGGTCTCGGGGCAATTATCCACGAGTGGCCAACTTCACCACATGTCTCCACCGGTGTCATGTGAGCATCCGTGGCGTAAACCGGTTGATTGATTCGATCGTCGGCGGGGACGCTCTTCCGGTTTCTTCGGCCCGGTAGATCCATTTTTGCGGCAAGCATATCCGCCTCCTTCACGGTATGCATGCCTTTTTGTGTTTTAGTTGGGGTTCTGTCTTCTCCCGCTCTCCGATTTGCCACCATCTTGTCGATCGGGGTTGTTGCCTCGATCGATGGTGAGCGATAAGAATGCGCCACCAAAGCCCGGCGTCGAGGTGCCCCTTCGATATGGCCGTGAGACCATTATACAAGTTACGGAGCACCAGCCAGTTCTCCATCCCGTGGTGCGGGCATGCTAGAATGTATTCTTGCAGCCTTTCCCAAGCCTCCGGGATGGGTTCCATTGAGTTCTGCTGGAAATTGGCGATTCTCCCCCTCAGGGCATTGGTTTTGCCCATAGGGAAGAACTTAGCCAGGAACGCCGTGGAGCATTTTGCCCACGTATTGACAGCTTCCTTGTCTTTATAGAACCACTGTTTTGCTTTCCCCACAAGGGAGAAAGGAAACAGGCGGAGCCTGATAACGTCTGGTTCGACGTCCTTGATGACGATGGTGTCGCACAGCTCAAGGAAGTGTTGGAGATGAGCGTTGGCGTCCTCGCTAGGCGATCCACAAAATGGACTCGCCTGCACCATGGTGATCAGCCCAGTGCGCAGTTCAAAGTTCTTGTCCGCCACATTCACCACCGGCCCAGTGGGCACGTTGGCGACGGTGGGAGTCGAGAAATCGCGCAGCGACTTTTGGGCCATAGCTTGATGTTCGGTTGGTGCAGGGATGTCGGTCTCGACTGTCGGGGTTCCGGCTGAAGAAGAAGCGGCACGAGACCTGTTCTTCCTTAGGAGTGCCTCTGGAACAGAGATGAAGTTTTCCGGCAGTTGGAAACCTGACATACACTATCCTGTTTTCATCCACAATAGGAGAAAACATAAAAGATTAGCCTGTATGAGCAGATGGTAGCCCACGCTACGATTCATATTCATAGCCAGCTGGTTTTATTGTTTTTTTTTTCACAATGCCTTCCTCGCAACGGCGCCTTTAAATGCTTGTTGACATTTCTTAGCGCAATCAATGGAAACAGTATAAAAACCCATCCCAATAACGGCGCCAGAATGCACCGGCCGACATCCCCAAGTGAACCACCATGTCGGTGATCCGAGCGGGAACGTCAACGGGATAGATCTTTGCCATCTTAGATATTTCATCCGCAAGCGCCGCGGATCTATCATTGTAGCATTTCACCCGAAAGTATTCGAGGTATCGTTATTTATATTTTCCCAAAGGAAGGCATGTGTTTAATAAGCTATCATGGCATCTGAATAGAGGAACATGTGTTTGTTTAGACCAATTTGTTCATAATAGGGGTAAGCAATAACGGTTTATGGATAGTGTGACACACACTTAAGAATCCACCAACAAAGGATAAAGAAAATAGATAAAGAATAAATGAATAACCTAATGGAGTAATTCTAATGTATCTAGTCATGGCCATACAAATGAATAGTTAGGATCATATGCAAACATGATTTAAGCATGGTTAGGTCTAGGCTATCGGGGAGACCCCACCAGGAAGTCTGCTTCCCACCGAGGCATTTACGAACTCCTACATCACATGCGAACGTGGGGGGATTTCGAGGGACGGTCAAGGCTTGTCACGACCAAACCGCCTACCCCCTCAACCCGTGGCATGCTCTCATATTCGCAGATGTCGTAATACCCGGGCACCATGCCCGCATATCATAGCACTACTCTTGTCCCCGGGATCCCCTTTCGTCGAATGGACGGACTAGAACAAGAGCAAACCCGAAGGAACAACGAACCGATATCCCACCTCTAATCAAGTTAGGCATATGATGATCGATGATGAACCGATATGAATATGTCAAGATTATGATATGTAAACTATATGCTAGTTCATATACCAACACAAGAACATGAACAAAACTATACTCTAGTTCATAAGTTAGGCCAAGAACATAGATATAAGACTTGCAAATAGAAGAATGCTCCATAGAGAAGATATATTACCAAGGCACTTTCTTCTAGGAGACAAGCCCTCCTTGTAGCTCTTCTACTCCAAGTGCTAACCAAGAACTAAGAAGAAGAAGTAGTAGTAGAAGAAGAGAGAGAGGTAGAGGTGGTAGAGAGGAAGAATCTTTGTTCTTTGGACTCCAAGTGGTGTGTGTTGAGAGAGGAAGAGAGGGGGACTACTTATACACTTGGAGGAGGGGCCTAAGTGCTAAATTACACCAAAAACCGACCTGGTACACCTTCCTAATCAGACCAAACCGACCATCCCACGTCGGTAACCCCTGTAAGCAGGTTAATGAACCGCCTCCCCGAATTCGGGCCGAAACCGCCTCGGGGAGGGTGCGGCCGCACTTGGGTCTTGCTTGGCGCACCCTCCTGGGCTCGGCCTGGCCGGGTCTCGGTGGGCTGGTGTCCTTCGTCTTGAAAAGTTGTGGGCGGGCTTTGCTCGCCCAATTTTGATGTTTTGGGTCGATTTGCTCCACGGGCTTGTGTTTTACAATAATGCGCTTTCCGGATGATGGCGTACTTTGGCGATTTTCCACTTGCTTTTATTATAATCCTACAAAATAAAATACTAGACACTACAAGTGGAATTTTATTAGTGATAAATGTATATGAGCATGAAAAGGTATAGTTTTACTCCCTTTATGGTAGTAAGTTGACAGGAAAAAAATATGTCGTTAGTGACCATCAACGGTTGTCATGTCTAAAGCCTTTGAATATCAACTTTGAATCTTTCACACTAACAACCTCAATATCATCAACCCCAAATATGCATTTGAAACCTCAATATCATGTGCTTTCACCTTGTCAACATGCGCCACATTGGATATGCTCAATTCATTTGTGATTTCAATCTTGCTATGTCCTTTGATCTTGCCTCTACTATTATCACCAAATGTAATGCCTCCACCACTTTGTATCAAAGGAGTTGAACATTCTAGCATCACCGGTCATGTGTTGAGTGCACCCACTATCAACAATCCAATGCCTCCCTCCGGCCTTGTAGTCCACCTACAAATCAAATCAATGAGATTTAGGTACCTATCTTTGCTTGGGTCCTTGGAGGTTAGTTACCAAAGACTTTGGCACCCAAATGGACTTCTTCTTTGGTCCCACAATTGGTGTACCAATGAACTTTGCCTTAACACCATTCTCCCTCTTGGTAAGCAAATAGCATGAATCAAAACAAATTGAATGCACTTTGTTTGCTTTCTTGTTGGTGTTCTTTTTAGCACATTCTTGCTCTTGATGCCCAATTTGCTTGCATTAATAGCAATAGGAACCATTGCTCTTCACAAAGCTAGGCTTTGGAGTCACAAAGGCCTTCTTGCCTTTCTTGGGGATATACCCTAGACCTTCCTTATTAAGGGAAAATCTTTGGCTACCCAAGCACTTAAGCAACTTGGCATCCCCACCATATGCCTTACCCAAGGCATGGGTGAGCTCATCCACCTCTCTCTTGAGAGTCTCATTCTCAACAAATAATGATGAAGCTAAAATCTTTTCATCACTACTAGTGGAGGTAGAGTGGGTTGGTGTGGATGTGGATGGTATGTTTGGTTCTTCAACATCAACCACAAATGGTTCATCTATAATGTCACATGTTGAACCAACATCCATCTTGGAAACCAAGACAACCTTGTCACACTTAGCTACTAGCAAGGAATGAGCTTTTTCAAGCTTCGTGTGAGCAAGTTGAAGCTCCTCATGGTCTTCCTTTAGACACTCATAAGAGGCTTCTTGCTCCCTAAGGCTTTTTTCAAGAGAGGCAACTCTCTTTTCCAATGCCTTACAATCCTTAGCCTTAGCTATGAGAACAATGTTGGCTTGCTCCATTGCCTCAAACATATCTTCTTCAGTGGGTCCATTTGGTTCATCATATTCAACCTCACTATCATATTTTACTTCATTAGTGTATGGTTCATCATCATCATCTACCTTAGTGGCCTTAGCCATGAAGCATGAACCGGAGGATGAGTCAAATAGAGAAGGCTTCTCTTGATCAACCAATGCCATCATTGCCTTTCCTTCTTCTTCCTCTTCGGACTCATCACTATCCCAAGTCACAACAAATGCACCATCTTTGCCCTTCTTGAAGGTAGCCTTGTTCTTGCCCCTTCTATGGTCCTTGTTGTTCTTCTTGTCCTTCCTATGAGGACATTCCTCAAAGAGATGATCGGGACTATCACACTTCCAACATAGCCTATTATCTTCATTGCCCTTGGGAGTGTCCTTCTTCTTGTAGATCCCAAATCTTCTCTTGTACTTGAGCATGGTGCCAAATTTCCTCACAACCAAGGCAAGAGCTTCATCAACCTCTTCTAGGCCGATTACATCACACTCTTCTTCTTAAGCTTTAGCCTTGCCTTTGAATGTGGGAGGAGGATGCCTTGAATGCAACGGCCTTCTTCTCCTCAACCTTCTTATCTTCTTTCTTCTCCTTGGCATCCACATCATGATCATACTTGTCAAATGTCAATACCTCTCCAAGCAAATCATTTGGCTTCTTTGTATCAAGCCCATCTCTTTGTAGCATGAGGATCAACATCTTGAATCTTGAAGGTAGGCTAATCAAGAACTTGTGAAAAAAGTCTTGATCTTGTGTCTAGTAGCCTAGTGTCTTGAGATCATTCACAATTACTTGTAGCCGATGAAACATCTCAAGTATTGTTTCACCATCCTTCATCATGAAGGTCTCAAACTCACTCTTGAGGCCATATAGCTTGGCACTCTTGACAACCTTGGTACCTTCATATGTCTCACTCAATCTTGTCCATACTTCACTTGCACGGTCCAAGTCCCTGATGCCCTCAAAGATCTTTGCATCGATGGCATCGTATATGGTGTTGAGTGCCATTCGATTGCAAGTCTGGTTTGCTCTATCCTCATCGGTGAGCTTGGTGGGATCAAGGATGACATAGTCATTCTCCGTCACCTCCAATACTCTCTCATGTATTGATCCAAGGTACATAGTCATCTTTCTCTTCCAATGATCAAAAGAACTCTCACCATCAAAGTGAGGTGGCTTTCCCCCAACATGGTTGAACACTATAATAGCCATATCTTGCACCGAAGGGTGTTACTCCTTGCTAAAAACAAAGTGACCACGGCTCGATACCACTTGAAAGGTCCTAAATGGCTAGAGGGGGGTGAATAGCCTAATAAAAAATTCTACAAAATCACTAGAGCAACTTGTTAGTAAATAACAAAGCGTAAATGCGTTTGCTCTAGCTCTACTTGTCGGCAAGCCTCCTATTGACAATTCTAGTTGCTATAGTCTCTAATTCACACACAAAGGCTAAGTCTCTACTTTACCACTAGGTGAACAAGCTAATTACTCTAGCAAGCTAAGCAAGTCTACTCTAACTACACAAGCACAAGATATATGAAAGTAATGCAAGTGTGTAGAAGTGATATACCACAAAGTCGAGGCTAGTCAATCCAATCACCGGGGATGTTGTCACAATATGAATAATGAATCCAAATGCCAAGAGACAACAATCACAATGGAGAGACACGGAGATTTAACCCGAAGTTCACTTGAGCACCCTCAAGCTAATCTCCATTGTGCTGACCTTCTCACGTGTGGGGCAAGGTGGAGCTCACTCCTAGCCAAGTGCCTTTTAGGCTACTTGCACCCAATGCAAATGAGAGGTACCCAAGACACGAGCAATATATTACTTGCACTTTGTCTTCCCGACGAGGGGTGCGTGATTCTCCCACAAATCACCGGAGGTGGCCAAGAACAATCACCTTCTCTTGCCAACGCCTCCACCAATCACCAAGCCGGCTAGGAGTGGTGCTCTCCAAGAGCAACAAGAAAACCACCGGCTCACAACGATCCTCAAGTGCCACTAGATGCAAAGATCAAAGCAAAGTGCACTTGAATCACCTCAACTCACTAGAATGATGCTCACAAGCAAGAGGAGTGAGGAGGAGGGAGTGTGCTCAGCTCTAGAGGTGTTACGAATGATTTCAAATGTCCAAGAGGCCTCCCAAAGCCGGCCACATGGGTATAAATACCCCTCATCACGAGTTAGAGCTGTTGGGGTGAAATCCACGCCCAAAACAGCCCGGCCGGGGCCAGCGCCGACCCGGACTCACCGGTGAGTCCGGTCGATGGGTCCGGTCCACAACCGACGCGTAGCCGGCACGCTTAGGGTGCGTCCGGTCCGCATCCATGCGTCCGGTCATAAGGCGTCCGATTGGTGTGCGTCCGTCGCTCGACCGGCCGTGACTCCCAAAACATGCTCTCTACGGACGCGACACACCGGTGCGCCCGGTCACTTCTTCGTGCTTCCGGTCGGTGAGTCCGTCGCCACCGAGCGCGCGAAATTGCTGCGTTGTGTTGCCGTTCCTTCGCCTTTGCTCCAAACCGACTTTTTCGTCACTTGATTTTTTTGTTGCCGACACGTCGAAGAACACCTCGACACCATGTGTTAGCATTTTGAAAACATTTTCCATCAAGTACGGTTAGCTCTCTAGGTTAGAATTCATGCAAATGATTTTGAACCTAGAGGCACATGAGGACCGATATGTATGATAGTTTTCCCCTCTTTATAGTACGGCTTATCGATCCTATAATCACTCACACCCTCTATGGTGTCTTGAGTGTAAAATAAAAATGGCCCTATGATATACCTTTGTCTTGAGCCCATCTTGATCCTCGAAACACTCCAGGTTGCGCACTTGATCATCAATTGGATCACCTCGACCCATCCATCATGACCACCATGCACAAACCTTGGCTTGACCAATCTCCAACTAAAACAAACACTTAGCATAGAGAGATTAGTCCTCAGGATGTCACTAATTAGCCAAAACCAATCTAGAGATCTTCGGATATGTGTTCTTGCTTTTGCTATTTTTGTTACTTTTCTTCCTCCCCTCTTCTAGTTCGATTTCATTGTTTGTGGGTCATTTCTTTCGATTCTTTTTGCAACAATTCGTTCAAGCGTCATGAACCTAAGAGATTCACGAGGAAGGATTCCGGTTGAATCCTCATGATTTTTGTAGATCGAGGTGTTTTAGTGTCAAGGGTTCGTGTTCATCGGTTTGAGACGTGATTTGTGATTCCGGTGATTCGCTTGGTGGGTCTTCATGATTTCTTAGAATTAGGTTCTCCTCCCTATCTATTTCATCTGGTCCAAATCTCATTGCCTGATGTTTTGATTTGAGGGAGATTTTGGCTGATTTTGGGGAGAGGCGATTTCAAAATCGCTCTCGGTTCTTACGGTCGCTGGAGGCGCGGATAGTCCGACCTCTAGGACCGGGCGGTCCGAGAGTCGGTATGGGCCAGTCCAGCTTTCGGTCGTGTCCACGTCGTCATGCTCGGGACAGTCCGCACCCATAGTGGCGGACAGTTTGCAACCTCGTGACCAGGGAGTCCAGAACCTGGTTCTTACTGTTTGGTTTTTGGAATCTCAACGGCGGGCGGTCCGGCCCTGAGTTCTAGGTCATTTCAAGCAGCTGTGTATGAGAGATTGGTTTTCGATTTTCCAACGCCGGACAGTCCAGACCTCTTCCACAAGCAGTCCGCCGTTCAAAGCGAGTCCAGTCTGACAGTCTAACTTCTCTTCGACAGACAGTCTAATTCCCAAACCCGAACAGTCCGCGGTTGGCCTGGCTGTGCTGTTTTTGGTTGATCTCGTGTCTGGTTGTTCTCATCTCTCAGTGATGATTCTTGCGGTTGCCTAGCTAACAATTCTCGTTTAGCATATCACTACCGATTAGTGTTGTGTTACTCGTCTTTTGGAGAGATCTTTGTTTCTTGGTCGATTTGAGTTTGAGGGCGGCGTGAGAGCTACAAGTTCAAAATTTGAAAGAACTTTTGAGACTCTTTTTCACTCTCCCCTCTAGTAACCTTTCCGGTCCTTCAGCTGGAAAAGCAATGATGATTGAATATAAATTTATTGAAGTAATTTGGAACATAGGGAGTAGGTATATACCACTCTATTTGCACGAGCAACCTTGCTAGTTCATGAAAACTTGAACATGCTTTCTAAAACATGTGTGGTGTGTTGCAATTGCGATTGTGTATGGTATATGCAATTTCAAGTTCCAAGGCATCCTCGTATCCTTCTTCCTCAACATGCACACACTCCCAATCTTGGGCATGGCTAGAGACATCCCAACAAAAGATAACTCGATTTACCTACGATAATAGCAATTTGAGCAGTGACTTCAGATTATAGAGCAAGGAATCTAAAGCAAAGCAATGATAGCTGTATATAAACTTACTGAAGTGTTAAACACATAACATTTGCAATTTCAAGTTCCAAGGCATCCTTCTTCCCCAACGTGCACACTCCCAATCTAGTCCCTTGCAACCTCTCAACCCATCACACCTAAACATAGCAATCTGCCGATCTCTCATTCTCTCTCCTGCTTGCGCGCGCGGCCGGGAACAGCGCTAGAATGTTAGGCGCATCTCGTACCACCACCACCAACACGGCGTCGAGATGAGCGGTGGTGGCGACGGCGGCGACAAGGAGGCCTTCTTCCACTGCCTGGACCGCGTGCCTTCCGGCCTGCACCTCGACGCCGACTTCCCTTCCGACGACGATGACGACGACGACGAGGATGACGTCCGCGTCTCCTTCACCTCCGCCGCCGCCGGCGACCAGAACTTCAAGAGCTTCCGCCGGTACCAGTCGCCCGTGCTGGTGGAGGACGACGACGAGGAGGAGGAGGAGGAAGACGAGGACACGTCCAAGTACGACATGTGGATGTCCGACGAGCCCATGTCCCTCCAGGAACGCCGCCGCCGCCTGCACCAGGGGCTCGGGATGGCCAGCAGCCGGGACCTCGCGCTGCGCCGGCACAGCATGAAGAAACGCCCCGCCGATGTCCCGCGGGCCATGTCCCGGACCGTGTCGAGGCCGAGGCCACCGCCGTCGCCGATCGCACCCACCGCCGCCTCGTCCGCTGCCAACGTGCCGAGCACCACCTCCGCGGCGCAGGCGCTGGCGGCCGCGCCACGGCCGGCCAAGGAGACCATCACGAGGCGGCGCTCGGACAGCAACCTTGTCGTCGTGCGAGATGGCGCGTCGGTCTCGGGGACGTCGCGGCAGCCCGTGCGACGCGTTCGTTCCTTGCCGGCTCGGCCCGACGCCGCCGCCCGCGACAGCGTCGGGAAACCTCAAGCCTTGGCTCCACGCGAGCTGCCTGCCGTGGCGCCGGCGGCAGCGCCAGCGAATAAAAGCAGCAGCAAAGGCGACGGCGACGAGGGGAGCAGCAAGAATAGCGAAGAAGGAGCAGGTCGCCGTCGTGGCGGCCGCCACAACACCCAAGGACGTTTCGTCGAGCAACAACCAGCAAATGGGTGTGCCGGGGCTGGAGGAGATCGAGAAGTTCATCGGCAACACGCCCATCATGAAGCTCATGCGTCGTGGCACGAGCCAGCACCAGCCGGCGCCGCTGCCCGCCGGTGGCGGCGTGCCGCCCAAGGCCGACAAGTCCGCCGGCAGCAAGAAGAAAGGCGGGTGGCTCAAGAACATCAAGTCCGTGGCCATTGGTTTCATGGGTGACAAAGACACCACCGCCAAGTCCGGCGCCGTGGAGCCCAAGTCGGTGTCCACCAACAATGCCTCCGCGGGGCCGCCGCGCCGGCGGGGCTCAAGGTGCACCAGTCCGGCAAGTCGAGCAAGGAGCTCACCGGGCTGTACATGTGCCAGGAGATCCAGGCGCACGAAGGGTCCATCTGGAGCATCAAGTTCAGCGCGGACGGGCGGCGGCTGGCCAGCGCCGGCGAGGACAGCGTGGTGCGCGTGTGGCAGGTGGTGGAGACCAGCGCCCCGCCGTGCTCGCTGACAGCGATGGACGGCAAGTCAGGCCCGCTGGCTCCACTGCCGGCCCCTGGCGCCGCCGACCTGGCCTCCATGTCCAAGAAGGTGACGAATAAGGGCAAGGGCGGCGGCAGGGACGCGCTCCCCCGAGCACCTCGTCGTCCCCGACAAGGTGTTCGCGCTCGCCGAGCAGCCGGCGTGCGTCCTCGAGGGCCACCAGGACGACGTGCTGGACCTCACCTGGTCCAAGTCCGATCAGGTCCATCTTCCATCGCCATTGCTTTGCGTTGCTGCTTGCACAGTGACAGCAGCAGAAATGGCCTCTGATGCGCTTCTTCTCGCCGCAGCTGCTGTCGTCGTCGATGGACAAGACGGTGCGGCTGTGGGACACGGAGAGCAAGGCGTGCCTCAAGACGTTCACGCACACGCGATTACGGTGAGCAACGCCATTGATGGCTGCTTGCTTGCTTCTGCCAACCACAGCTCATGATTCTGACATGATTCTTATGCAGTGACTTGCATCCAGTTCAACCCGGTGGACGACCGGTACTTCATCAGCGGGTCGCTGGACGCCAAGGTGCGGCTGTGGAGCATCCCCTGACCGGCAGGTCGTCGACTGGACGGACATCAACGAGATGGTCACGGCGGCCTCCTACACCCCTGACGGCCAGGTGAGGATATCATCCATTGATCGTTACCAGTTTAGCTCATCTCCATTGATATCATCCTTTGAAAACAAGTCTTCGTTTCTGAATCGTTGCCATTGATATCATCCATGAACAAACATATATACTGAAGGGGCGATCATCGGCTCGCACAAAGGGACCTGCCGGCTGTACAAGACAGCAGGTACTCCTTTCACGATTGGATCATCTTCATTGATCCGCGGCCCTTGATTGTTGTTTCACCACTGGAACAGGCTGCAAGCTTAGCGAAGAGGCGCAGATCGATATCCAGGCCAAGAAGCGCAAGGCGCAAGCCAAGAAGATCACCGGATTCCAGGTACACAAACACGATGCTACTCCACATACATCAACTAGCAAGCATTTCAGCTCAATTAAGCCCATGACATCCATGTTCATGATCTTGCCATGGTCGCCCTGGGTGAACGCAGTTTGCTCCGGGGAACCCTGCCGAAGTGCTCGTCACATCTGCCGACTCCCAGATCCGTGTCTTCGACGGCGTCACCATGGTCCAAAAGTTCAGAGGTACAAAATTAACAATGGATCATCAAAATGTAAAGTTCAGAGAACAATCGCAACAAAATTAACAGCGCACAACACGTATAAATATGTTCTCGAAAGGTTTCAAGAACACGAGCAGCCAGATCACGGCGGCGTACACCTCGGACGGCCGGTACGCCGTGTGCGCGAGCGAGGACTCGAACGTGTACCTGTGGCGGACCACCCGGGTGGCGCCGGCGGCGGCGGCCATCGGCATCGGCATGAAGCCCAAGACGTGGTGCACCATCCGCTCCTACGAGAACTTCTACTGCAAGGACGTGTCCGCGGCGGTGCCCTGGACGCAGTCGCCGCCCCCGCCCGGCAGCCCCACCGCCGGCGGGAGCCCGGCGTCGCGGCTGCAGTGCAACGAGGAGTCGTGCAGCGTCGCCGCCAAGCCGCCGGACGCCGGCGACAGCGAGACCAACAAGGGTGGCGGCGGCAAGGGCGACACCGGCAACGCGTGGGGCCTCGTGGTGGTCACGGCGAGCTTGGGCGGCGAGATCAGGGTGTACCAGAACTTTGGGATGCCGTTCAGGATCAAAGGCCAGGGGCAATCTTTTCTACTGATCTTTGGGCACTCCATGACTGAAATTCTTTTTGGCTCTACCTGTTGGTGACTGCTTCTCTAACTGTTTTTAACCTTTTTTTTGTGTACACGTGCAATACTCAAAATTGAACATAGGACAGAGGTACCATGGTGTGTTGTAGCTAGTGAGATGAGATTTTTATTTGTACCAAAATTAGTCAAAGTAAAGAAAGTTATATATATATATAAACCTGTAAAACAAGAACTCAGAGAGGTTTATAGATAATTGAAGCAAAATAAAAGGAGAGAAACTTTACCCAATAGCCAGGCATCCAAAGATTAAGCCAGCGATCTTACAACAGATGAAAGAATATTATCAGTTCTATTTCTATACTTGTTCCATCACAAAGATTAAGTCAGCAATCTTAGGACAAGATGAAAGAATATTATCAGTTCTATTTCTATACTAATTCCATCACAAACAAAATTTTACCGCGACGGACTACTTCACCAAATCGTCAAACACTACGCTGCCGAATCAGTAGCCTAAGAAGTCCCCAATTGAAACTCGTCGAAGCCCGGCACGACATCACTAAATGGCTCAAATTCCGACAAGTTCATGTAGATGCCAGCATCAAGCATAAGCTCTGGGCTTGTCTTCCCCACGTCGTCGGCGAGCTCCGCCGGTGCCGGTGCCGACACGTCGCTCGGGGGTTCTGCTTCGGCCGACCGCGCCGTGGCCGTTCCAGGGATCTCTTGCGGGGGCGGCGTGGTGGTAGCGGCCACGGGCTCTGCGGCGCTGCGTTGGTTGTCGTCGTGGATTTGGATCACGACGCCTTGTTCTTGGCACGGTGAAACATGGACCACGCAGCTCGACGACGCGCTGTCCGAGCTCCCAGGCTGCGGCGCCGGCGAACCGTACGACAGCCGCGGCTTCTTCTCCGTATGGGTCGTCGCCTCGCCTTGCGGGGGATCAACGAGACGGACGCTCCGGTGGTTGTAATGTCCGCCAGCGACGACGCTCGGCGAGGCTTCCTGGTTCCAAAATGGAGCAAGAACGTGCATCAGCTGCTGCTGGACGGCGGTCTGGCCTTGTCGGGAACCAAGAAATACCTGATGGTGCGCGGCGGCCGTGGCGCCGGCGTGGCCATGGTGATGAGCAGGAACGGCAGAACGGCTTGGCCGTCGTCGTGATGACCGGGAACCGCCCGCGGCAGCAAGGCGCCGCCATGGTGACCTCCAAGAACGGCTGGCGTTGCGGCGGCCTGCCCCTGTTGGTGTCCAAGAACGCGCGGCCCCTGGCGGCGGCGGATCCCCGGGCTGGACTTGTTGATATCCAAGAACGCGCGGCGCTGGCGGCTGACCTTGCTGATGTGTCCAAGAACGCGCCGCGCGGGCTGGTCTTGCTGAAATCCAAGAACGCGCGGCGGCGGTGGCGGCGCTGGGCACTGGCCTTGGACGGCCGCATCGAAGAATTCCGGCGACACCAGGACCCTGACCGTCTTCAATTTGCCGTTGCGGTCGAAGGCGACCATATGGTCCCCAAGGATCTGCCGCTTCTTCTCCTTGTCGTTCTCCAGGCGCGGCGAGAGGTAGATCCTGCAGAACACGACGAAGGTGCCGTCGCCGTGGCCTCCGCCGTGCCCGCGCCCGTTCCCGTTCCCGTCCTCCAAGGCGGTGAACTCCTCCATGAGCCACGGCGTCTTGTCTCCCCTCTTCCGGCCACTCTTGCCGACGTAGAATCCAAAGGAGCGCCTCCTTCCGCCGAAGGGACGCTCGTCCTCACCCTCGCCGCCGTCCTCGGCACCGACGACGCCCCTTGGGCGCCTGCTCCGACTGCCAGCTCCCGCCCGTGGCGACGACGCGCTTCCCGCGGCCCGCCGCCGTGCCGCCGCAGCGGCTCAGCATGAGCCACTTGTGCTCGAACCCCGGGAGAAGCCCGGCTCGCGCCCCAGCAGCAGCGCGCCGGGGCTGTCGCTGTAGACGTCCACGTCGCAGATGACACGGTCCGTCGTCGGCGGCACACCCGCGGTCCATGGCTTGAGGTAGTCGCGCACGCACTCCTCCGCCGTCGGGTTGAAGTAGACGCCAGGCGGAAGCGCCCGGAATTGCGACGCCATCGCGCTCTCCGGCCTCTCGCCCCGCCCCGCCTAGTCGCCTCTACGCGGATATGGTTGGTCACCGTCTGTATGCGGTTTGAGTTCGGTTATGCGCTTTGAGTTCGGAAACGAGATATCTGACGGGGACCGTGTAGGTATTGTAGTTCCACGGAGAGGGGGCCGTGTTGTAGACGGAGAGCAATTTTGGCTCCCTCCCGGAATCGGAGATAGTAAGCTGACAAGGTTGCTGAGATATTCATTGGGAGGGAGGACAAAGACTTCCATTATTGCTGCAATATCACCTTCAGTATATTGCTTGGAAGAGACATTGAGCACACTTGATTATGCATAAAGATGAAAACGGACCGAAACCAACGGAAAATCGCTCTATCGTTTTCATTTTCATATTCTTAGATGGAAAATGGTAATGGAATAAACGGCAATACTGAACGGTAAGCGGAAGCTTAAGCCGACCACGATAAATTTGTTCACGGATCATAGCAAATGGAAAGACACACAAATATTGATGAATGGTCACCAAATATCCCTACATTCATTACCACTTCACCCACAAAATAGCAGAAAGCACACATCATATAACACATTAGTGTTTCTATATTTTAAGCCAAATTGGGCATATGTTGTGCTGGGCTGTCTATCCCATATTTATGAAAAACGGGATAATCCCGGTCATAAACGGAAAACCGTAAATACGGACGGAAAAACGCTCAACGTTTTTGATCCCGTTTCCGTTTGTCCTACCGAAAAACGGAAGCAGGTGGAAAAATACGGTATACGGTTGTGGGCGAAACAGGATTCATCCCGTCCGTTTTCAACTTTAATTATGCACACAGTTGCTTCAATATCAAGAAGAAGCCAGAGGTTTTATTTTATTTATTATTCTTTTTTATTTGTTTGGATGAGTCAGTCATACGGATGTTTCGTTATTTCAGACAGTACAAACTTCACAATTGGTTGTTGTAGGCTAACTTGGCCTTATGTAATCCAGGATGATGAAGTCTGCTACGATCAAGGACTTGTACTATGAAATTGACTGCCTCGAACAAGGTTCTCAAACAGGAAATTAACAAGATGGGAGCAGGTCGATAGTGTAGGTCTCAACTGACCCATCAGCTAGATGCCTTGCATAAAACTAGCTGTATCCAGTTCTATCATGCAACAGAAGAACCACCTTAATGAAATGGAACATGATATGCCTTGCATAAAACTCTATCCAGTTCTATCATACAACAGGAGAACCACCTTAATGAAATGGAGCATGGTATGCAATCCTTTGTGTCATCAAAAGATGAGCTAATTCAGTCTCTTAAGTTTTTCAATGCCTTATTTTTTGAAATGCTATGCAATCAGTTATCCATGTTTAGGTTGCATAAGGGGTAAGATAGAGTGTACAGAAGCTCAAAGTCTTGATGCTACTCTGATTGACACACTCTGTTTTAAATGCAGGGTTATCCTCCTACCTATGACTTCATCCTCTCTGAGTTTTAAATGCAGGTGCTAGAGTTTGTGGAGGATATGAAGGTAGGTGCATTTGATCATGGTTGGTGGAGTGAAGATCATGGAAAAACTACAATAAAAGAAGAAGAATAAATGGTTACTGTAGTTAAGTATGAGATGCGACTTTTGTGTAATGTGCGTAAGCAGCCTCGAGCATGTGGTTTGCTATGCTGGGATAATGGTTCTTAGTGTTAGAATTGTTAGAGTATATATGGTAGGTTAGGATAGAATCCTGGACTACCATATGTATCCATGGAGGTGTCTTGCCCTCCAAGACTCTGTACTCTCCAAGACTCTGTACTCTCATATATACTGCCCTAGGGGCTCATTGCAATACATCCACAAGATTATACGCATCCTACCTCTCTTACATGGTATCGTGAGTTAAGGGCTTCCAGATCGATCTCCGCTGGGGGCAGCGCCCTCGTAGGATGCGCCGCGGATCCCTCTGATCCGCCACGTCGTCATCGCCAAGAAGAAGAAAAAGGGCGCACCTCCTCCCGCCACCATGGCTGCGTCACTTCGTCGAAGTCGCCATGGCCCCGCCCATGGGCCGCCACCGCCTCCGTGTCATTGTCACCGACCCGCATCATGCTTTCCCGTCCCTCCCGTGACTTTGGCCAGCCACCCCGACCGCCGTCTACCCGAGCGGAGGAGCCCCTCCCTGCCGCCGCACGGCCTGCGCCCGCCGGCGCTGCGGCGCGACCAGAGGGGAGGAGCCCGATCGCGCCACCGGGCCCGGACGGGGCGAGCACCGCCGGTGACCGCCGGTCCCGAACGCCATGGGCCCGGCCCGTCGCCCTCCCTCCCGGCTTCCTCCCCTCAAGGCCGATGGCACCGCCGCTTTTCTCCTCCCAACGCCGCCTCTGCTCCTCGAGGGCGCGCGTCGCGGGTACGGATCTTGGGCACCGTGCATCTGAGGTGTCGCTCTCCGCTCGGGCCTCACCCTTCTCTCCGCACCGCCTCTCTCGCCTCTCCTCTTTTTGACCGCTGGTGGGGAGAGGATAAGGTGTGGTGGAGGAATCGCTAGATGCACCGAGCGATTGTACCGGAGGTATGCGTCGCCACCCTTGTCCTAAGCGTGACCCAAGTTGCAAACAATGTCGTTTACCATCGCCGTCCGCCGCTACCATCCTGCTGCTGTCCTCGACAAGAAGTTGCTGAGTTTTACTTGAGCACCTCGGTGACGCTTCAACACGCGCTTCCTCCACAGCTTCGACCATGTCCACCTCGACCTCGACTATTTCAGCACTAAAGGGCTATCATCTGCATGAGTTTTCAGTCGAAGCATTCGCACCGGCGTTCCAACTGTGGGGGGATAAGTCTCCATTGTTCTCCAGTCTGACTGTTTGTGTTGCTGCCGCTACGACTGCGGGGGATGTTAGAGTATATATGGTAGGTTAGGATAGAATCCCGGACTACCATATGTATCCACGGAGGTGCCTTTCCCTCCAAGACTCTGTACTCTCGTATATATCACCCTAGGGGCTCATTGCAATACATCCATACGCATCCTACCTCTCTTACAAGAATGTTACTGGAGCATGATCGATATTAAGATTGTCTGGAATACTACGATCCAGCTTAGTTTATGGTTGATGTACGAACATCACGACATGGTTTCTGCTACTGTGAATGAGATTGTGGTTACTTCTATGAATGGGCATGTCTTTAGCTTTGTCTGTGAATGAGGTGTTCTATTATGATGCTAGGTGTCAAGCCCTGCTTGATCGATATCCATAAAGATACATATCGGATATATGTAACTCACATGCTGTAGGTTGTCTGATTTGTCCTTCTTGTTTGGAGGTTGTGCGTCTTAATCTATTTCACCCCGTGTTTTAAATAGCGGGCTATGAAAAATAGCGCCAGGCCTTTCTGGACGCTATTGGACGCTATAGCGCCGCTATAGCGGCAGCTACGTGCAGTAGCGCCAGGCTGCTGCCGCCGCTATAGCGTGAATAGCGGCGCTATAGCGTGAATAGCGGCACGAATAGCGACGCTATAGCACGAATAGCGGCGCTATAGCGTGCTATAGCTCAAATAGCGTGAAAAAGTGTGATAGCTTCGCGTGAGTTGCTCCACGCTGCTATAGCGCCGCTATAGCGCGCTATTTAAAACGTGGTTCACCTGTTACAGAGACTCTGAACACAGCTGCTAGGACAAGATTGCTTTCTTGTATACCTGGTAAATAAAAAGCGGCAAAAGATTGAACGGTAGCCAATGCAAAATTTCAAATGTTGGAGCACAAACACATGGAACTGACCGTACCCTTTGGTCATCTCTAGTTGGACATTGATCTGAAGAATTAATTGTAATGGCAGATGCTACTGTCACATGCACATCAGTAGTACAGATTGGAGTGCAGCACGGTGTGGAACCAATTCCAGAGTACAAAGTGAGCTCCGGTTATTGAGAAGGTAAAATAAATAGTCGCGCCACGCCTCCGCCCGTTGGGTTGAAGTGCGCCCGGTGGAAGCGTCTAGAATGGCGCCCGCTATTGCGGTCTCTCGGCCTCGGTCCCGCCCCACGCGGGGCGTGTTATCGCCGACCGAGGCGAGGCCCATCGTGGCCCAAGGCACGCACGGTCACCCGACCCCGCCGTCTTCCTCGCACCCAGCGCCCCCGCCCCGCCGCCTCGCCCCCGCCGCCCGACGCCCTACGGCTCTCCGGAGCTCCGGAGCCCGAGGCGCCCGGCGGCGTCCGCCTCCTCCCCTCCCCTTTCTTCTTCTCCCCGCCGGAAACCCTAGCTGCCATTTTCGCGCCGCCTCGAGCTTTTTCCCGCCGCCATGGACGACCGCCGCTCCCCGCCGCCTACCCATACCCGGCCCGAATGGGTCTTGCCCTAGCCCGGCTCGGCGGCGCCCGATTAAGCAACAAACAAACTCCTCTATGTTCATGATGGTATTGTCTCTGCAGCAAACAAACTTCATGCCGATTATGACTCCATCTCGGTTTAAATTTTCCAACAAACTAAGCAAAATCTGCTTGGATATGCGGACGCGCATGGCGCCCAAATCACTACTTTCACAGCGGCCGTGGCGAGGGGGGCGGGCAAGTCAACCGGCCCGGTGGGCGGATGGGGCCAGCACTCCCCATGCTTCCCACATCCAGCGGGGAGGGCGTGGTGATGGATCGATGACCAGATCACCCGGGCGTAGGTGACGGCCTATGGCTACTTGCGTAGTTGGGGTTGGGTCCCTTGGCCTCGTGGCCCCGTGGCACGCTCTCTCCCCCGCGAGGGCCGGGCCTAACCGTAGCAAGCTAAGATGATGACACCGGTGAGGGGAGCCGACATCGCCGTGGTCGTTGAAGGATTGAGGGCGATAATGATTGGAGCGACTTACATCATCGCTTCGGCCGTCGAAGGTTGGAGGGCGATGACATTGGAGCGAGTGAAGACGATGATGACCAAAGTGAGGAATGATTTGGCGTGAAATTGCACCAAAACTAGAAGCCAAGCGTGCGCATTGGATCCACACCCTCGAGTTGGAGACGCCGCTGACCCATACAACAACGGTGGAGATGGAATCGCGGCCTCGGGCAACGGGGCGTCCCCGTCGCCTTGCGAGATGGCCGCGAGCCCCCGTCACCTCGCAATGGCGGGGTGTTTTTTTTTCTTGCGGAATTGGCGTTGTAGAGATGGGCTCAAGGAACGCGTTGTACATGCCCTATAAAATGCTTAAAGAAATGATTGCCATAATAAATTCTATGATTATAATCACTATAAAATGAGCTGGATCCTAACCAATATATAAATAAATAAATAGTTTACAAGTCCATTCATCGTGCATATGCTTCTAGCTATGAAGTCCTTGCATTATCTATACCTACTATTAAAGCATGAAAATTTCTGCTTTTTTTTTTTTTCACCATCGGTTTCTTTTCGCCTCTTCCGTTCCCAAGTCCCCATCGGCCCGGTGTCTTGGGGAAAATTTCTGCCGGTCCGTTTTGTCCGCCTCCTGTTTATACTCCGTGTTCTACTAGAACTTTGGTGACCCCGACTACCGTTCATTTATATACCAGTCCAGAATATTAGACTTCTCCTATGGTGTTTTAACATTCAAAATTTAGTACAAATTATTTCTACCAAATGCTCGTAGCGAGAAATTCTATATAAAGAGCCCAAATTTCTGCCATCTTTTTTTTCTTTACTTTTTTCTTCCGCTTGCCCAGCAGTCACCACGTCACGGCATGGGTCTCTAATACGACGTGCAAACGGAGATTAGAGAAGGAAGAGAAAAAAAAAAGAAATACAAGGTTCCCATCTTAATCAGACGATTGTATAAATCAATGATTATGTTTTATTGGCTCAAGATAATATTAAGTGAATGGGCTTTGATGGCATCAGCTCATCCTGGAAAAAGCTTTCTATTTGCTTAAACTTTAAGTCATGGTACAATATTTTTTTCTCTTACAATAAAATAGTAGTTGTCTTATCAGCCGAACAGTCCTTAAGACCCAAAAGATGGCATGCTATTAATGGGCTCCTGTGCATTTTGACCCCAAAAACACACATGCAACTACAAAGGAAAATATACACGAACTGGAACCGATTAAAATTCATGTATTTTAGGCCACCTCATACATGAATTTTGATTTTCGAATTCATGTGACAGGAAACGGCAAAAACACACACATATCAAAATACTAAATTCATGTATTTGTAGGACTCCTGATACATGAATTTTGAATTCGGAAATCATGTAACAGGAAATCAAAAATATTACAGCACTTCTAGGCAAAATATTACAGGATTCATATAAAAGTGACAACAGTTCTATTTAAATGTTTCAGTTGAAACATTACCATCCTATATCAAACTACAAATGCTTATAGCATGACAAATGAATTTCAAATTACAACACTTCAATGCAACAATATTACAGGCTTCATTAAAAGGTCATTCCAAATTTGCTTATACCATTGGTGAGCACAGCAACCTAAATCAAATTTTAGAGACGCCAATATCTATTGTAGACACACAGCAAATGAAAAAACCATCAGTACTGCAAGACATATATTAGCAAATGTTCACAGAAATGCAAAGCGATGCACAAAACCACCATGCTATAGCAAATTCATGAAAAAAGGCACAACATAAAAAAAGTCATCTTCTTCACTGGGATGCCAAAGGACAGTAGACATTCATGCACAAAAGAAGAAACTTTTTTGGAATGTTCACAAGAAGATACTTAGCTTCAATGGAGAAACCACATCCTTGCTTCAATGGAATCTGAACCCTCTTCTAAAGCGCTTCCCTCTCCAACGAAGAGGTCACTCCCAGCAAAAGCCACAACCTAAAATGGGAAAACAAAAAGGGGGAAACTCCATAAATGATACATGAACAAATGCAAAGCCAGAGACATAAACACCAAATGCACTCCTTGCTGCTGAGGGAGGCACATCAGAACAGACACTACACCTTCCAACAAAGTGTCCAATGTTATGCTCTTGTTGAGTCATGAAAGCTGTTCACCATCAAAAATTTGAAACCTTCAGTCAACAATAGAGAGTCATGGAAAAATGAAACTCAAATGAAAACTGAATCTCTCAAATAAATAAACAAATATTTCTAAGAATTTCAAACTGCATGATTCACACATGAATTTGAAACTGCACCACTTGTATTGAAATAATTCAGGTTCATAAGAGTGACAACACTAGTAAGCAAATCTGACATGGAACAGCTGAAACATTTTCACCCAAATCAATCTACAATAATCCATACAAACCTTGATTTCAGCTGGACATGGTCACTGCACACCATGTTGGTGAGGTGACACATCAGGACATGGTCACTGCACCTTGCAACAATGTGACCAATGTTATGGTCTTGTAGAGTATTGAAACCTGTTCAGCAACAAAGAAATGAAAGCTTCAGTCAACAATACAGGTTCATGGTAAAATCAGAGGCAAAAATCAAATAAATTCAGAAAAAGGAATTTAAAACAAGTCAAATAGCAAAATTTTCTATGAATGCCAAATACCAAAGGTTTGGGGTTAAGTGAATCCAGGAACCAAACACATAAATTGGCAAATTCATAATTTATAAACAAAATTTTCTATGAATGCCAAATACCAAAAGTTTGGGGTGAAATGAATACAGGAACCAAACCCATAAATTGGCAAATTCATATTTTAAAATCAAAATATTCTATGACTGCCAAATACCAAAAGTTTGGGGTGAAATGATACCAGGAACCAAACCCATAAAATAGCAAAATAATAATTTAAAAACAAAATATTCTATGAATGCCAAATACCAAAAAGTTTGGGGTGAAAGAAATCAGGAACCAAACCCAAAAAATGCCATATTACTAGTTATAGTTGATATATACTGGAGTTACAGTAAATGATATGCTGTAATTTTTACTATCCTTTCATGTAAATACAGCAACCATATAACAACTTGAAAAAGAAAAACAGTGCAGACTTACTAAAAGAAGGCAACAAACTCATGGGGGTGGCCTCATAATGAATAACAAATGAACGACATGATGCTGGCGAGGTGACTGAGAAACAGTGGCTCCTTCAAAAGAATGCTATGCTAGTGTAGGGTCCTGAAACATGTTCAGCGACACAAAAATGAAGACTTAAGCTACAGTAAGCAATGGTAAAAGGTTCATTTTCATCTATATAAAAGCATCAAAATAGAATTCTAACACAAAAACTTGATCATGAGCCTATCATCATGTATTATGTTACTAAGAACCCTAAAACAAATCCTAAAAATGTAGCCACAAAAACAGGAAGGTGGTCAAATGAAATTCAAACAAAAGCACTTGTAGGCACTTCTATTTAAATGTTTCAGTTGAAACATTACCACCCTATATCAAACTACAAATGCTTATAGCATGTCAAATGAATTTCAAATTACAGCACATCAATGCAAAAATATTACAGGGTTCATTAAATAGTCATTCCAAATTTGCTTATACCATTGGTGAGCACAGCAACATAAATCAGACTATAGAGAAACCAAGATCTGGGCGCAATGGTTAGTGTTCATATATATAATTCAGTCTGGAATAAAGGAAACCAGGATTAACAACGAAAAATTCAAAGTTGAACAAGTTATAGTTGCTTTAACCTCCAGTTACAGTTCAAGAAATGGTGTAATTTGTAGTAACCTAACATGTAATTTGAGAATTGATTGATACAAGCAAATTAGTTACGATCACAAAGTTCAAAAAGTTACACTGCATATAAACTGGAGTACCCTTAACAAAGAAACCTAAAAAGAAACAAATAAGACAAAGACAACTCACAAGGCAGGATCAGGGGATGGACAGATTATGGTACTCCATTGTGACTATTATAGTTGGTGGCTTTCTTCATCTTGGCCAACTACATTGTGATTCAGGCTGGCTAACGAGCCAGCTCAGCTCGTTAAGAGCTCGGCTCGTTACAGCTCGGCTCGTTTGGACTTGGCTCGAGCTCGGCTCGTTAACCAAACGCGAGCTAGGAATGCTGCTTCGGCTCGGCTCGCAATATAACTCGAGCAGCTCGTTTTGAGCTCGCGAGCCAGACCTCAAAAATACATTCCAGGTGATTATAAAACCAAGTCCAGGTGATTATAAATTCAACAAAGGAGAATAAGCAATTGAACAGCTCATTTTGTCCAGCCATGTCGATGGGACTTAATAAGCATATGCATGCAGTTTACACATCACCGATTCATCCATACAAAGTTCAAGAACGAAGTAAAATAAATGACCAACTCCCTTGAGTGCTAGACTCATCAAGTTTTAGGTAATATCTAATATATATTAATATATACACCAAGGAAGACAAAAGCAGCCAAGTAACGTAGCCAACAGGTCCATGCCTCCATGGTGTGCGCAGCCAACAAGTCCATGCTGATACTTCTTACTAGTTGCTTTCCACCACACTGTTGGGAAGCTCCACGGCCTCAATGTCACCATCATCATCTTCTCCCTCCATGACCTGCTCGAGAAGTAGATGAGATGGGACTATGGGAGACCGGAGAGGAGTGCCGGCGATGGGGAAATGGTGGGCGGTGGCCTACCTGCTCGCTGCTGCGCCAAGGAAGAAGAACGGCGGGCGGTCGGCGACGGCGGTCCTGTACTCTGTATTGCCGGATTGGGAGGGAGACGGACGAGACGAGGAGGACTGTACGAGACGAGACGACTCGACGCCTGGCGGCTGATGATGTGGGGCCGCGGACGACCATGCGCTTAGGGGTTTTTAGGTTTGTGGGCTGGGCCGAGGCCGACTCGCCGAGGAAAATGAAAGTGATGTATGGGCCAAGCTAATTTTTAGTGTTTAGGCTTGTTAATGCCCCTCGGCTCGTTCGAGCTAACGAGCAGCTCGCGAGCTGGCTCGAGCTAGCTCGTTAAAAATCGAGCCGGCTTGTTTTAAATCGATGGGGCTTGTTATGAAACGAGTCGACCACGAGTCGAGCTATTATCGAGCGAGTCGAGCGAGCTAGCGAGTTCGAGTTTTCGGGTCCAGCCTTAATTGTGATGCTAATGCCTGTGACACACACAAAAAAAAATATTTTAAAAGGTTTGGCTTGATATAGACTAGAATTGGGAAGAAAAGAAAAGCATCAATCAAAATAAAAAAAATCAATCTACAATCAGTTATAGTTGATTTAAACTCGAATTACACTTCATGAAATAGTGTAATTTGTACATAACACATGTATTCAAACCATAACACTCCCAAAGCAGATCAGGCAACAGAAACCACCAACTACAACCACTGATAGGAAGTAGTGGGACATGAAGCTTCCTGAAGACCACAGAAAAAAAATCAATCAAAAAGATTCATAAAGGATTCAGAACTGTTAGCAAAACAGAAATCTAAATTATAAAGAAGACTAGAAGAAATCCTAAATTATACAAACTAATTACTGTAACTGGAATAGAAGAACTGTTAACAACAAATAAAGATTTATGAAATAGAAATCCTGAGAAAAAAAAACAAGACTACTTACAATAAAAAAATGATGAACAAGGTTTACATGAGCAGATCGTGCAAGAACCAAACTTTATTTGACCGAACGATTCGGGGAGGCCCGACCTTTTTTTTTTAATTAAATGAAAGAATGAGTACAAGAAAAGTTTACAAGGCAACTAGGCCCAAAAAGAAAAAGAAGCAACTATACATGACTATCTCTCCAAGAATGTAGTAAAGAGGTCCTAGAAGGTTTAGCCTTGATGCAAACCAGGCTAAATTCATGCTTGAAAATCCTTTTCCATTCATCAACCTCCTGTCGGCCATTCTGAAAAATGATAGCATTCCTTGTTTTCCAAAGTGACCAGCAGGCACAAATCACAATCTCTCTGCTCAAAATTGGATCAAATGAACTTTTCCCTCAAAAGACGCAAAATTAATATTAAAAAGTTCTAACCCTCCTCCTTTCGAGGGCTTGGGACCTGCTATGGGTTGGGAAAAAATGCCAACCCATAGGCGGAGTTAAAAACTTTTAAGCCATATTAGAATGATACATAATGATAAACAATCATCATATAAGCTATGGAAAAGCACAAATAGATAAGCAACCTTAACATTTCAAACTCATAATAAAAAAGTCCACAAATATTAATATATACTGAGACCATAACTTATAGGTTCTCAAAGCTCAAATACTAATACTAGAGGTCCAGTAATACTATTACATACAAACCATGACATAAGAACTTAACTTCAATTGAAAACATAGATTCCAAAAGAGAGCACAGCATAAAACATATACCGATGATGACAAGAGATTTAGGGTAGAGGATAAAGCCTACGACACGCCACAGACTGATACATGTCTTCACTAGCAGGTCGACACTGAAGGCTCAAGACACGAAAGAAGGACACATCCGAATACCAACCGAGAAAGAGAATCCGGCCAACTTAGGAACATCCGCAACATCAACCATGAGGATGTAAACTACACGATGACATTGTCCATAGCAAATTTCCATGCGAGAAACAAACTCTTGGCCAAGATCTTTGCCTTATCACACGGGCAACAAGCTTCACATTATCGGCGAGAAAACAACCCCTTAAGCGGCAACAACCCTGCTCACGATCACCAAAAGGAACATTGAAGTTCTCAAGAACAAGCGGTGAAACCACCTCATTATCAACAAAATATCGCTCAAGACCGGTCTTTGAATAGAAGGCACAAACTACAAAACATAAAGCTTTTTTTTAAAATGATGACAATTGGATAAAAGAAATATGAACATAACATCAATCTAATTTTGAAAAAATGTAAAGCAACATGTCAAATACCTTTTGAGAGACTGGAATATTAATGAAATTATCAAAAGATTGATCATCACGGGAAATAGATTGGACTTGAAAGCAGAGCATAGTCGAACGGCTACTCGAACTTGATACCCACGAAAGAATCTTGCATGAGCATCATCATAAAAGCGAGGACAATAAGCAGTCACGAGCTTCATAGTCAAGGCAAAACTTCATATGCATGACATAAAAGGCACCACGAAGTTCTTTCCGGGGCTCTTGCGGCAATCCAAACATGATGACAAGGCATAATATGAGGATTATCAATCTTCAAAGCAACTAAACGGCTCGATAACCCAGGTTCCAACCCAAGAATTTCCATAACATGACGGGGCACTTTCTTATGAACCCGGAAAAAGACTCTCTAGGAGCAACACCATACATCTAGGGAAAAAGGATAAACTTGGTTAAATATAAAATACATGAAATGTACATATAAATTACACCTATTTAGAAGCGGTAACTACAATAGAAACTTTACTGTAACTACCATGAATCGAGCATATCTATTTAAACACTAAAATATAAACTAAGCTGTAAGTACCATGAAATATACATATATATGTCTTCACAATTGTGAGGCATATATGCTTAATAACCCCAAGCGGTAGCGAGGCACATATTTTTAAAATAAATGAAATTAGGGAAAAAAAAAACGATACCTCTTTAGATCTACAACTTGAGCGAACAGTTCAATGATAAAGACTTGAGGACCAACCTACTACACCAATAAGAGCAAAGTCGGAGGAAATATGTGTAATATATTAAAAGTACTACAACATGAATGAAAATGGGCCAATTTAAAAAGTAAATCATAAGGAAATGTTCTGCTACATATCTTAGACAATCAAAACTCACATTCAAAAGTGATGTCAATTTATTTAAAAGATTTAATCCATCAAAAAGACAAATGCAATCGGAAGGAAATGGATTGAGAAAATAACAAGAACAAGATAGAAGAAAAGACAACGAGTAAAAAACAGGGACCACGAGGCCACAACTTCTTACTAGGAGGAAGCAACCCAAGAAGAAGAAGAGAAAGAAAGAACCACTGCGCGGGGAGTTGTGGATCTCGGGCATATAAAGAGGACACACTAGTGAGTGGACTAGTAGCAGCCCGACCACTAGGCGGATGAAGCACCCCGAAGGAAACGGAGAAGACGAGGAGATTTGGGGGAGATTATAATGACCAACGAATTTCTTTGGAAAGCCACAAATGGGCACTGAAACAAGCGGGCCTAATAACAAGTCTCATGTAAAATGGAAAAAAAGCCCAACCAATTAAAATAATTGACTAGAACTAAACAAAAAAAAAATGATTAGAACGAGGGACTAATAAGCAAAAAAATAGCGACCTTGGACTCCAAGAAGGTCACCACGAAGCGAATCTAATCGAAAGGCAGAGCACTTACTGCGATACTTGACCGGCGAACAAAATCCACCACAAAGGAGAGGAAATCAAGGGGCGAAGGAAGATGGAACCACGAGATGAGACAAATGTGCCTCCACTTTGCCTAGAAATCAAGGGAAATCAAAGGTAAATTTCAATCCACAAGAAAAGCATGATTTCCTCGGCCTCAATTTCGTGTATATTAAATACTCACGAACATAAGCGAGATCCGGGAAGGTAATGGAGGAAGCACAAGCACTTTGGAATTGAGGTAAACAGGGGTCAAATTTTTCAAAACACCACGATGAACATAGGATAAAGCGATCATTCAAAATTTTTGCTGCTATCGGGAAACAAGTCCATGGAGTTCAACAAATAATGAAACTGATTCCATGGAGGCTGAACCAAGGAATGGAAGTACCAATCAATCATATGATGACAATACAGGTAAAAGAAAAGTTAAGCAGGAAAGGAGTTATTTACGGGGACATTACTACAAGCTGAAATTAATGACAAATAATTACGAGGGGACCTATGCCCGGCCTTGCTAATGCATCAAACATGGAGTAGCTCTCAAGAGGAGCAAGTTATGAGACACACAATAGAGGTATAATATCATTCTATAGCACATTTTATGAAAAAAAACATGAAAGCTGAAACCATTGAAAATTGAAATGCAGGAAAAATGGGATGAACAGTGGATGCGAGATATACAACAACAACACAAGCGAGGCGGTGCGAGACAAGAGAAGAAGATTCTAACCGGGAGAACAACCAAGCAAATACTAGTTTTGAGACCGACATTAATGTAAGTGGAACTATTAAAAATGCTAAGACATGCTTACATTGCATTACTAATAATAATAACAAATTATGGATTTCAACAAAGCAGGATGACCGGGAAGACTACTTCTCATATCAAGAATGGACGGACAAAGAAGATACTACAGCGAGATATATTCACATCAATGCAAGTACAAGAGGTGAGCAATATTTAAACTTAGGAAAACAAATAAAGTCTAGAAAATTACTGCATTAATGATTTCATACACTAAAAATTTAAAAACAATCAATAAAAAAAGACTATCAATTATATAGAGTTCAACAAAGTAGTATAACTATCGACACAAATCATAGATTATGTACATACTGAGACCTTGATACATTTTGAACTGAAAAAGGCAGCATTATGTCAAAGGAAACAATAGCATTGGGATTATTAAAATATATTGTATACATAGAGGACATTTTTTTTTTTATATACATTTTATGATCAACTAATCAAGTTGAAGACAACACATAACATGGGCAAAGAGGGATTTTATGATCAAGTTGAAGACAACACATAACATTATATGATCAACTAATCAAGCTGATACTGGTACATACGGGGAAAGAGGGATCATCGAGAACCAACCCGAGGCGAGAATCGGGGCACTTCCAGCAACAACAATGAAGCAGGAAATGAAGAATATACAGCAGAGCATTCAGAACCTGGGCAGTCAGCATCAAATTCATCAGGCAGCAAAGGAGGAGATGCAAGTGAGGATTTAACAGAAGAAGACTTAGAAGAGTTTTTGAAAAGTGAGCGAGGAAGCAACAAAGCAAGGAAACAACGCGCAATTGATAGCAAGTTCACACCGCAAATGGATATGCCATTTGACTCAAAAAAACGAGCACAACATTTCTTCGGTGTATATGGTTTCATGGCAGGCTTTGAAATCAACATCACTCATACACATAGAACTACTGAGACAAACAAAAAGAAGAATAGGCAGATTTACAAGCAAGAGTACAGGTGCCACAAATGGGGAAAAGAGCCTATCAAAAAAGACGATGCTGCAAGAAGAAGAGCAGGAAACAATTGCACATCAAAAGAAAGGTAAAGGTAAAAAGAAGAAGACCAATACGTAATCAAAGCGGATTTGCCAATGTCTAATGGAGGTCAAAGAAGAAGCAGATAAAAGATGGTATGTTGTAAGAAATTTGGACTTAGACCATAATCATGAGCTCAATGCAGGAGACAGCAATCAACTGTTCAGAGGTAGGAAATACATGACAGACATGGAGAAAATTATGATAAGGACACTCAATGCAAGTAACATTCCGACCAGAAAGATGGTTGCAATACTATCATATTTAAGAGGAAAGTCGACAGCCCTACCATACAAACCAAAGGACGTGCAGAATGAGAGAACAAGGATAAATATGGAAACAACTGGAAATGACTTGAACAAAGTACTAGGCTATTTCAGGGATAGGAAAGCCCAAGATCCATCATTCTTCTACAAGTTTGTAGTCGATGAAGACAACAAAGTCAAAAACATGTTCTGGAGGGAAGGAGTATCATTGAAGTGGTATGCAGAATATGGTGACTGCATAAGTTTTGATGCTACTTATATGACAAACAGATACAACCTACCATGTGCACCAATAGTTGGAATATCAGGACATGCTCATACACTTATATTTGGATGTGCTTTCATATCTGATGAAACAACAGAATCATTCAAATGGGTGTTTGAAGTTTTCTTAGAGTCAATGGGAGGAAAGCATCCAAAGACTATAATTACAGACCAAGACCAAGCCATGAGGAAGCGACAATTACCTTGATCTTTGCCGAAACATTTCACGGAATTGTTTGTTTCACATAAAGTCAAAATGCTACAAAAAGAATGCAAAATGCTTTTCAAAAGAACATAGCATTCGCAAAAGAAATTTGAGGACATCGTGGATTACTCAATTCTGATGAAAGAATTTGAGCATAAATGGCAAGAAATGATAGCAGAATTCAAACAAGAAGGAAAGCAGTACTTTACACACATGTGAGAAAACAGACCGCAGGTTCATACCGGTGTACTTCAAAGAAAATTTCTACCCATTCCTCTAAAAAGCGCAAGAAGTGAACAAACAAATTCAAGAGTCAAAAAGACAATGTTGGACCTACATCTGACATACTAAGCTTTGTACAGGAGTATGAAAGAATAGTCGACAGAATAGGTATAATGGAAAGTACCGAGGATAATCAGAGCAAACACAAGAGACCAAAAGAGCTACAGACGGGATACAAGATAGAGATGCAAGCATGTCAGCTATACAATAGGAACATATTTCTAAAATTTCAGTTCAACTAAAGTTGTGAGAGAGGCTAAAGTACTACGAGATAGAACAAAGGAAAATGTTTTTGAGGTGCAGCACAAAGCGAAAAGCGGGATTGAGGAGAATACAAATGACAGGAAATACATAGTACAAGTTGACCTAAGAAAAGGAAGAGAAGAGTTTAGCTGCATGTGTGCAAAATTCAGTAAGGACGGAATGCTATGCTGTCACATTCTAAAAGTAATAGTGGAAGAGGAAATAGATGAGATACCTAAAAAATACTTCATTGACCGGTGGAGGAAGGAGCACAAATTGATAACAACACACCAAGATGGAACTCTGAAACACATGAATTGCTAAGATTCAACCACTTGTCGGGGAGAAGCGGCAGTGATAACATCAAAAGCATCCAAGAGTGAAGAATGGATGACTTACCTAGATGGAGAACTAGACGGGATTGAAGTTGAAATGGAGAAAATAGAAGCGGCGGTTCAAGAAGCTCAAAACGAAGCCACAAATGATGAAAATAATAGCAATGAAGGCATTCAAGAAACAACAGCAATACCAACAGATGAATATTCACAGCTGGAAGATCCACAGAGGGTTAAAAACAAGGGAAGACCTAGGAAACCTATAAGGCTAATGGATATAATAGAAGAGATCAAAAGAAAAAGCGGTGAAGAAGCAAAAGAAGAAGAAGAAGAAGGAAGCATTTTGCTAAGCGGTGAACAATCCAAGAAGAAAAAAGGCGACAAATGCAAGTAAGAATAAGCAATTAAGTTAATACATATGGATTCGAAAACAATAAATGACAAATACTATTTATTGATCAAATGCGAGGTCCTACAAAAAAGACTAAAAGAAGCAAAGGAAGGCAACACAAAACACGAAGAAGAAGAATGAAGGCGAGAAAAAGAGGCGCAATATCTAATATTTATTATTTCCGATTTTTGGTACTCCAATGATGTAATGAAACAAATTTTCAGTTTCTGGTTGTAATAGCACGAAGTTGGCTTGGATAAAAGCACAAGCACAGTATGTAATAGCACTAAGATGAGACAAATTTAAATGCAGCATGCGTAGCAATAGCGGATGCAACCGCTTTAAGAAGGAAAAAAAACTAGAATATTTGATTCGCCTTTGAACCAACGGGAACTTGATCTACTGTAATCATCAGTATGACCTTCGAGTAAAGAACAACTCTATTCTGTTAAAATTGAATTTAAAATGTGAAATAGAATAATACAAAACATACACGAGAATACATGAAGGTTAGGAAATAATAGGTTAAGAATAAAGCATACCTTGTTTTTCATTTCATTAAAACGATGCTTCACAATGAAATTCTTGTGGTGAAAAAAAAAAATTTCATTGGTTAATTTCACACGGATAGCGGGAATATCTTCATGGTGAACAAATTAACCAAGTGAGTCCTCGGAGAAGCCCCTTGCTCAAGGAACATCATAACAAATATGCCTGAATCAGAACTGAAAAAGACAGGAAAAACCAAAAACGGAGATAACTTAATCATAATTTTCAAATATTCAAGATAATAAAACAAAGTCCATTGCAACTTACAAATTGTTTCACGGTCGTTGAGGAACTTTAGGATATGAAGGTTCATACTCATTGAAATCCATGTCACAAAGGACATACTTATCCCAATGATGCCGGAAAGAGTTAATCTAAAACAAAAGAGGAAAAAAAAATTCGTGAAAGATCAAACTTAGAAACATATATATAAACAAATTAATGAAAAATGGACGGGAAACAGACATACAATCTTCTCTTCAATATCCTCATGATATTGCGAATATCGAGGGTAGTAAGAATCAAGAAATACAAACTTCTTATCATTGTTGTCAACAAGAAAGATGAACCAATGATCCTTGTACAATATAGGAAAGAAGATCTGCAAATAAAAACGGCAAAGCATGGGGGACAGATTTAATACTACAAGTAAAAACATATTCATTTTAATCAAAACAAGAAAAATAATACTACAAAACAAGAGGAAAAATTACCGGGTTGAACAACATCAAAGGTCTAGCTTTACCGGCTAAATTGAAAGATTTCTTCACAAGATCACCATCGGCTTTATCAAAATCCAACAAAAATTGCTCCTAAAACAAAATTTGTAGAAAAAAATACTCAGGAAGTATAAATATAGATTACATAGTATCATCTAATTACATCGTAAACAAAGTATAAATTACACCGAGAGAAGAAGAGTAACTAATAAATAAATAAACTATAACTGAAAATTAACTAGGAAAACTTACACCAATATTGGGAAAGAAGTAGTGCCTCTTGGAATGATCGGGATGACCATGGTTTTTACTAAGCAGATCATAATGAGAATAGTGAGATAACAAATGTATTCACAAAACCTCCGAGGTTTCAACGACTCACCAAGAGACCAATAAGTACACACGTGACTCAGACAAGTTTCTTTGCTTCCTCACTACACAAATGAGATTTATTAAATTTTATGACAAACAGAATTCATATGAAGAAGCAAATCAATTATATGAACAACGAGAAGATAACTCACGACCGATATATGCAGAAGAAGCCAATTTACAAAAGGATCTTGTAGGATTCAACTTCACATTTTGTGACACTAAACAATTTTGACTTCTCCATTGCATAATCACCACAAAAGCAGAGGGCGGGATTAATAAATCTTCTTGTACCATGAATAGGAAGCTTCCCACCAAAAGTCGAAGCGGTACCCTTTGGATTGTATGGCTGAGATAATGGTGCATAACATGGCAAAACAGATTGAGAGTGCTTGGCAACTTGACCAATGAGTACTAGAACTGGAACCATTTAAACCCAATTTGGAATTGTAAAATGATTGAGACTTCCTAGACATTTCAGCAACCTTATCAAAGAAGTTTTTTAGATCCAACGATTTCAACCTACGGAGAAACACGGCAATATAAGTTGAATGTAGTTCAAGCAAAAATGAAAAGAGTAATGCAAAAAGAAACAACAAACAAAGTGGGGAAAACCTTTGCTACTCGGTGAGCAAAGGGGAGAAGGTGAAATTGGGGTGAAGCGGTAACGTCGCATAACAATACGATCCTAAAAGGAGGAAAAAATCTATAAAGATTAAAAACAAAAGATAACTCAAAAACCATAAAGGGGAAAAAAATTGAAATTACCACTTTGGAGTTGATGGAGGACGATTCTTCTTATGACCAGATTAGCGATACCAATGATAGAACATGAAACAAGAAATAAAAAGTTAGGTTTGTTTAACATTAAAAAGCGAACAATAATAGATTAACATATAACAAAAAGTAACTTACAACAGGGAGTAAACGAGCTACGCTTCTTAATTTCACGAGAACCATTCTACAAATACAAAGAATTCACTAAATATTTAAAAATAAATAAAGGATTAATCAAAAAGTAAATCGAGGGAAAAAAAAAAAAGGAATAGGGAACACCTTTTGAGAGAAATAGCGAGATAAACCGGGCCGCGGAGTGAGGAGAAATGGAATCAGGTACATATGTTTTACGAACATCTACATCGACAACTTCAATAAGCGAGAAGAATCAACCAAAAGGAGGAACAGATTTCTTCAAAGAACCCTTTTAGCGAGAAATTAGTCGAGATCAACTTCTGAGGGGCTCTCGAACTTGAAGGCGGTAAAGATTTCACGCAACCAACAAAGATCAAGAACTTTACTTGTGCTTTGCGAAGGTCTGGGGAAAAAAAAATATATATTGAAGTCACAAGTAAAGCAACTAAGGTGAATGCGCTAAAATAGAATTTAAATAACTAGGAAAAACAAAAAACAAATTTCATACATTAGGACAAGACCGAGCAAGCACATGTTTGTGAGGATTGAATGAACAAAGGTTCTTCAGAATATTTTCTCGCAGGTTAAATAAAATTTGAAAATTAGCAAAATGAATATATGAAAACAAAAGGAACAAAGAAATGAAAGACACCGGCGGTGAGCAAAAAGAATACCTTTATCTTTAAGAGGAGCAGAATTAGGTATATGATCCAAAATATGAGTATCGAGAGACATTAGGAGGGTCTTGGTTAACGAGGATCGGGAACGGGGCGTGAAGAATTACAAGCTCCTTCTTGAAAACCACAATTTTCATCACTAGCAATAGGCTCACACACGGGATCTTGATAACATCCAAAACCAAAATTTGAGACATCTTACTAACAGAATACACATGCTTCCAAAGCTTAACAAAGGTCAATCTCATCTCATTAGGCAAACCCGGTAAGCACATTCACATCAAAATTCACGAAATACCACAACTGAAGCAATGATTTTCAATGAGCTTTGCGATAGATTGCTTCAATTGGCGAGCAATTTAGCACGAGCAACAACATCAAAAGGCGGCTTAGGAATTCAGGATCAACACATTCTTTGAAGATTACGAGGCAACAAACTCAAATCCTAAGAGTAAAAAATATAAAGTGGAACACACATTAGTTATAGAATGACATCATATAACAAAGCAGCCAAGGACATATTATATATGGAAGTTTAAATAATTTACTAAACAAACCTTAGCATAGCATGTACGAGAATAATCCATAACGAGGATGATAACCAAAGCATCCTTCGGCTTTCTTATCTAAACTAGCATGCTTGCGGAGCATGTCATTCTTCCAAAAGAAATACGAGGAATAGATGAAGGGAGTTGATGCGCACCAAAATCAACATGATCAAGATAAACCACCTAGGATTAAATAACATGAGAAACAGGAAACAAATAAGTTAAAATCCAATATCAAGAAGGTAATGATTAAAGGTGGGTAGGTAAAAAAAAAGAACTCACAAAGAAGGGAAATACAAGCATCCACCAAGGGAAGTTTGTTGAGTGGTTCGCAACTCTTGAACTGATTAAATATTTTGATGTAGTCAAGAAGCCAAGACAGGACAAATCCACACCAATCATATGACCGAATCTTCTCAACATCATCAAAAATACCAAGATACTTACGAGAGGGTAAAAGCAGAGGCGAGTTTGGACCACGAGAAAGAAAAGTACCCCAGAGCAACCAGAAGAAAGCAAACAAAAACATCCTCATCGGACATTTCCTTCTTATCAATAAGACAATCAGCAAAATAAGCGATTGGAGGCAAACTATCTTTTCCAAACCTTTCGAAACGGATGACTTGCCATTACTAAAATCAGCGAGAAATGGTAAACCACCAAATGGGAGATCAAGCACCAAATGCACAGCTTCCTTAGAAAGAGATATGACCTTGCCATCAACAACAATATCACCAGAATTAACATTGACCAGGCGAGCAACCCGGTGAACAAAGTTCGAGGGACACCACAATTTTCAAATAGGAGAAGCGGAACCAAATCCATATTTACGAATAACATCTTTACGGTCAAGAGACAAAGAGCTGATAACTTTGGAGAAAGTGCTGACAGAGAATCTAGAAAACCCAACTTTAGCCCCTACCATCACACTTCTTCTTCTTCACCTTACATGAAAGCATAGTACAAAACAACCTAAAAGTAAGACAGGAAGCAAAGAAAAGAAAAGAAACTTTAAAAGAAAATAAGTTAAGATTCTTACTCCCTGGTTCAAAAGATGAAAACAATTTTTTCTTCAACTTCTTAACCTTGAAACCTAAAATGCATTGACAACATCAATAAAATAACAGCACATAGCAAGACAATAATACAAAACATGGAAGCAAAAGTGGACACAAGATAAATAAATAGAATACTACCTCTTTCATGTACTGATTATACAGGACCTCATTAAAAGAATCTACATCATCAGAGATAGAATCCTACAAAATGATATAATACTAAAATAAGGACACTCAAGATAAAAACCATTACAAACCAAGATATCAAAATAACAACAATAATGGACTCACATCAGACTGAGAAATGGCATCAGAACTAATTTCAGTAGAATCTACACCAACAAAACACATTGCCAGATGGATCCACCTCATCATAACCCACTGGTTGAGAACCACCACTGCTTGCGCCATCCATAGAGGGACACCTCCTTTTCCTACCCATTAGAACTGGAATACAAAGCATTAAATCAAATACACAGTAATGGATACAATATAAATATATGAATGTACAGAACTTAACTATGTCAAAAGTAATCCCTAAATCAATTTCATAAGATTCACTTAAGCCAACTCGACAATGAACATTTTATCATCTCTACAGGATTACAACAACTACCTTGAAAAAGCACAGGTAGCCTAGATCCAGATCAAACCAAAGAGACGAAATTCAGGATCGACAACCAAACACCTGAACCGACACCTGAAATCAGTAAACAGGATAAGCACATTACAGAGTAACCATCTACGTCACAACCTGAAACAAACAAACACGAAATCAACTACAACGAAGAGCCCAAATCACAATGGTTACAAAGTAGAAGCAGCAAAACGCCACCTAAACCTGAGCCAACATACTGCAAGGTGCAGGCTCCAACAAAATCGAATCGAAACACAAATGAAGTCGCGGACATCACAAACCATCAACGAACGCACACCTAAATCGCCAAATTCTACAGGAGCTCAATCGATTCACCACTACAACACAAAAACAATAGCGAGTCCACAACCAAAATCGACCAACGCAACAGATTAGGCACGAGAAAACAACTAATCGACATCAACGACAAGAGCACGAACAGGAAAACAACCCCTCACCAAAATCGTTAGGAACGACACGACGGCGATTTCAACAACATCCCAAAATGACGAATCAAAGAGCAGGAACAAGAGGACAACCCTCACCTTGATCGTCGGCGACGTGGGCGACAACAACGAATCGGACGGCGGAAACGTAGATCATCCACCCAAATCGCCCAGGAAATCGAGGTGCAGGCCAGAATCGCCTCGGCTCAGAGCCTCCGTCAACACGGCGCAAAAGGGGAAAATGAAACGGAAACAGTTCAAAGTAAATGAGCGGGGCAAATAACAGAAACGGCTAGATGGGACCCACATGTCAGCGCACAAAAAGATTCCAAACCAAACGAGCAGACAGGATGGCTCGGAGACCAGATCGGACGGACAAAAAAATTCATGCACAGGAGAAGACAGGAATGCACGGGCAGAGTTTAGCTTTTGTGAAAAATAATCTTTGGCGGTGTGGCCTACGGCTAGAGCATAGCATGCAAAAATGCGGTTATGGCATAAACAAATAATTACATAGCTTTATAATTTTAAGTGTAAACATTGAATCAAATAAAATTTTTTGTTACCCGTGGCAACATACGGGCATATTTCTTAGTAAAAAAAAAAAGTGACTAATAAACCAACATGATGGATTTGAATTTGGACATTCCTATCAGGAAAACACAATTGGTAAAGAATATATAAAATTGCATGTCCTTTCGGACTTACTCCTTGGTTCCTCGAAATTAAGATTTTAATCATAAAAACATTATTGTGTCATCAAACTAAAGGTAGATCTGAGACGAAACAACAAGCCATATATATAAAGCTACTAGTATGCAGATGTGCCCGTACAATTGACCGGTGGATGCACACGCACTCTCTGATGATGAGAGTGAGTCGACGAAGAACCATTGCTGCTCTCGTTGCTGGCGAAGTAAACGTGGTTGCATAGCACCGTGATCTCGTACGGCTTAGTGTAGGCCGGCCCCACCTTGAAACGCACCCTGGCCTTGACGTGGGGACTCATAGGGACGCTGGTGTTCACCCTGCCGATCTCCCTCAGGTTGTCCTCCTTGGTGATGTAGAACGCCATAGGGAAGCCGGCCGTGTTCGGGCGGCTGGTAGGACGGCGTCGGAGCCCGGCCTCAAGCACCCACGTTGACCCGCCGGCAGTCACGTACTCCATGCTGACGCTGAGCAAGAGGCGGCGGACGCCGCGCGCCCGGCTGGGGTTGGCGACGGTGACGTTGAACGCCCAGGTGGCGCCCAGCGGGCGACGTGCCAGCTCATGGCGTCGGTGATGGAGAAGCTAAGGTGCTCAGGGCGGAGCACCACCGTGACGGCCGTGGCCACGGCGCCGCAGCGATGGTCCCCAGTATGGCGGCCAGGGACGCACCGCTTGCCGCTCCATCGCCGGAGAGCTCGGCAACGACGATGGACTTCGCCGTCGCCGGGTTCCATTTCATTGCGTCGGCGTCGGCGGCGGTGGCGATCGTGTGCTTAGCTTGTTGTGTACTGGAACAATATAGTACTAGCACAGGCAGGTGTATAAAATGGCTCCAAACCGCTTTAGGAGCCGGTGTAGAAGCCGTGCTAATCGGAGCCTTAGTATTAGCAGGGCTTTATTTCAAGCCATAAAGAAGCCGGGTCCTATTAAAGCTTTAATCGATAAGCCCTGCTAAACGAGCCCTAAAATAAGGGCAAATGTTAAATCAAAAATGGCAAACTGTTGGAGTTGCTCTTATATTCGTTATTTACTTAATTTCTTGAGTTGATGTAGACAATACTATATCTGTGTTACGGAGATCAGTGAGACCAGTTCTCACCAGTGAAAGGTTACCACATTGCTAATAATTCCATGCGCTGCCATGGTTTAATTAAGCGTGAAAAGAAAGAAAAAAAATGATTGTTTGCACCTCAGGTTTGTTTGCATTATTTTTTTTCTTTACAAATTTGCATTCCCTTTTTTTTTCAGTGAAAAGATAAAGATGATTGTTTGCACCTGAGGTTCGTTTGCTTTTCCTTTCCTTTTCTCTTTAAATTTGTATTATATTCCCAGCCCTTTTCTTTTTTTTAAAGTCGCATGAGTAAGATTTTGGTTGGGAATAAAGAAATAACACAACGCTTTTGTCAGCCTCTTTATTCTAATGCGTCGAAAGTACAGCATCCGTTAAAGCTAAGAGGTCGCTGATACTTCTATCGGTCGCCAAAAGCGGCTGGTGTTTGATGAACCACGGGCGTTGAGGCGGCCACGGTGGGCGATGTGGACTGGCCACCCGGCCCGGTCCGATGCAGGCGGAACCAAGTATGCCGCAGCCCCGGAAGGTCGGCACGGCGTCGTGGATACCGAGACTCCAGCGTTGCACCCGCGTCGGGCGCCGATGCGGTCGCCTCTCCTCGGTCTGCCGACTCCCTCACCGTGAGGGCTGGAAGCAAGGCGCCGTCGCCGTTGTTGCCCTTCCGGTCGTAGAAGTCGCCATCGCTAACGATGCCGCACCGCAGCAAGAGGATCGCCGCTCAACGCTCTCGCGTCTCCCGGTTGCGAAAACGGGGGTGAGATATTGGCGATGCAGCGGTTAGGGTTCATCGATAGATGCGGGAGCCCTCAACGGCGGAAAAGCAGGCCCACGACAACTACCTCGAGGATCCCAACCCCTCTCATAAGGAGGCGCTACGACAGGTCTTCGCGGGAGAGAGACCGAGGCGGTCGAGGCTCCACGCTAACCGATGTGCCGATCGTTGGTGGCGACTAGGTAGTTCAATTAGCGAGTAATAGCGTCTTGATCTCTTTACGCTAGGGCGGGCTAAATTGATTGTATAACTCCGTTCCCCCTAGGGCGTCATTCGTGCGTGTCGTTGTAAAATTCACTGTTTCTCTGCTTAATATTAAAGGTGTGCAAACCTTTTACATATTCAAGAAGAAGAAAAAAAGGTCGGCTGATACTGAAATTTTCATGTCGAAGTCATTCGGAAATGAAGTAGGGTGGAAAAAATTAGCAAACTAACGCTTCACAATGCAATAAAAAACGACTACCGATTAAAGATTGTATTTGAGATAACAAGATATAGTAGAGCACGAGAAAGAGATGCCACGGTATTTTTTTACTTGCCTTGACTTGGGTATAGGTTAAACCAACGTCGGAATCCTATTAGAGCAAGTATTATAATACAGCCGACTTGTTGGCTGTAAGGCTCCTTATAGCCTTCTCTCAGCCCACTCATACAATAGTTAGCTCTTTAGAGTTAATACAGGGCCCACATGTCTCTCGCACAGAGTTTATTGGTTCTTGTGTCCAAGGCGGCTGTAAGCTTACAGCCCGTTTCCCCTCTCTCTCCTCCCTTCTCTCCTCCACGTCAGTATTTAGCCGACTTACAGCCTGCTATAATACTTGCTCTTATGCCTACGGGGAGTCGAACCCAGGTCTGCTATGTGCTACTGAGGTGCTCTAACCACTAGGCTATAGACCCTTTCGCTACATGCTACTACCTAGAAAAGTTCAAATGTAGCGTGGGGCAAATGATACACTCAGCCCAATATGAGGTGCCAAGCTTCATTCCAGTCAGTTCAAAGTTGAGGGAGGTGCTAATTTTCAGGTGACTGAAGAGTACACAATTTCCTCAGGCGCACTATGGTCAGCATGTTGAGCGACAGCAGGAAGCTTCGTTGCCTCAACAAGATAGAAAAAACCAGTCGCGTGATAGATGTTGAAATATTAGGCGATTTGCAGATTAAAACCATAATATAGATAGTGTCAAACTGAACTATATTAAGCATGTGTATGATACTAGCATGATTCAATAGCATATAGCAAAACATGATCATAACAATTGGTGTAAACATAGCTTGTACACTAGACAAACACTACTACAGATTTGTCCATGACTACGCCGGCATCACTGCGGAATTTAGTCCACCGGCAGTGATGAACCGCGCCCGGCGGTGATGAACCGCGTCCGCACCGATGAAACATTCAGGCGCGGGAAAATCAAAAATTCCACGGACTCGACCAATACCGGCGGTGAAGATTTAGATCACCACGGATTGAATCGTTCTCACGGCGGTGGTATTGATGAACACAGATCACTCGCGGGTTTGAAATAAGAACCGATAGCGATTTGAAGACCAAGCGAACGATGCAAGCGATAGAAAAGAAGAATGACACATAGACGAATTAAAAATGATCTGGTTCAATATTACTAGACATATTTTTACAAGTTCGTACATAAAAACACTAGATAACTAATAAAAATAAAAAAGCGGCGGCGTCGCAAGCGGTGATATGTAGTCGTCCCGGCTTGCCCTCCTCGAAACGGGGGCAAACTCTCAGGTGGTGTCGGTGATGATGGGGGTCCGAAGTCGCGCCGTAGGTAGTGGGTGAATCCCACTTCGACCAAGGGTCTCCTCGGGACAACCACAATGGAACAAAGCGTAGCAGGACCTATCGGATGGAAGGCAGCATACCGGCGTAGAAGTCGGGATCGATGTCGCCCCTTCAGGCTCGAGCAAAGTATAGCTCCATCTTGTGTATCCAAAGGCGGGGTTGTTGCTGCCATCATACTCGGGGACGTCGAGCGGCGGCGTAGAGGGGGTGTATGTCTAGTGACTGGGACGAAGGCGCGGTGGCGCCACACGCGAGGGCGTCGCGGGTGGCGCCGTCTTTGGCATCGGGCGAGTCCAGCGCTTGTGGGTGTCGTGTGGAGAGGAAGAAGCAGGTGTTCGGTGTGTCATCGATGAGCGATGTCGGTGATAGCTGATCGTCTGAACGAGCGACGTCATGTCCCTCGTCCCACCAGAGGAGAGCGGGATCGGAGTCATCGCCGATGGCGTGGGCGGGCGGCGGCGCCCTAGGGCGGCGCCGGGGGCGGCCCAGGAGCCAGCGGGGCGGTGGCTGCCGCGAGGCTGTCCTCGGCCGCGGTCATCGTGGTCGTCGAGCGGAGAGGAGGTAGCTGAATCTTCGGGCGGTGTAGACGTACTCCATGCAGCGAAGACGCATCTCGATCTCGTCAAAGCGGCGACCGATCTTGGTGCAGTTGTCGTCGAGGAGCTCCGCCGGTGCCTTGATGAACGCTGCATCTCGTGGAAGCCATCGCTGGTGGGAATCGTCTTGGTCTCCGAATACCCGGTATCACAAACCGGTTCGATTGGCCGTTGTGACACGTCGGCGATGAACTCGGAGGCGGCGGCGGGCGTGCGTGAAAGGGTGCGATGCAGCATAGGGGCGGAGGCGGGTAGGCGAGGGGACGGCGCCCGGCTTTCGGCGGCGACGGCGGCAGCGCATGGCGGCAAGGCAAGCGCAAAGAAGCGGCGCGGTGGAGAGAGAGAGGAAGGCATGAGATTATTTTCTTTGCTTGTTCTCCCGAGAGATTACAGGACCCCCTTATATAGCCCGCTAGTGGGACTTGTAATCTAAGCAATCTCTCTAAGGTTTCCTTATACGATTGGAATACCTTTTACAAAGCAATCTTATTTATTTTCTAATAAGGGTTTTCCTTATATGATTGGAATATCCCCTTGCACACCAAAAGTCCTAAGATAATCCTAACTTGATGACTTAAGCGGAGACGGAGACGGGGGCGGCGGCGCGGGGGCGCCGGCCCTCCTTGCCCACGCCCCCTCCTCACGCCGCCGCGTGGCGGTTGGGCCCTCCTAGCCGACCCATGGCTGGCCCAATTTGACACATGACACGTGCAACAGTTCACTTCACGTGGAGAAGCTTAGTCACTCTATGCTAAAATAGATTCTCACTTCCCAACAAATCAACATTTCCTAACTTTAACCAATTAAAGAATAAAGAATATTAATATTTGTAGTATCATTAGATATATTGTTGAATAATCTTTTATAATAAACTTGTTTGGAAATACAAATGTTGGACGCATATTTAAAAACCTTTTCAAAATTAAGAAAGTTTAACCGATAGATATGTGACGGAGGAGTATAGTACACGTGATTCCATTTATCTTTGAGCAAGCAACCACGCCACACCTTTGTACCACCGTACCGATCGCGAAGACAAAAGACAAATTCATTTGTCCTATGTGTCGGTTTGGCTAGCTACCTAGCTCACCGCTGCACGGCTGCAATGGCCCGAACAGATCCTACCAGCTGCAGCAATTGGTCGCTGCTCGATCTCGCTCGTTACGCCGTCGTCTGCTTGGTGGCGTTGGGCGCCATGGCGGTTGTCGTGAAGACGCTGCCGGTGGTGCTCCACCGCACGAAGGTCAAGTTCGTGGTCACCGGCGGGTTCGTGCAGGTGGACAGGTTCCCCGAGCTGCCGCCGCCGTCCAACCTCACCGTCTGGTTCAGCTACATGGTGTACAACCCCACCGCATTCGACATCACGTACAGCAACACCACGGTACACCTCGTCGACATCTCGTCGGCGCCGCCGGTTGATGTCTTCCGCTTCGACGTCGAGTACCGGATCCAGCTCCAGTCGCTGGAGTCGTTGTCGATGTACGATAAGGAGATCGCCGTGCCTTCTAAAGACATCAATGACAGCTACATGTCCATTTTCTACGACGAGAGAAATGTGGAGGTGGCCATGCGGGTGGAGGCCCTGCTCACCCTGTCGCCGCAGTCGCCGGAGGAGAAGAACACGACGGAATACGTCAAGTACTACTGCTGGCCGGTGACCATGGGCTTCGACTCCACGTCCAACCACGATGTCTCTTGCTTTTCAAGATACTCGTCCCTGATTTAGTATGAGATTTATTTATTGGATTTTTCATATTCTCATTATTATTCTTTTTTTATTTATATACGCTGGAATTAATGAACTCTCTTGCATGCCACTTCTTTTCCTTCTACTACTCGGAGTAAACTTCGAGCTAATATATGCAATTGTTCTTGCTGCAAACTGTAATGCGTATGATTTGAAAATATACATGAATGAATAATATGGTATTGCTGAAAGTATACATGAATATTTTCAGCATAACAGTTTGCAAAAATTTGTTGCAGAATCGCGCGTGGCAGTAAAAATAAGCGCGAGGAAAAGTAGGCCAAGTACATACATCAATCAAGGAAAGAAAAAACTAGACCAAGTACCTAGCCACCATATGCTATTATTCTTTATTTTTTTCAATGGACATCAAGAATTCCCCACACTACTACAGATTCCGCCCGTCCTATCCGTGTCGGATTTGAGTCAACTACCAGTAAAGACTCTTTTCTTGGCTTTAACATCAGAAAATGATTGGTATAAAAATCCGACAGTAATATATATTAGTGTCGGTTGTATTAGCTAAGCCGGTAGTGATATATAGACCCAGACCCAAAAATTCTATTCATCATGGTTAATTTCAACCTCATGTCCGCACTTCTCTCTCCATCTGCACTTCTCTCCCCGTCCTCTCTCAGAAATATCACTCTCTCCTCCTCAACCCCATCCCCAACACACCCTTGATCGCATCCTCAATCCCCAACCACATCCCCCAATTTGCACATGGCTTCATGCATCCATCCTTCTTTATTCTCCTCAATCTAGCATGATGGCGGCGGTGGCGCCTCCATCCTCCCTCCTCCACATCAACCTAGGCATCGAGCTAAGGTGTGAGCTCGCCTACGGATCTTGTTGACACGAAACTAGGGCTTCGCACCGACACACCGGGAGAGGGCATTGGGCGCCCACGAGCCGCGTCGACCTTGAAGCAATGAGCACCGCAGCGTGGCCGCCCTAACCGATCTAGGGATCGGTAGGGTGACGAGAGCTTCGGTGGCGGCCGGGAAGAACCTCAACGCACCTCCGGAAGGCCCGTCGGGAGGGCCTTGCGAGGTGCCCTAGGACCAGCGTGGCCGCCTGGGGCGTCGGCGAAGAACGCTGGAGTTCGCCGCCCGAACAACAACGTAGAGGGGTTGAAGGGAAGAAGATGACCTACAAACGGGACGGGGGGTAGATTGATTGTCGATTGGATGTAGATGGGATCAAATCGACCATAAACCTCTTTATTATATAGAGGAGGGTGGTCTTATCCTTTTAGGAAACCGTCCTTGGGCGTTTCCAATCACGAGAACCGACCTAAACACGATTAGGAAAACAATCGGTTCGGATCTCAGTCTGGGCCAGCGCGTCGGGCTGGCCCGGAGGCTGCCGGTCCAGCGGCCGGTCGGTTTCAGAAAAGCTCGAAGCGTAGCGAACGCTGGCCGTCGGACTCTGCGGCCGGACAAATGCCGGATGCCGCGAATCGGCCCGGGCGGTCCGATCACTAACTTCCCGGTCGACTTCGGTAAGCCACGAAATCGAGCTTCTTGCACCCCTGGCCGGACCCTCGGGCCCGGATCCTCGGCCGGACGAAGAATGGCCGGGGTCCGGTCGCGGTAAGCGTCCGTCGCTTCCAAAAGCCTCGTTTGCTCTTCCTCGAAAATTTGGCTAAGTGCGGGATTTTACCATGACTTAGACCACGTCATTTTTTGGGTGTCAACGTATCGATGGAGGTGCTACAAGTCAAGGGTACATCCAAGCGGGTTCTTGTTTCCCGCTTTCCGTCCATCGGAATTGAGGGGGTGCTATAATCACCGGAGAAGAAAACATTCAAATTTTTCAATGGACTAACTCCTAGCGTATATACTTAGATAATAATGTTAGTCCCTAATTTGATTATCATTAATTAGCCAAAACCCACATAGGGAGTGAATGCACTTTCGGTCCTAGTTTCAAAAAACTGCAACCGTGACTAAAGGGAGGACTAGGCCTTTAGTTCGGTTGTAATTATTACCAAGACATGTCGGTCACGAGAAACTTTTTAGTCTTGTATTGAGACACGAACCTAGACTAAAGTAACCTTTAGTCTCGGTTTATTTCTCAAACCCGACTTTGGAAAATGCTAGAATGAAAATGAATGAGGCACCAAAAGTGGGAGAACAAGTAAGCTGACTTAGAGGATCCCAATCTCCCCTCGAGGAGAATAGGTATTTGGAATGGAGTTACGAGGATTACATGAAGATCCTCTGTGATCATTGCGAGTGCAGGAAAAAGCACATCAAATAAAAGAAAAAGAAAAGATCCAAGGGTACAAAGAACCAACTTTGATGATGGTTCTGTGGCCCTTGAAAGAGAGAAAATCTAAGGTTAGCCCTAGGTTTCATCTCGGAGATAGAAAAACTATCGAGAAAAGTTATTAAATGATAGGTATAATATGGAATTGTAGGGGTGGCCAAAAAGACACGAGCACGTTTATCAAAGAGTTAATTTGGGATCATAAAGTGGACTTCATTGGGATTCAGGAGACCATGAAAAAGATTATTTTGACAAGTTTTTAGAAAAATTGATAGCAACAAGGAGTTTAATTTGGTTTTGGATTCCTTCCTCGAGGGCAAATCGGGGTATGTTGAGTGGGGGTGAAAAAAGATAGATTTGATATTGAGAGCTTTTGAAAGTGGTGAGTATGTTATTTGTGCTAATGTGTTTGACAAAAATTAAAGAAAAGTTTCTCTTTGGCTAATGTATATGGCCCGCTCATGATGAATTCAAGGAAAGCTTCCTTAGTGAGCTCTCGATTTTTGCTTCAAGGCCAAACACCCCATCCTTATTGGTGGGGATTTTAACATTGTAAGATTTAGCTCACGAAAAAGAATAAAAAGTTTCTTGAGAATAATTTCTCCTCTCTTTTTAACCTTATCATCAATTCCTATGAACTTAGAGATTTACCTCTGGTAGGAGGGAAGTTTACTTGGAGCAATAATAGAAAAAATCCTACTCTTGAGAAATTGGATAGAGTGTTGATTTCTAGTGCTTGGGAAGATGAATTTCCCTTTTGTAATCTTAGAAAAATACCAAGGTATATGTCGGATCACAATCCTTTGATTGTGAGGACTGACATGGAGCAAAATATTGGAGCTAGACCTTTTTGTTTTGAAAATTCGTGGTTACAACATGCTGAATTCCTGGAAAAAATAAAAGAAATCTGGAACAAAAGTATCAAAGCCAAAACTCTTGGTGGATTTGTTGGTGCATTAAGATGGGTAGAGTGAGAAAATTCTTAAAAGGGTGGGGACAAAGTCTGAAAGGACACTCCAGAAAAATATAGAAATATTTTAACAAAGGAGATGGAAATTCTAGAGAAAAAAGAAGAGGAGGAAAGATTAAGCATGGAAGATTTGAGCAGAAATCTTTTTATCCAAAGTGAATTCTTGAGATTAGTAGAAGAAGAAGAAAGCTATTGGCACAAGAGAGCCAATAGCAATTGGTTATTGAAAGGGGATAATAATACAGCCTTCTTTCATAGAGTTGCTAATGGAAAAAAAAGAAAAACTCCATTTTTCTCTCTAAAACATAATGATACCAATATAGAAGGGGATGATAATTTGGTTGAGCATGCAACACAGTTCTATAAAGGGCTTTTTGGGGCTTCTACTCCCTCGAAGGTCCACTTAGACCCTGGTTGTTGGGAGGAAGAGGAAAAGGTATCCAATAGTGATAATGAAATGCTGGAAAGACCTTTCTCTGAAATGGAAGTAAAGGAAGCTATTTTCTCTTTTGAAAAGAATCTTGCTCCAGGTCACGACCATTTTCCAATTGAGTTCTACGGCCTTTGGCGGGAAGTAATTAAAGAGGATCTGATGGCTCTTTTCGATTTTTACAATCGGCTGGATATTGGGAGGTTCAACTATGGGGTAATTTCTTTATTACCCAAGGTGAAAGAGGCTAATAACATCAAGCAATACTGAGGCCCATTTGCACTGTTAAATGTAATATATAAGATCTTTACAAAGGCCTTGATGATCAGATTGGACAAAGTCATGGGAAAAATTATTAATAAGAGCCAATCTGGTTTTCCGAAAGAAAGAAACATGATGGATGGGGTGTTAGCTTTACATGAAATTTTACATGATACTAGAAGTAAGAAAAGGATGGCTGATTCTCAAATTGGATTTCGAGAAAGCGTATGATAAACTAAATTGGGCCTTCTGTTTGAATGCCTTAAACAAAGGGGGTTTGGGGAGAAGTGGTGTGGCTGGATTAAACTTGTTATGACGTGGAGGCGCCCGGTGTTAAAGTAAATGATACTATTGGCGTTATTTTAAATCTAGGAGGAGTTCGCCAAGGCGATCCTTTATCCCCGTTTCTATTCAATATTGCTTTGCTGAGATGCCTTAGCAAAAGATGGTTAATATGGCTCAAAAAACAAGTTGATTAAGGGCTTAATTCACGAATATATTGAAAATGGGATAGTCATTACGCAATGTCATGAGATGACACGGTCTGTGTTTACAAGATGACATAGAACAAGCGACAAATTTGAAGCTCCATACGTATTTGTATGAGGACATGTCTGGGCTAAAGATTAACTTTGCCAAAAGTGAAATTATCATGATCAGTCAAGATGACGGCAAGAGTATGATCTTTTCTGATATGTTCAATTGTGGGATTGGAAATTGGCCTATTAAGTATCTTGGGGTCCCCGTGTGTCGGGCTCAAGATTGCATATTATTGATTGGTTGCCTATTTGTGAAAAAGCGATGAAAAGATTAGATGGTTGGAAGGGCAGCTCCTTGACTTTAGGAGGAAGATTAGTGTTAATAAATTCTTGCCTAAGTAATATTCCTATATATGCCATGTCCATGTACTGGCTTCCAGTCTCTATCCTTGATAAAATGGATGTTATTAGAAAAAGATTTTTGGCAAGGAGGCAAAGGCAAGTTGAAGAGGAAATATCATTTGATAAAATGGTCAAAAATTACTAAACCCAAGGCTAAAGGGGGCTAGGGGATCAAAGATCTTAGGAAAATGAATATGAGCTTGCTTTGCAAGTGGTGGTGGAAAATAGAGAATGGCAAAGGCATATGGCAAGATATAATCAAGCATAAGTATATGAAAAAGGTGGCATTTCTTGGTTATCCACAAATCCTAAAAATTCCCCTGTGTGGAATGATTTATTAAAAGTCAAGGACATTTACCTTAAAGGAAGGTCCATGATAGTGGGAAATGGTAGAGCTACCAGTTTCTGGCATGATAAATGGTGTGGGAATATAACACTTGCAGAAAAATTTCCCAGCCTCTATGAGATTAACAATGAGCAAGACTGTTCTGTACATACGATGAAAGCAAGAAAATGGAAATTGACTTTTAGAAGATGGCTCTATGAAGATCTGCAGGATCAGTTGAGAATGCTCATCGATATGGTTTTTTGGTTTAGCCCTAGGGATAAGGAGGATAAGCCCAAGTGGGAATGGGAGAAATCTGGGTTTTTTCTCTGTTAAATCTACATATAAACATTTGTGTAGCCAGGAGAGTGGAGTGAATACGAAAAAATTGTGGAAAGCTAAGCTCCCGTTAAAAATCAAGATCTATATGTGGCTGGTTCTGCAAAATGTGGTTCTAACTAAAGATAATTTGAAGAAAAGAAACTGGAAAGGAGATCTGAAATGTTGCTTTTGCCTAGAGACAGAGACTGTGAATCATTTATTCTTTACCTGCCCAACAGCTAAATATATGTGGAGCCTGCTTGCCCACTCGTTGGGAGCTGACTGCAGACCTGGAGACTTCAACCAATATTGGCTTTGGGTTCAAAATTGTCTTCCACATTGCCCCAGTATGCATGTTGTGGGGTTAGCAGCAGTTTGTTGGGGCATGTGGCGAATTCGGAATGAAATTTGTTTTGAAAAGAAAAGAATTAAATCGCCGATAGAGATAATATGTTTGATTTGCTCCTTCATGACATATTGGTCAGGGTTGCTGAAAGAAGATCTAAAAGACCAGGTGATCAAAGGAGCGGAAGTGGTGAAGGCAGGAGCCCTGTTCTTTCATGCACAAGGACAACCTCAAGACAGCGGCGGACACCAGCTAGTACCTTACACTGGTTGAAACAAGAAGGAGTCCAGAAGACTGACAATGGGTGGAGCAAACACAGTGATGAAGACGGTGGTGACCTTGGTGGCGAAATCTGCTGTCATAAACTGTCATTATGTCTTTCTGACGTTTCTTCTTTGGAATGGTGTCTTAAGCGTGCGCTGGTGGCGTTATGTTAGCTCGTTTAAGCTCATGTCAGGTCTAGACAGTGATGTAAGGGTAGTGGAGTGTTTGGTGTGCTTGAGAGCTTGAGCCCTCGGTGCCCAGGTCTCAAGCAGTTCGTAGCCTTTTATTTCTGCTTTTTATCGCTTTTACACTGTCGAACATTTTGTGTAATTTCGTTGCTGCCAAGTAATGAAATTCGGGTTTACCGTTGTGGAAAAAAAATTTCTCAAACCCGACTAAAGGTGCCCCAGAGTGAATTTAAGAGGAAAATATATCTTGCCTAAGTAAAATGTGTGGTGAGAGTTGAGATGGCAATGCATGCAAGGAACTAAAGTGGGAGGTCTTGGGTAGTAGTACCCCTTTTTTTTTACCACAATAAACTCCAACCGGGACTAAAGATCGAGACTTTTATCCTGATTCCGTAGTTCTGGTTCCCAAAACGGCAAGTAAAGGGGGTGGGAACGCGATTACATCTACCATCTCTATTAGTGAGTGCTAGCTTACATAATGCAGCAACAAATCATACTCTTATTGCTTCATATTGATTGCAATTGAAATTATTGGTGAGTAGCAGCGAGCGCTTCCATAGTTGTACCTTTTTACTACAATAAACTCCAATCGGAAATTAAAGATCGAGACTTTTATCCTGATTCCATCTGTTCTCAAAACCGGAAGCAAAGGGGGTTGGGAATTGGGATTACATCTAGCTTCTCTTCTAGTTAGTGCTAACTTTACATGATGCAACAACAAATCGACTCTTGTTGCTTGAAATTATGCAATTGATGAATTTATTAGTGAGTAGGATCGAGCACTTCATTAGTAGTACATGTTTGTACCACTATAAACGCTAACCGGTAGTAAAGATCGAGACTTTTATCCTGATTTCCTTGTTCCTAAAACTGGGAGTACAGGGGTTCCGACATTATGGTCATGTTTGGGACTGTGTTTTTGGAACCCGCTTTAGCTTATGAGCACACTTTTCTCATAAAGCTGCGGTCCAAAAGCGGCTCTCCAAAAACGCACCGTGTTTGGCATCCCGATTTTTTCTCTTGGAAAACGGAAGGAGAAGTGTGCGGACATGGCGGGCCGGGGTGCCAAGGATGGCGGGCTGTAGCGCCCGCCCCTCCCCCGCCTACGAGCTCGACGTGGCCACCCCGTCCCTCGCCTGCGGCAGCTTGATGCGGCGGCCCTGTCCCCGCCCGACGAGATCCCCCGGGCCACCGGTGCTCGTCGCCCTTCGCGAGCACTTATGGCGGCGGCGGGGAGGGGAAGAGCGCGGCGCATCCGGGAGCGGAAAGGAGAGGGCGGCGCAGCGGGGACCGCCTCGATTTTTCGTGGCTTTCTCTTCTTCCCTTCTCCGGCGTGGCGCCACGGGTTCCGCGGCTCTCTTCTTCCCCTTCTCCGGTGTGGACGGGTGGTTCGCGGTCGCGGCTACGGCCCCAGACCGCGCGCTGCCACACGCCGTCTTGGCGCGGCGCGGCGCGCTGGGCGCCGGGCAGGGAGCTTCTCTGCGCGGGCGGGAGGGAAGCGGCGTGGCCGGGCGAATGCGGGCGGAGCAGAAAACGCCAGCGTTTTGGATAAGCGCCTCATCCGACGCTTACCGAAACGCGCAGTTTTGAGGCCGATATTTCCGCGGCGGCATTCGATGGTCAAAAAAAAAGCGACCTGTTTGGCGGGCTTATTCCGCTTATTTCGCTTATAGTCTAAGTTAAGCGTTCCCAAACAGGCCCTATGTCTAACCTCTCTAACTAGTGAGTGCCTGCTTATGACATGATGCAGCAAAAAATCAGAATCTTATTGTTTCAAATTGATTGCAATCGAAATTATTGGTGAGTAGCAGCAAGCACACTTGAGATTCAAATTGGTTGGAGCGTTTCAATAATGAGCACTGGTGGTGTCCACGAAGACGTTGGCGGGTCTTTTTATGCCGGTGTGCGTGGCCAGCGCCCAGAGAACAGTGAGGAATTCGCCGCCCTCAACAAGCGCCGCGTAATGCCCACGGAGGAGAGCCGCCTCGGTCGCCGACGCCGGCGCCAGGTAGACAACGACCTGCGCCCAGAGCTGGGCCAGAACCTTCCAGAGCTCCTCCTTGCTGCTCCTCCCAGCCACGAGCTCGCCGATGAGTTGCTTCCCCAGAATGGCTCCGTGCTTGACGACGCTCCCCTCCTCGTCCGTGCCCGCGCCGCCGTCGGCTATCTTGAGCAGCCTATCCAGCCGGCCACGCTCTCGCATAGCGTAGTAGCCCCAGCACCCACCCAGCGCCTCCTTGAGATCCTTCACCGCCGTCTTGTACAGGTGCTGCGTCTCGTTGCGGTCGTCCGGCAGCAGCTCCGGCCGGAACGCCACGAGGTAGGCGCAGTACCTGGACAGCACGGTCGCCGTGCGCCAGTGCCCGCCGGCAGCATCTTCTACCTTGGTCTTGTGCGGATGCTTTGCGTCGAAGATGGCTGTGGCGACGTGCCAGGTGAGGATCACCCGGACGATGCCATGGCGGCGTACGTTCGGCGCGTACTGCCCCGCGAATGCCAACCCGACGTCCCCCGCAATGCCAAGGGTGGCCTCTCCGCCGCTGCGGACAAGCTGTGAAACATGCTCGACGACGGCGACCTTGACCTCTCTCGGTGCCACCACCGACTGCGGTGTGACTGTTACCTGGTGGCAAGAAGCCATCCTTGTCACCATGTCGTGCTGCATCAGCGGCAGAGGACGCCGGCGAACTCTTAGCTTCCTTCCCACGTACTGCAGGCACCGGATCACCGAGGCAACGGCGTGGCGGCAGCACTGGCGGCGGCGCGGGTTCTGCCGTGCCAAGGTGCACACGAGCGACACGACGAACCAGTTGGAGAGGACGAAGAGCCCCACCTCGCACACCTCCTCGTAGACGACAGCGACGAAGAGGAAGAGGGTGATGCAGAGGTCGATGGTGGCCAGCAGCGCCGGCGGCGAGAACAGGACCTTCTGCAGGAGGCACACGGCCGTCCTGAGCGTCAGGACGGAGTTCTCGTCCCCTGACGCTGCGCCACGTCCACAGCACGTCGCCGTAGCCCGAGGCGACGACGGTCATGAAGCACAGGCAGGCCACCATGATGGGGAACGGGATGTAGTTGACGAGCAAGAAGAAGGGGCTCGCGAGGACGACGGGGCGGAGCTGTAGTAGTACTCGCTGAGGAAGGTGACCTCGTCGGCGATGAGGCGATACACCTCCTCGGGGCCGCCGTCTTGTAGCTCTCCGAGGATGAGGTCCTTGCACGAGTCGATCTCCATTTCGTCGTACGCGGGTCGCGGCCGTGGGTCCTCGATTCTGCGGCGAAGAAGCTTGAAGAGCGCGAAGGAGAGGCAGAGCCTCTTGGCAGAGCTGAGTCGCCCGACGGTGGTGCAGACGGTGGCCACGGTGGTGACGGCGCTGACGTTGGTGTCGGCCGTGACCAAGGATTTGGGATTCGGCCCGAATTTCCCCGAAATTCGGTGAAATTCGTCAAATTCGGACAGGCCCGAATAATTGTTGTCTCGGCAAATTAATTCGGCCCAATTTGAATTTTTGGCCCGGCCCAAGATCCATAGAAGCCTGCAAATACCTCCTGTTGGTATAAAAGCACGAACCCTGCTCTGGAAACCCTAGGGTTTCATATTTCCTCTCCACTTCGTCTCTGGCTGGCGGCGGCGGTTGCGCTAGCGCGGGCGCGCGCCCAGCGACCGTGAAGTGCCGGCGATCTCTGATTCCCTCCACTCCAGTCGACCTCCACTCCTCCCCATCGTCTCCCCTTCCACTCCTCTCCTCCCTAGCAGCCTCCAATCCTCCATTGCAACCAAATCCTCGACCTACTGGTACGTATTTTCCTCGATCCATGATGTGCGATTTCTGGTGTATGTTCTTTCGTCCGTGATGTGCGATATCTGCTGTATGGCACCTCAATGATCTGGTGTTTTTCTTGATCGACACTTTTGGGTGCAGATCTTGCTCATGGAGAGTAGCCTTCTCCGCCGTGGGGCGGGTACCAGTAGCAGCGCCGTCAACCAGATGAGGGCTATGGGTGGTGCAACTAGTGGCCACGCAAGGGCTGGATCTCCGCCGGCAGCAAGGGCTGCATCTCCGCCGGCAGCAAGGGCTGCATCTCCACCGACAGTAGCTTCCCAAGGTATATGTGAAAACAGAGTACCTCTGATTTGTTCTATCTAGAATTCTTTATGCCAAGTATGAAATGATGACTGATGCTCCAGTTAATTTGTCAAGTAATTCTTTTACTTAGTGATGGCTGATGGTTTGATGAAGTGGTGAAGTTTATTTTTTTATCAGGTTCTGTTTTTTTCTATTTTTTTCCAAAACTGATGGGTGATTTAGCTACCTATTTATCATACTGATTGTATATAATTTTGTTCTTTAGGCTTTTTTATTAAATGTTGTATGATTGAAAGTAACTTGCATTGGTTAGATAATTTATCTCTTAAATTTCCATGTTTTGTATTGCTGATATCTTGCTTGGGGAGTTAATTTGTCAAGTAATTCTTTTACGTAGTGATGGCTGATGGTTTGATGAAGTCGTGAAGTTAACTTTTTTTATCAGGTTTTGTTTTTTCTATTTTTTTCCAAAACTGATGGGTGACTTTGCTACCTATTTAGCATACCGATTGGATTTAATTTTGTTCTTTAGGCTTATTATTATTTTTATTAAATGTTGTATGACTGAATGTAACTTGCATTGGTCTAAATGTTGTAGGCCATAATGATGGAAACATTAACAAGGTGTGGATGCATGGCACAAAAGCTACATGGCCAAGGTTTCAAATGTGGGTATTGTGGGACTGTAAACAAAGGTGGAGGTGCAACCGGGTTTAGGGACCATCTTGGTTGTATTGTTGGTGAAGTGAAGTCATGCACCAATGTGCCTAGAGATGTGCGGGATGCGATGAGGAATTCCCGCGGAAGACATCAATGGAGAATAAAAAAGAGAAAAAGGAACGTATGCTCAGGTTGGAGAGAGATCTCATGCAAGGGGTGCAAGGACAGGAAGTGATTGACCTTGCAAGTGATGAAGAAGACCAAGTCCGTTTGAATATTAGGCAGCAGTTGGGAGACAAGAACCTTTCTCGTGCAATAGAGAGGAGAGATGGGAGTGGCAAAGGTGTCCGTGTTTCTATTGGTAAAAGTAGTGTCACAGCCCTACTTTGACAAGGATATGGCACGCAACAAAGCACCTGTGCAGCCTAGAATTGACACCGTACTTCAAGTGGGATCTAGAGAGAAGCTTGGTCGGGCATGGGCAAAGTTTTTCCATGCGAATGACATTGTTTGGGCTGAAAGTCGATTGCCCGTACTTTCGCAGGTGCAATTAGGCTTTACTCGCCGACTAGGGCCTACAAAGACAGATCCCTACATCTCATGGAATTGACGGGGAATTCTTGGAAGCAAACTTTGAGGAAGTCGAAAAAGTCCCTTGAACTATTCAAGCAAGGTTGGCAAAGAAGTATGGTGTGACTATCATGTGTGATTCATGGACGGGACCTACCGGCATGGCCATCATCAACTTCATGGTGTATTGTAATGCACGCATGTTCTTCGTGAAGTCGATTGATGTATCCGGCCACAAGCAAAGTGCCAGTAAGTTGTTATTCTTATTTATTTTTGTCCATCTCTCCTTTTTAAGTTTTATTCCATGTTAAGCCGAATGTATTTACTTACTGTTAGTAACATGCTTGTAACTGTATATTGAAAAGCACTTGTGTCTATTGATGGCTGTTAGAATGTTAGATGGGCTAAATGTAATTTATTGCTAAATGTGTTTACTGCTGCAGTTAGTTTCTACTACTTAGCTGCTGCTTGTAACATGTAATTTATTTCTACTATATTTTGCTATGCAGATTTTATACGCCGGGAAATTAGAAAGGTGGTTGACAATATTGGCTGTGAATTGGTAGTTCAAATTGTCACCGACAATGGGGCAAATTACAAGAAAGCATGTGAGAAGCTAATTGAGGAACCCAAATACAAGCATATTTTCTCGGCAGCCATGTGCAGCTCACACTATCAATCTGATGTTGAAGGACATTGGCAAGTTCAAAGGTTGCTAATGTTGTTAAAAGTGCCAAGATTATCTCAGAGGTTCCCCTGTACAATCATAACAAAGCTACATGATGAGATGAAGAAGAAGATTGGTGGCGAACCGATAAGGCCAAATGCTACTCGCTTTGAATCAGTATTTATGTTCCTCCGAGTTTCCTTGATAGGAAAGAAAATCTTAGAGCTTGGATGGTTTCACAAGATTGGAAGGAGAGTGATTGGAAGGCTGAGGAGCACTATGAGTACACTGAATCCTGTCTCACAAGTTCTACATGGTGGTCGGCACAAGTGGGTAGTGGATGCACTAAAAACCACTCTACTTGGTGCTGCGATATTCGAGATACACGAAGTCATGTACACTTTTCGGGTTCAAACCTAGAATGATGGCAGCCATACAAGCAATGGAAGTTCAGCTTGGCATTGGATCAAGACAGTTTGATCGGTTTATGAGTAAGGTGACAAATGAGGGTTAACAATATGGAGAAAAACACATTAATGGTTGCGGGTATTGATACTACTACTCAATTTCATTAATACATGTCTAGTATTTCCATAAAATCTGACTCTTGCTCACCTTTTATGTAGCTGCTGCTCTTGATCCCGAGACCCATTACAAGCACAACTTTTGCAGCAAACCAGAATATTCTTTAGCACTAACAGATGCAATAGAGAAGATGGCACAAACATCCGATGAAGCTGTTCAGGCAATCAAGGAAATATCAGTCTTTCGAGAGTGCCTTGGGAGGTTCAATCGCCCCATAGCACGCGGCTTTGGAGCATCGACTATGTCCCCATGTAAGTCTCATGTGGCTGCACCTTTTTTTTCTCTCAATAATATGGCGCTGGACTGTAGCTGGACCTTTTTTTTCTCAATAATAAGGTGCTGGCGCTGCTGCTGCACCTCTCTCAATTTACTATAATGACAGACATAGTATACAGCGGTAGCTTAATGCTATAAATTGTTGAATCTCTTACATGTCAAATACTAATTCACTATTTAGTTACATGTCTATTAGATTGTTGAATCTGTGTTCTCCTTGTGGCTGACTTTCATTCTCATTTTGGTAGCTGATTGGTGGTTCCAGTTTGGAGGAGAAGTTCCTACTTTGCAAAAGTATGCATTACGTATTGTTTCCCAATGTGTGTCATCTAGTGGTTGTGAGAGAAATTGGAGCACTTTTGCACTAGTGCATACAAAAATTAGGAACAAGCTTGGTTATGACAAGTTGCATAAACTTGTGTATGTGCATTATAACTTGAAGGAGCGTATCCGAGAGGACAGTGGATACCAGCAGAAAGACAAGGAAGTTGATCCATGTTCTATGATGTTAGATGCTGCAATTTTTTGATGAGAAGAATCCAATATGGGACTGGTTAGATAGATCTATGAATGATGTAGGCCCTAGTTTGGCTGATCTGTGTCGAAGCCAGCTAGGCAATTCATCTAATGGAAAGAGGGCTAGGATGGACCTGGATGAGATTGAGTTTGAGTTGGGGAGAGTGATGAAGAACAGAATGAGGATGGGTTTGAGGAAGACTTAGCTGAAGATGATGACACGATTGACATTGATGATGACAGTTCTGATGGTGAGGGTGAGCCTGTGGTAACTGCAGCAAGAGTTGAAGACAGAGAAGCTTTAGGTGAGGAAGATGGTAATCCTAGTGGCCGTAGATCTGGAAGACTTCAGCAAAAAGATGAGGACTCAAAGCCTCTCTACTCTCTATGAGAGAGAGTAGCATCTCTTCTGTAGTTCTGTCAAGGTAATATGCTTTGGTACCTATATTTATTATCTATATATAATAATTGTTGCTGCTATATTTGATTGATGTGTATTTCCATAAAACACAAAGCTTATTAATGTTGTTTCATGCATCCTTTTAGGTACAGTCTAGCAGCAGTTCTCCAGCAGTGGTTTTGGAAGCTGGAAGAAACTTTTGGTGTGTACATGGTGTTGGTTGGATGACTGCCATGAAACACAAAGGTGCAGTGGCAATTAACATTGACGCTGACATATTCTTTTTGCGCTTACTTGTGAGCGACTTAATTCTATTAGGGTACTAGTGTATGTATGGCTGGCTGGACTGTAATCTAAATTTTACTCCATTGGACTGTTTAAGTGATGAACTAGACTATGTGGCCTTTGTGTGGACTCTAAAGTCTACTCTGAACTATTTATGGAGTTCTATGAGCAAACTCCTTAAGATTGTTGTCTAAATGTTGATTCTAGGCTATTGTGAAACTGAATCTGTGATTGTTGTAGCCTTGAAAGCCTCATCTAGATCATGGTACTTGTTTTAAGCATTTTTAGTTGATTTATGTGCTGTTACATATTTTATGAAAAAATTCGGACAGAATTTGTCAAAATTCAGTCAAAATTCGGTCAAAATATGAATTTTTGACCAGTCAACTTAATTGAAAACCTGGATGAAATTTTCCGAATTTCCGAAATTCGTCAAATTCGGTGGTCACCGAAATATTTTGTAAACCGAATCCCAAAACCTTGGCCGTGACAATCACGTAGCCGAGAGGCCCGGTCTTCCTCCTGATCTTCTCCTCGCCCTCTACCGCGAACTCGCAGGTCGTCCTATGCAGTGGGCGATCCCGTCGCCGCCGCTCCAGAACCAGCTGCGTGTAGGCGCCGATGATGTCCGGGTTCCGGCCGGCAGCGAAGGAGCGGCGGATGACCTCGGTGATGACGAACCTCTGGACCATCTTGGCAGCAGCGACGGCCCAGAAGATGCCGAACACCGCCCTCCTGCCGCCGTCCTGGATGCTGGAGAAGACGAGGCTGCCCAGCCACACGATCTGCGCCGCGTGCTCGGCCACGGTCGAGTAGCCGGTCATGGTGCCAGCCTCAGGCACCCACATGGACTCCACTTTCTTGCGGAGGAGCTCCACGAGGAGCATCCACGTGAGGATGAGCCGCGCGCGCATGGGGAGATCCGGCGGGCTGATCTCGGCCGAGCTCGTGTCCACGGCGCCGGCGTTCTTGGCCTCTGAGAAGAGGTAGGACATGGTGGGGAGGAAGAGCGCGAGCGCGGTGCCGCGGGCAAGGCGGACGGCGCCGCTGAGGTGCCGGAACATGGTGAGGTTGAAGAAGAGCACCGTGAGCATGAACATGGCGACGGTGGTGCCGACGATGCTGGCCCGGTTCGTGTTGTCGGTGTAGGGGAGGTGATGTTGTAGATGTAGGTGCTCATCACTCCTGTCCTGCAGTATGTAATGTTACTGCCGAAGTAGGAATCCATGCTCGCTTTCTTTTAATTTCTTGAGCGAAAAATGATCGATACTAGTCCATGCTGCCATGCATATATATGGGTTTGGAATGGCTCCCAGTCCCAGCTGCAGATGGATAGATGCTGATGCTTGCGTGAGCGAATCAGACATTTTGCTGGCAAAGTAAAATCCTATATATAGCAGCTAGAACAGCCAACTTTGCTTTTTACACTTTTCTTTTCTTCTTTTAACGAACCGGCCTTACCCTTTTCTTTTGGATTGACAGCACGTTTCAGATAATACCATGGTTTTATTCGGCGCAAGCTAGACTGTCCATAATGTTAGCGGTGCAGAGAAAAATTCAAGAGGCCATGATGCTTTTGTGTGCATGGACCCCAACAATCCTTTCTTCTCGATCATACACCCTGTTCCGCTAGGCGCTCGCCTAGGCGGGATTCACGGCGTCTAGGCACTAGGAGAAGGGGAACCGTGGAGCCTAGGGGGTAGTCACGGTCCTAGTCGGGCGCCGATTCCACGGCGATTCCGGGCGACGGGGGCGGCCCACGTAGGGCGGCACGTGTAGGGGGGGGAGGGGGACTTGATTCGCGGGAAATTTTCCCTCGCGGGTACGCGCGGCTAATGTCGTGGCGTCCCGCGGGAAGACGCGTGGGAAGATTAGGTCTAGGCGACGCGTTGGAGGGAAAAGGACCCGCCTACTCGGTCCCGGAAGGCGGCTCGCGCTCGTTCTCCTCGTCTCGACGGACGCGCGCTCCCGGGAGGTCGCCCCCGCCGGCCTGCTCCTCCCCGCCGGTCGCTGGTCTTCCCCACCGGCCTGCTCGTGGTCCTCCTCCCCGCCGGCCCGCTCGTCGTCCTCCTCCCATGATCCCCCCGCTCCGCTGGTCGCCGGCCTGTGCCGGGCATCATCCCCTCCCGGCCTCCCCCCCGCTTCGCTCGGGCCGCTTCCTCTCTCGGCCTCCCCTCGCCCGCTCCGCGGCCGCTCCCCCTCTCCCCTTTCGGCTGTTCCCCCTCTCCTGCATCTGTATTGTATCTCAGATGCTTGCATTTGAATGGCCTGAATGAGTAAATGTCTGAATGCTTTGTGTGCCCTCGCAGAATCGAATGCCTCTATGCCCGATGAATGAATCGCTATGCCTCGATGAATCGCTATGACTGTGATATGCTTCACCTATGTAGTTCACTAGTACCGCTATTGCCTCATTGCACTTTTAATTTTGTGATTGCTTGAATGAATAGGATGTCAACATCGAAGTCGCACTGAACTGAAAAACAGAGGGTCCAAATCTTTTGAAAAGGAATTCGATGATATTGGATGGGAATATGGTGTTCTTGTTGATGCTAACAACAAAGATAAGGTGAAGTGCAAGTTCTGTGGGAAGGAGATGGGGGGAGGGGTTTATAGGTTGAAGGAGCATATGGCTCATGTTCCAGGCAATGTGAGGAAATGCTCATCTACAACACCGGAGGCATTGGAGGCTAAAGAGAAGTGCAAGGCAGTAATAGAAGCTGCAAAAAGGAAGAGAACTGAGAAGACTATTCATGAGATAGAACTTAGACAAGAAGTTAATGTGTCTAGAGTTGGATCACAGGGGGTTGGAGTGTCTTGAGTTGGATCACAGCCTTCACAGGGGGTCGGAGATTCTGAGGAAGTCACTTGTATTGGAAGTTTAGAGGCTCACAAATTAGGACCCATTGACAAATGGACAAGGGCTATTGATCCTACAGCTAGCAAGACTGAGTCTTTAAAGCAACAGCAGCTGAACAAAGCACTTTGGAAAGAAAGATTGAATGAGGTGCACAAGTATATTGCAAGATGGGCTTATACTACTCTGTATTTGCTTTTTAAAATTCAATAGCTGTTGTCATTCCTATACTGAACACAAATTTGGCTCTTTTTTATATATATGTGCAACAATAGCTTTCAATGCATGTGACAATGATGACTTCACACAAATGTGTGAAGCCATTGGGCAGTTTGGACCTGGATTTCAGCCTCCAAGTGATGATTTGCTACGAGAGAGATTACTGGATGAAGAATATGCAAGAACCAAGACTTTGATGCAGGAGCGTGAAGCCGAGAAGTTGAAGAATGGGTGTTCCATTATGACCGATGCTTGGTCGATAGGAAGAGGAGAAGCATAATGAATGTGCACTAATTGTCTTTGAAGGAACCGAATTCATCAAATCAATTGAGATGTCATCTCGTGTCACACACTAGTGAAGTCATCTTCGAACTAGTGGACAGAGCAATTGAAGAATTGGGTCCAGAAAATATCGTGCAAGTAGTGACCGACAATGCCTCCAACAACATGGGTGCAAAGAAGCTACTTGCTGAGAAGACCACAGATATTTTGGACATCTTGTGCAGCTCACACAATTAACTTGATGCTCCAAGGAATTGGTAACTTGGCTCGGTTCAAGAAGGTGATTGACCAAGCAAAGGCATTTACCATATTTGTCTATGGCCACACAAGAACATTGGACTGCTTGAGATACTTCACAGAGGGGAAAGAGGTAGGCCAGAAGTGACTAGGTTTGCTTCAAACTTTCTCACTTTGGAGAGCATGCTAGAGAAGAAGGACCAGGTGAGAAAGATGGTGGTGTCAAGTAGGTGGGAGTCAATGAAGGATGTGAAATCAAAGAAAGGAAAAGATGCCACAACAACTATATTGAGTGCAACCTTTTGGAAGGATGTGAAGCTCATATTGGCGCTTTTTGAGCCATTATTCAAAGTCCTTCGCTTGGGTGATGGAGATGTGAAGCCATCCATGGGTTTCATTTATGGAGAACTACTAAAGGCAAAAGAGAGATCAAAGTTGTTTATGGCAATAATGAGGATAAATTCAAGGATGTAATAGCTGTTATTGAGAGGAAGATGGCTGGAAGACTTGATTCTCCATTGCATATGACAGCTTATTTGCTCAATTCACACTATAGCTACACTAACACATCAATTTTTGATGAGCCAAAAATGAATGTAGCATTTATAGCTTGTGTTGAGCAATTTTATTATCATGATGAGGACAAGCAACATCAGGCTGCCAACATTGAACTGAAAAAGTTTCAAAATAGAGAAGGGCCATTTAGCAAGAAACTAGCAAGGACTTATAAACATTTTGACTATAATCCAGGTAGAGGTACATGTTAATACATGGTTGTTTGCTGTGTTTTAAACATGTTTGTTTGTTGTTTTCTAACATGTAGAGGTGTTTTTCTTTTGTTTCAGCCTCATGGTGGCGGTTGTATGGAACTGAAACACCTGCTTTACAGAGGATGGCTACAAGAATCTTATCTTTGACATCAAGTGCTTTTGGTTGTGAAAGAAATTGGAGTGGGTTTGAAGGGGTTAGTACCTTTCTACTATGAACATTTCAGTAGCACTAATCTTTAAATTGCACTACTAAAAATGCTCTTATTTTATATTTGTAGATTCACACTAAGAAGAGGAATAGGCTTACTACAGCCCGCCTTGAAAAGTTGGTGTATGTTTAATTCAACAACAGGCTGCTTACTAAGAGAGAAAAGATCAAGTCAAAGAAGATCACTGATGTTCTCTTGTCTAGCGATGCAACTGAAGCTCAAGGTTTTCTCCAAGAGGGTGGGGATGATTGTGCATTAGTTGTCTTTAGAGATGAGGAAGATGAGGATGAGATGGAAGGTACAGGGATACCTTGGGATGTTATTGGAGAGGCAATGGGAGTAGAAGAACAGCTTGGGCTGCGTGAGAAGTGGTAGAGTGAGGGAGACAAGGGACCTCTATCAAGGAGAAGAGTTTCAAATCAAGAAGAAGCGTTTGAGTCTAATGAGGATGAAATTGAAGAAGAACCCTATTGAAGAACTGCAGTGTGAAGCCTTTTGTATCATGTCATGGTCTTAACTCTAAAGAACTACTGTTGCGTGCTATGTCATGTGTGTTGTGTCCGTGTGTTGTGTGACCTGAACTGCTTGCTGTTGGTACTGTATGAACCGGTTGTCATGCCTTTTATTTTCAAATTGTGTTGTGCTTGTGCTTGCTGCCATGTGCTTGTGTAGTTGTGTTTGTGCTTTAAAATTACTAATTATTGGCTACTGATATAGTGTGCTCATGGATGGGAGGTGGCTGGAATAATTGAGATAAGTGTCAACTTCTTGTTTCCTACTTTTCATGAACTCCGCTTATCGGCTTGTGGTGATTTCAACATGATCCGCTACGCCCATGAGAAAACAATGATAATTTCCGTCGCTCCGAGGCTGATGCTTTTAACGATTGCATCAATGAGCTTTGCCTTATTGAGCTCCCTCTCCTCGACAGAAGTTCACCGGGTCCAACAAGCGAAACACTCCCAGCCTTGAACGCATGGACAGATGCTTTATTAATCTCGCCTCGACGCCGCTTTTCCAGCCCATCGTTTTTTCGTCTCTCACCGTGCACACGCCCCGATCATGTCCCTCTCTAGATAGATATCTCTACTACCATCCCTAAATCCGCATATTTCGCTTTTGAAAACTATTGGGTCAAGATGCCTTGCTTCCTTGACACGCTTGCCTCGACGTGGAGCTCTCGGACATCCAACGTAAAACCCCCGCCGCCACCCTCTCAACCAAGTTAAAAGAACTTGCGGCGCCTGGGTCCATTCGTGGAGGAAAACCATCCCAACCCTGTTACAAAGACTACACCACAGCCCCAAAATTAGCGTCATCCGGGGTCGCTAAAAATATCGATTTAACGCCGGAAGGTCGGACGTTAAAGCCGCTATAACGGACAGTCGGTCGTTATATCTCATTTTAGGTACGGGCGGTCGGTCGTTAATTCAATTTAACTTTAACGTCGGATGGTCGGTCGTTATATGACAGTTTTAACGTCACCCTGCAGGTCGCCACAGATCGACTCCCATAGCGCCGCACTTGGACCCACATGTCAGAAAAAATTGGAGCCCGCCAAACATCCCGCCCCATTTCCACTCAGCGCGCCCAGGAATCCCTGACCCCACCTTCCTACCTCTCCCTGGCGAAACAACCAGCCAGCCGCCGCCCTCTCCAATCGTCGAAGGGAAAAAGCCGCCGACTTCTCCCCTGCATAAGCTCGCCCGCGAGCGGCCCCCTGCCACCACCGCCGGCCGCCATCACCGGTAGACTTGCGGCCTCCCCTCCACCACGTCGGCGCGCGGCCACACCCTACAACGTCACAGCTGAACCGGTGACGGCGCGGTCCTACCCGTCCCCGACCTGTGGTGCCGCGGGCCCACCCCGCTCCTCCTGGGCTTCCGGATCTGCCGACGGGGAGCAGCGGCGCCCGAGCTTCCCTCTCCAATTGACGTGCTGCAAGGCCGCCGGGTACGTGCATCCTCACCTACCCCCGATGGCGCCTTCCCGAACCACGACGACGTCTTCCCCACCCCGCGCGGCCTCCCCAGCACCCCCACGATGGCCCGTCCTGTGGACTCGGCAGCCCCGGCGTGGCTCTGCTGCAGCAACAACAAGTGCAAGGAGGCGCAGGGCGTCGCAGTGCAGGCTCGTCCTCCGGTTCCAGGCATCCGACGCACGTCGCCCAGCAAGCCCTCCGCTGACTGCAACGCGTACAGGTCGCCCAGCAGTCCCTCCTCTAGATCCCGTCGGCAGCAGGTAGTTGACTGCGGTGGAGCTGGCCTGCTCGTGCGAGCAGCCCGTAGGTTTCGGGAATTTGGCCGAGCTGCAGCCTGCAGCAGCATCTCTGGCCATCCTGCTTTGATGAAAAATGTCATGTTTTTATGCAACGGCAAACAACAGCCATTCCTGTGTTTGAGATTTCCTTCTAATCATGCTCTTCAAAGTTCCTTGGAATTAACTAGTCTATTTGATGCTGGAGGAGGTGCGATGAAATCTTGATGGGAAAAAGCATATGAATTTTCTATACTTTTTGAGTTTTTATGCGATTCTCTGTTCTTTTCAGGGTGAAAGTGTTCCAGCAGGAGAACTACCGTGCTAATTGGATTCAGGTGTGCTGCAATTTGTTTGTTTTTTTGAACCTTGCAATTTGTGAATAGCTCCAAAATTATCCATCATTCGTGAACTGTATGATGTTGCTAGTTTTTATGCATACCTTATAATTAGCTTGTTCAAATTACTTTTGTGTATTTCACATGTTCCATGCAATTCAATCTAACGAATAGATTCAGATGAGATGGTTCATTTTTACACTTGCTACTCGGGTGAATGAAGCTCCCATAATTCTGACCAAAATTAATTATTTATGCCCTTTCCATTTGCTTCCGTGTGTTAAAATAGATTGAGAATTCACACTTCCTTTAAGGGCACTGTTCTGTTGCAATGAAATTGGATAGCTCTGAAAATTCAAGAAACCATCTAGCTAGGCATTCAGTCTTATTAATTTTTTATGCTTCACTTCGCAGAATTTCTATGCATATGATTTGGATCCACGTTGCAGGTTTGTATTTTCATATGATCCAGACGAATATGATCTGCACGAACATGATCTGTAGCAAATGAAGAGCTCACGATGCAAGCAATCACGCATGCTCTGCATTTTGTATTCTAAAAATTATAATTTTTCCGGCCAGAAAGATGTCCAGCAGTTTAATAGTTGCTCATATCCATTTTTGGTGCGGCGTGCAGATTTTGGGTTGGCCAATTATCAAGCAGCTGAAGTCACCATTGTTTCTGTACGTGTAATGGCAAGTTCTGTGGTGAAGATGCCTACTTGAGCCTATACTACCCTATTTACAAGCCACTGTATTGTGTAAGTTACTAGAGATATATCTATATTATTGTCTCTGAAACTGAATTTCATTGTCTCTCTTTGAATTGTGATTATGTTAAATATTTTTACTGCCTCTTGGACATGTGCTATTTCTGTCAAAATAGCTCCATCACCTCTTTCTGTTAGCAAGATCTCGTATTATGCAGTAGGCTGTTGTTGAGTCTGCTACTGCTGGCCTATTTTATTATGCAGTAGGCCTCTTGGGTACCAAGCAAAAGCAAATAGCACCATCATTTTATTATATATAAACTGACTTGTATTCCTAATCTCTAATATTAAGTTTTAGATTGCGTTTTTTATAAATGTGTACTTTTCTTTACAGGTGGGACTCAGGAGGTAGTCGAATGACGCGTGCAGCCAAAGTTTGGATCAAAATGCTCATGGAGATGTGTTCTTGACATCCAAGCTAGCCATATTGATGAAAACTTTTGTTAATACTGTTTAGAGATGCATCATTTTGTAAAGAGTGCAAGCAAATGATATGGGGTGCAACCAAACATCTTTAGTCTAGCATATTGGTCAAACTTATTTTGTCTTACCTTGTTTGTCATGAATGGTATGTAAAATGACATGACAGATAATGATGACTTCAATATAAATTATGAGCTTTTGTCTTGTTTATATGTGTTTGTTGACCCTGTATTGTTCAAATGTATAACAAGGTTATTGTTGATTATACGATTAACATATAAACAATACATGTTTTTGTATGTTAATTGTTTCTTAGCATAGCGACGGGCAGTTGGTCGCTATAAATATATATATCGTCAGATAGTGTGTCGCTATAAGTTTATAAAAGACGTCTGAAAGTCGGACGTTATATCTTTTATATAACGCCAGATGGTCCGACGTTGAAAGTTTGGTCTGACGTTAAAAGTTTATAGCGTCGCCACTATCAGTGGTTGATATATCTGTCGCTATAAGTTTATAACGCCGGACCGTAAGACGTTGTAACGGCTTATAGCGACCCACCGTCCGACGGTGTATTTGGGCTGTGGTATAGTGCAGCAAGAGAGTGACTGTAAGATTGTGATCAATCTCCTAGATCACTTGGAGGAGAGGAGGGCGCTTACCAGCCGTGAAGCGGCCCTACGCACTTTGTCGTCAGCATCCTCAGTAGAGCGACCCATGCTAAATTGACTATGTGGAGGCAGCGTGCAAAAGTGAGAGCGGCAATTGAAGGTGATGAAAATACTCGGTATTTCCATGTCTGTGCTAATCAGCGCCGCCGTCGAAATCAAATCCAAGTCCTCGAGCATGACAACTGTGAAGTTCATAACCATGACCAAAAAGTTGTTGTCTTGCACTCCTATTTGAACCTGCTTGGTTCCACTTATGACACAGCTTGGGGCTTCCACCTAGATGAGCTGTATCCAGAAGGCCCCCTTAATCTTGGCCATCTAGATACCCCTTTTTCTCTCCTGAGGAGATTCACATTTGTTTTAGACACATGCACTCTGATGCCAGTCCTGGACCTGATGGTTTTGGACCTCTGTTCTTCAAAGCTATGTGGGAAAGGATCAACACAGATGTCAGCTCTTTGTTTCATGCTTTCCACTCCCAGTAGACATTGAGCGGCTGAACAGATCCTATCTTGTTCTCCTCCCTAAAAAAGAAGGTGCCAGGAGGCCTGCTGATTTTCGCCCTATAGCCCTCCAAAATACCACTGTCAAAGGGATATCAAAAGTGCTTACCAATCGGCTACAACTCTCGATCCCTTCACTTATTAGCCCCGACCAGTCTGGTTTCGTGCTTGGCCGGTGCATTGCCAAGAGCTTTGCTTATGCAGCTGAGCTGCTTCACTGCTGTCACCACCGTGCTGCCCCTACTATTGTCCTCAAGCTCGATTTTCACAAGGCCTTCGACTGCGCCGCTTGGGACAGCCTGATCCGGGTCCTTCACTGTCGCGGCTTTTTTCTAAAAATTGGTGCAAGTGGATGGATAGCCTGCTCAGTACTGGCAAAACCGCCGTCCTCCTAAATGGTGTGCCTGGGAATTGATTAAGTGCCGCAAAGGTCTTCGCCAAGGCGACCCGCTTTCCCCTTATCTTTTCATCATTGTAGCCGATGTGCTCCGACGCCTCCTTCAGCAACACCCCTAGCTGCTTCCATCCGTCACCCCCTCCTTCCGGATGACCCGTGCCCGGTCATCCAGTACGCCGATGACACTCTCATCTTCATTAAGTGCACCCCTCAAGCGATCATGGCCACCAAGGCCATTCTTCAGCTCTTTGAACAAGCAACCAGACTCTCCATTAACTACCATAAAACTACTTTTCTTCCTATTGCGACCTCGGCAGATATTGCCTCTGACCTTGCTGCAGACTTTGGTACTTCTGTATCATCCTTCCCGCAAACCTACCTTGGCCTCCCTCTTTCCCCCCACAAAATCTCCGTTGCCGACTGCCTCCCTCTTATTACTTCTGTTGACAAATACCTGACTATGGTTGGCGTGCGTCCCTCCTCAATAGGGCAGGGCGCCTTACTCTCTGTACCTTGGTTCTCAGCGCGCTGCCCCTCCACTACATGTTGGCCCTCAACGTGCCTAAGACCATTATTAAAGCGATTGATCATCATCGCCGTGCCTTCTTCTGGACTGGAGATGACTCTTGCCATGGATCCAAATGTCTTGTTGCATGGGAGGATGTTCAAGCTACCAAGAACAATGGAGGCCTCGGTGTTAAAGACCTCTTGCTCCAGAACAAGTGTTTGCTCATGAAATTCATTAACAAGCTGTTTTCCAACGATTCTGCTAGCTGGAAGGATTGGCTACTTAGGGACGCTGCCTCCTTTGACACCCCATCCTCGGGGTCTCACAGTTATCTCTGGAAAATCATCACTGATGAATTAAATGCTTATAGGGCTATTACTTGTGTTGATGTCGGCAATGGAGCTTCCACTTCTTTCTGGCTTGATCACTGGCTACAGGACGGGCCACTTTGCACCACTCATGCCGCCTTGTTTTCTCACACAACCAGACCTGATGTATCGGTTCAGTGTGTCTTCCAGGATGGGTTTGATTTGCGTCTGAGGCCTCGGCTAACGAACGCTGCTAGCTCCCAGCTAGACAGCTTACTTTCTTGCTTGCAGGATATCCATCTCAGTGAAACCGCAGACACAAGGCACCTCAAGTTCAGTGGGAAAAAGTTCGACACCCGGAGTGCATATGCGGCTCTAGTCGTTGCTGGAGATCCCAATGATAGGAACGGTCGTCGCATATGGAAGACCCGCCTGCCCAATAAAGTCAAAATCTTCGCTTGGCTATATTTCAGAGATCATCTAAGCACACGAGTTAATCTGCATGCCAAGCGTGTGGTGGACAACGACCTGTGTGAAAGATGCGGTGTAACCCCTGAAACGCGCTACCATGTCTTCTTCGGCTGCCGCAGTGGTTCAGACCTGTGGACTCTGATTGGCCTCGGTCATATTGCAGATATGGAAGATGATGATGTCTGGCGCGCAACTGTTCCTCCCGGCCTTGACAGGGACATTTGGCCATTCGTCCTCCTAGCTATCCTTTGGAGACTCTGGGACAGTATGAATAATGAGGTGTTTAGGAATGATCCATCCAGCTGCAGACGAATCCTAGCACGTGTGTGTGATGATTTTGTGACCTGGCGCAAACGCCTCTCACCCCAACATGTACACAGCCTGGATGGCTGGCGTGTGTATCTCAACGGCTGTATTATATCTGCTGTATCCGCCTCCAGGTAACTGGAGTGACGTTGTTCCTTTTGAATGAAAAAAGGTGGGGAAGCTCTCCACCCCCGATTTATATTAAAAAAACTGCTTGCTGTCTATTTCACTATTTACAAGATGTTAAAATGTGTTGTAAGACAGGATGAGGAAGGAACTTGGAAGACTCCAAGGTCAGGTATGTCTACTAGCCCTATCTATTGAATAATTATTAGCTATTGATACATATATTCAGCTATATATATTGAGTAGTTATTAGTTGCTGATATATATTCAGCTATATATACTAAATATATATATATATATATATATATATATATATATATATATATATATATACGCCAAAGCACTATTTTTGGTCCCCGGGTACTGAATGTATTTGGTCCCCAGACCCATCCACGAGCCCAGCAAGTCACAGCATGCCTTCCCGACCTTTTTTTTTTTTTTCTCGCACAAGGATGAGACGGTCCGTCGGTCCCGAAATGGCAGATTCTTTTCGCAGTTTTCTCGTTCATGATTTTTTCTCGTACAGCTTTTTGACGTTGGTGAGTTTATTTTGACCATTTCTTTTTCGTGATATTTTTCATACAACATTTGGCGTCGGTGAGTTTTTTCGTGCATTTTTTTCCCGTTGGCGATTTTTTTTCCTGTGCAGCCTTTTGACATCCGTTAGTTTGTTTTTCGTGCAGCTCTTTAATACGAGAATTTTTCCAGCCAACTTTATGGCCACGATTTGAAACAAGTTTTGCCATGTGTGTATTTTATATTGCAACTTTCACACCGGAGCACCATATATTTCACTTTGAAACTTGAACTGCAACATTGAAGGGGAATAGTTTGGGCATCAATCACATGTACAAATCATGATGACATCTGAAATAACTACATCAAGAACTCCACGGCCAGATTGGTTGCAGTAGCATGCCACTTATACAAGTTTGCGCTCTTCGGTAGCAGTAGCATCTGGCAGCATGACACTAAAGCCGACGCCCATCGTGCCTCTTTGTTGGCTACAAAAATGCAGTGCTGAAGTTCCAGCTCTTCATCAATTCATGACCCTGCTGCATGTGAAGAGATGACCAAGAAATCATCAACAAATGCTATGTGTAGAAAATATAAATAAGAAGCATCTAAATCTGATGATACAATAGGTTAATGAAAAATCGATATCACAATAGAGAGTTTAGGCAAGTGAAGCTGAATCAAACTGCTATTTCTACGGATGTGCAATCAATCGCTCATATGTCATGGCTAGCAACCATAGGAGATTTCTTTAATTAAGAAAAAAATATAGCCACAAAATGCAAGGATGGAGTTGAGAATTGTAGGAACTTGGAAATTCCAAGAGAATCAGCTTGCAATTATCTAGCAATCATAAGAGATTTCTTTTTAAAAAAAAAAATAGCCACAAAAATGCAAGGATGACAGGTGAGAATCATAGCAATTAGGAAATTCCAAGAGAATCAGCGAAACAAATGGAACTTCATAAGCTAACTTTGCACTACCATTGTAGGGTCTAAATTTTTATTTACACATGATAGTTTTTAACATTGAGGCTGACATAATTTTGTGTAGGGATGGATGCTTTCCATTATCCTAATATAAAAGAATATTATAAAGCACCAATCAAGATTCCTTGAATACATGTTTGCCACTGAATCGGTTCATTTGGGGGAGCATACCTAAATAATTGATACAAGGGACAAGTGATATACCAACTCACAGACACTATCTCATAATAAATCTATCTAATTTGACTCCTCCCTTACATAATCAAAACCAGCATAGCACATTCAGAACAGAAAAAATCAAATCCTGCTGCAGCAGAGGAAGGCAGAGCCAATTTAAGGCAACACAACAGGAAGACAAAATTACCGGGAACACATAAAAATGGACATGTGACGTCTCAACTGACCACCCCTTCTCATTGAGCACCTGAGTGATCCTAGCCATCAGCTTGATCACTACAAAAGATACCCACGAAACCATCACAAGTCAGATAAGGCAATTGTTGAATGGGAAAGCAAATTTCATCTAATAAAAATATTGCTCAAAGAGGCATTGAGCTTTAGTTTTACTTTGCTAAGCCGAGGTTCAGGTTATTAGGTGTGAATTATTCCAAGCTGGAACAGGAGGCAATAAATGCAGCCTGTGGGGCCCATATCTATTGAAGCAAATGATACTGATAACAGAACCTAGCAATACTTCATTACATTTACTAACAATCTATGAAGATACACCAGTAATAAGAATTTGATCATCGACAAACTCTATGATATATATGACAGTATAAAAATTATAGGGAACGATATATTTTTGTATCAGATATAAGACCCCAGCATTTAATGGGACCTTGAATTTCACTACTTCCTTCAGTACATTAGTAAAAGAAAAGCTCCTATGAAAAGAGATAGAGGATGGCTTAAGCTAGCAGTGGCTCGATAAAATACTAAATCTAGATTATTAGCCAACCAATTCTGAATCTGTATGAAAGCAGCAAATATGACAGTAAACATTATATCCATTCAGAGTAGCATTATCGTCATTGTATTATTTTTTTGGTATCTGTGAGCATGAAGTCTTGACATAGCTATATACATGCCTCAACAGTTATACAACAAACTGCAGAATGTTTGTCGGCTAATTGCCAGCAAAATGAATTAGAAGAAAAAACAGGCATTGCAATGAGAATTTTTTTAGGAAAGCAGTGTCAAAGAGAACCTGTTACGAGCTCGAAATGTTCTGTTCCAGAAGCATGTTATGCAACCAAATGACCAAGGAGTCTTGCAACAGAATAAATCTCACCTTCTTTCAATACTGTTCTAAATGAGTAAATAAAACAATCTGCTCAGATAACTATACTAACATTGGAGTTCCAAAGTGTAAAATCACTGGGCTGCCACGTACAGATATTTTGCACGTCCTAGGTAGCACGAAGGTTCTTGGATCCCATGGTTGAACACTTCCCTGTAATGAGCTTTCCATGGCATATCATGTGCTGCATAAAATGATCACCACCTCAATATAACACAACCGTGAAGCATTGAACAATGACCATAACCCAGGAAAGGATAAGAAATAAAGCAGTAAGTGCTCGTCCTGAGACCTGATCACCTTCATCCTATCCTAGATTATAAACCATGCAAACCAATTATTCAAGCCCAAGTAGATGAGTGGATTAGTACACAAGAAAATAAAGCAATAATTTGCATCAGGCAATGCAATCATTATGTTGAAAATAGACACAAAGTAAATCAGTGGGCCAGCATCCCTAACTGCTTAAACTGCGAACCAGAAGGACCACAACTCTTATGTCCAGGAAATTAGAGAGAAGTGATTTGAGATGAACCTAATAAGATGGAAAACCAAGTATTTACCTCATTCCAGCAAGCAGCAGGACATTAATCTCACATGTTTACACTACTCTGCAAAGTGCTATTCTATTGATCTATGTAGTGGTAACAGAATATAAAGATAGGTAATCTGAAAAACACAAACTGAAACTATAGGTGAAAACTGTCAAAAAAGTCAGATAAGGCAACTGTTGAATAGGAAAGCAAATTTCATCTAATAATAAAAATATTGTTCAAAGGGCATTGAGCTTTTTTTTTTTTTACTTTGCTAAGCCGAGGTTTAGGTTATTAGGTGTGAAATATTCCGAGCTGGGATAGGAGGCAATGAATGCAGCCCATATCTATTGAAACAAATGTATTGATAACCTAAAGCACAGACATCTAAAGCTAGGTAAACTGAAAAACAAAAACTGAAACTAAAGGTGAAAACTGTCAAAAAGATCAGCAAACCTAATCCAGAGGCCGGCACATAGCACATCCAGCTATCCATATCTTAATTAACGGACAATTTCAGTACAGGCGAGTGGCAATAAACCAAGAATTGAGGGATGGCCGCTTGATTACTTACTCAAGTACATACGGGCAGCCTGATCTAGAAAGTACCTGGTGAATATATTGTCTTACGTCAGTATCCACACATGTGTAGCATAGACCCTTCGGACAAGAAACAGAAATTATGTGATATGTTGCTTAACCCCAAACACACACAATGGATGAGGATGACCAAACATCAAAAGTTGAAGACACATTACACATGACTTGCAACAACATCCCTAAATTTTTAACCTCAAATAGAAGTATATTGAGTCTATTTATTTCCAAATTTTCTGAAATTTGAATCATGCTTGTACTTTCCAACGGAAAATTAGCAAGCTGGAAAAAAGGTCAATTTCTAATGGAAAGAAATACCAAATTTATACTCTTCTAATTTTTCAAGCATAATTAGCCACACAAACAAAATCAGTAACTGTAGAAGAAACTACTTATGTGAGCAATCATGGTTGTGGAGAAGGCGCCGATACAGACGGACGATGGGTATCAGTTGCTCCCTAGGCCTACTATGCCTTATCCAGGAGGAGTCAGTGCCGGTGAGGACAGGTGAACCTATTACTGAATCATTAAAGACAACTAGCTAAGTTAACTAGCTTACTAGCATCAAGAAACATCCTGAGTTACTTAGTGAATTCGTATTACAAACTCATTCAAGTGCTGAACTTCAGATGTCAAGTAAAAATCACCTATGCAGTGGATAAAATCTCGGCATCATTCTCCTGAGCTTCGGATGCAGCAGCACGAAGTATATCTTCCAGAAGCAGCCCTCGCTCATGTGGCTGGGGCAGAGCTCGATCCTCAGGTCAGCCAGCTCGGGCGCCAAGCTTTCCACGGCCAGGGTGTGATCTTGCTGCGCATCAGTCATGTCAAAATCTATGCTCCAAATCAACAATGCAACTGATAACACGAAGCCACGAACCATCGAAGTCGGCGTCGTCGGGGAGGAGGGGGAAGTCGAGCCACAGCTCAGGCCGCGAGGCCGCGTCCCGCACGAACGCGACCACCTCTTCCGTGACCCCCGCTGCCGTCTCCGCCCAGTCCGCGTCGCCCTCAGGGGGCAGCAGCGAGGAGGCGATATTGGCGAGATCCGCTACGGCCTGGCGGCCAGGGGAGCCGCACGAGGCCGGCGCCGAACCGGCCCGTGATCTCGGCCGGGTCCGGCCGTCGCAGTGCGACTTCGCCTCCAGGCGTCACGGGCGCGAGGAAGGAGGCGAGGCCCTGAAGCGGTTCGCGAGCTTGCCAGTAAGCTCGGAGAGGTCGTCGCGGACGCCGCGCGTAGGGGACGAAGAGCCCGGGGAGGCCGAGGGCCTGGGTCGCTTGCTTCGGGTTCGTCCTTGGTAGCGAGGAAGGAGTTCAACATGGAGGGCGCGAGCCACGCCATTGCCGGCGGCGGCGGCGATGCGGTTGCGTGCGATTGGTGCGGCCGTGCGGGGCCTTCGGGAGGTGGTACAGAGCAGCCGAACTGTAAAAGATCGTGGGTGCGGTTAGGAGCTGCCTCTCGAGCTTTTTGGCTGGCTGGGTGGGCCGAGGCCCGGGTGGGTGGGTGGGCCGAGGCCTGAACGGAGGGACGGGCCTGTTTGCCGAGGCTGGGGACTGAATAAATTCGGTACCCAGGTACCATATAGCAATAATATATATATATATATATATATATATATATATATATATATATATATATATATATATATATATATTCAGCTATATATACATATATATATATACATATATTCAGCGCCACCTCCAAAGTCAGGTACGGCGGGGCCTAAAATGCACCGGGTGCATTTGCTACAGCAAATGCACCCAACCCTGTCGGCGCCACCTCCAAGCATGCTCCTCTGTCAAATTAACTCATGGGCCCGCCTCTCCACCTCCCCACCTCATTCCCGTACCTGGCTTCCCGCCTCCACCACCTCCTTCCCCCAAATTTGGTCACGGGCACCAATTACAACAGGTAGTGTATTCGGGTTTGCAACTCGGTCCATCTTCCGCCATAACCTCTAACAGGCACTGCTAGCTATTCTCTCTCCACGTGTCCATCCCGCATGCGGGGAATCTTTTTTGTTTCGGATCGAAAAAATGCAATATCTCCTAAACCATAGCTCCGATTTTAGATCCGTTTGCAGGGTTGTTGAAAAAATGTGCTTAACAAAATGAGATCCAACATGACTATATTTGACTAACTTTTTTTCGAAAGTACATAATTGCAACTTCACCGTACTATGAGTTGCCATCGTGACTACAACACAATTGCAACTTGACTGTAGCATAGTTAGCGCTTGTTGTAACCACTTAGAACATAACTTTTAGAACCTAGTTGCAATCCCAGCTAGTTGCAACCTAGTTACATGCAACCATAGTCCTTGTTGCTATTACATGCAACTAGTTACAACCTAGTTACAAGCCAAGCTAGTGAACAACATGTATTTTATACACCCTATATGTGTACTCTACCAATTGCAACTGCTAGACTAGACCAATCACAACTATAACACCATACTGATTGCAACTTGACGGAACTAATTCCAACAAATCTATTCTAGTGCAACTGGAACCGATGTAGTTGCAACCCGGCGTGGTCCAATTACGACTAGAGTGAGGCGGTTGCAACTAGGCAAGAACTAGTTGCAACCTAACGTGATCCAATTACACCTAGAGTCGAGCCAGTTACAACTAGGCAAGAACCAAATGCAACCTAATGCGATCTAATTACAACATGTTGTGTGTTGTGTTTGCAACATGAGATGTGTTCTGGTTGCAACTTGGAGTTGTACACTGATGTATTGAACAGGAAGTAAGAAGCCAACAAAGAAAGAAAGAAAATCTTCCGATCATAATAAACAAGGAACACGAGAAAAAACATATGCATCGGGATACAAACTATTTGCAACACTTGTTGAATTTTGTTTGCAACGTTAGATGTGTGCGGGTTGCAACTTGGCGCTAGACACACGAGGCGGTGCGTAAGTTAGTTACCATTTGCAATATAATGCTTTTCCGGTGATAAACTATAGGTTTTCATCTCGTATAAAAAGTTATAAAGTTGACATCTTTGAATCACATGATTGTTTGTCACGCATCCTTGACTTTTCTTTGAAAAAGGTCCCGGATTAATTAAAAAAAATAGCTCACCTACTATACCTTTGTTTGCAACATGATGGCGACACACGGTTGCAATATTGTTGTCGACACAACCGCAACATAAACTCACCTAACGCCACGAACCCTAAACTCGGCAAAACGCCATGCAACATAAACTCAACAACCCTAAACTCGACAAATGCCGAAACCCTAAATTCGGCAAATACCTTTAAAGGTGTCTCCCAGAAATCTTGCACGGGAGGGGGCATGCTTAAAAAGACACTCTCCCGAAACACTAAACAATTACCGATAACTGCGAAAATCAACAAATTCTAATCTCAAAGAAACGCCATGACACTAAACTCGGCAAACGCCATGAGCCCTAAACTCAAGAACGCCAACAAGGTCATTTGCAACATGGTGATGACCCATAGTTACGGCCGGTCGGTAAATTACCATTTGCGACAAAGGAGTGTCTCCCATTGTAACACTTGCAAGTCGGACGATTGCAACTTTGGTTAACAACCATTTGCAACAAGGGTGATAACACAATTGTGACTACAACCTTGGTAAAAACTCCATTTGCAACATTGGAGTATCGGCAATTGCAACAACGGAAATAACACGATTGCAACATGCTCTATTTCTATTTTACAAATCTTTCCTTGTTGCGTAGTCTCAATCGAGTAATTGCAAAAAACCCGGTTGCAACAAAAAATGCAAATTGCAACCTAGTTGATAGCCAATTGCTATAGGTTGATGACCACAATTGCAACAATCCGCGGGCCGGTAAGTTACCATTTGCAACAATGGACTGTCTCCATTTGTAACACTACAAGTGACATAATCACAACATGTTGATGACCTTTGTTGCAAACACACAAAAGGGCCGATGAATGTACCATTTGCAATAATGAAGCATTCACAATCTAGTTTACGCCAATTTGGAAGGGTCTGTCCTAGCACAAGAAACACCCGACAATAGACAATTTTTTTTTCTATGGAAAAACAGAGACAAGATAGGGAGCTGTCCTGGAACACAAACAAAGGAATAAAAGACAATTTTTTCTATGGAAAAACAATAAACAAGAGGGTCCTGTCCTAGCACAAGAAACAACTCACAATAGGCAATTCTTTTCTATGAAAAAACAGAGACAAGATAGGGAGCTGTCCTCGAACAGCAAACAAAGGAATAATAGACAATTTTTTTTCTATGGAATAACAATAGACAAGACAGGGGTCCTGTCCTAGCACAAGAAACAACTCACAATAGACAATTCTTTTCTATGAAAAACAGAGACAAGATAGGGAGCTGTCCCGAAAACAAACAAACAAAGGAATAAAAGACAATTTTTTTCTATGGAAAAACAATAGACAAGACAGGGGTCTTGTCCTAGCACAAGAAACAACTCACAATAGGCAATTCTTTTCTATGGAAAAACAGAGACAAGATAGGGAGCTGTCTGGAGAAGAAAAAACAAGGAAAAATAGACAAATTTTTTTATGGAATAACAATGACAAGAGAGGGTCCTGTCCTAGCACAACAAACAACTCACAATAGACAATTTTTTTCTATGAAAAACATAGACAAGATAGGGAGCTGTCCTGGAACAGCAAACAAGGAAAAATAGACAATTTTTTTATGGAATAACAATAGACAAAGAGAGGGTGTTGTCCTAACACAACAAACAACTCACAATAGACAATTCTTTTCTATGGAGAAACATAGACAAGATAGGGAGCTATCCTGGAACGACAAACAAGAAAAAATAGATAACTTTTTATGGAATAACAATAGACAAGAGAGGGTCCCTGTCCTAGCACAACAAACAACTCACAATAGATAACTCATAGCACAACAAACAACTCACAACAAAAAAAGTATGCTACGAGTCAAGTTGCAATTGTGTTGTAGTCACGATGGCAACTCATAGTACAGTGAAGTTGCAATTACGTGCTCGAAAAAAAGTTAGTGAAATATAGTCATGTTGGATCTCATTTTGTTAAGCACATTTTTTTCAACAACCTTTGGTGCAAACGGATCCGAAATTGGAGCTACGGTTTAGGAGATATTGCATTTTTCGATCCGAAACAAAAAAAGATTCCCTACATGCGGGATTCCAGGGAAGGTCTCGTGCGCGCGGTTCCCGCATGCGGGATTCCGGGCGGCGGCGTCGGTTGGCCCCGCATGCGGGATTTCTGGCGCGTCGGTTGGTGCAGGTGCATCTGTACACGAGATGCACCAGGTGCACAATATACATACGAGTGTGTATATATATATATATATATATATATATATATATATATATATATATATATATATATATATATTATATGCTAAATTGGCAAAATGCCAAAACGCCTAGCGCCGCCTAGTCACGGGTACTCCCGACTAGATGCTAGGCGAGAGGGTCGCCGAGGAAAATCCGCCCGAGCGCCCTAGCTTAAACAGGGATCATACACTTCCCCACTCCGCCGACATCGCTCTCCCATGAGCAACGGTAACCCGGCCCCGGGCGCGCCTCCCTGCGGTGAGGTCATCCCCTCTATGACGGCGGCGGCTACCTTCCCAACAACGCTCCTTCTCCTCTCCCACGGGCAGCGACGGGCACTCTCCTCGAGGATCGCCGCGACGCTTCTCCCTTCCCCCTCCAATGGTGGGCGGCGAGCTCCTATACCACCACCAATCGACCCATGGCGGCGACCCTTCCCCGCAGAACGGCGGTCGCAAAGCGGGAGTCGTCGCAAGACATGGGAGGGCCGCCATTGGTTGGGTCATTGAAAAGATCCTTGTTGTTTTTGGTAAGCGGTGACAACATTAGGTGAACTAATAATGTGATACACGAGGAGATTGGTTCACATGTGATGATGCAATGAAGGAGCTTTATTGCATATGAGACATCACATAGAGTCATCGACCAAGATGGAGAAGATCAAGATGAGGCTTGGCTTGATGGACCCATTTTGCAAGTGTGAAGGGCAAGTCGATTCTCGAAGTGATGGACCGCGAGGTGGTGAAGCTTGGGAAAGACTTGGTGCCGGCGAACGATGCAACGGTGAAGAGCAAGTGAGGTCAAGATCGATGTACCAATAAGGTCATGTGATGATATGAAATGGACATATCATCATTCTTGATCGTGGTGATGCATGCATTCTTGAGAAGATGGAGTGGAATAGAAATGTGCAAGGCAAAGGTATAACCTAGGGCATTTCATTTGGCCGGTCATAGGTTCTTAGAGAAGTTAATGACCGGGTTTAGGATAGATGGCCGTACTATCAAGAGGGGCAAACTTGTTTGCATATCATTCATCTAGTGCCACTTGAGTGATCTAACATTGTGTCATGCTAGGATCGTGTGGCGCAGTGAGAGCAAGTGAAAATCCTTTGAAAATGATTGTGAAAATGCAAACACACATGCACATGGTGATGTTCAATTGATGGTGTTCGCACATTTGCAAAGGAGAAGGTGTTGGACTTGATGTTGATCAACTTAGAGAAGATAGAAAGGTTTTTCGTGTTCTCCGACACTAGGATGTCTCTTGGAGTGGAATATTTCTTTGATCCATTATGTTGGATCAAGTAATCATGTGGGTTGTGTAGCCCTTTGACTAAGCTTTCAAAAATGTCCAAGATCATCGAAATCGGAGTTCGGACCAAAGAGTTGTGGCCGTTTTATCGGTCAAAGCTAGGTCTTGCGGCGGTACGTAACACGCCCGATGCTTTAGAGATGTGTCCGATGGTAGCGTCCGATGTCTTTGTTTTGTGAGCAGTTTTTTCTAGGCGTATCGGTGCGTCCGATGGGGGCGCACGGCGCGTCGATGGCAAAAGAGGTCTCACGGACCTCTCGGGTGCCACTCCGGATGCACGGCGAGTGGATCGACCGTGCGTCAGGAGCGTGTGTCCGGAGCCCTTCTGGGAATGCTTGTTACCATTGGGAAAGTTTGAATTAGCCGTTGGACGAGTTTTTAATGCATCGGACTCATGGAGAGTCAGGTGCATTTACAACCTGTGCAATAAAGGGTCTAACGGCTATTTTAGCCGTTGGGGCTATAAAAGAAGGGTGTGGCCAGCCATAGCAAGTGCATAGAACCCTTGGGACTTGGTGTCCATGCCAGGGGAGTGCTTGGAGAGCCCCTCTACTCACTCTAACTTGATAGCATTCATCCGATTGTGTGAGTGAACGATTTCAGTGCGATTGCATTAAGAGGTTGCATCAAGTGGCACTAGGTGATCGATTTGAAAGCCGGTGTACTTATTACTCTTGGAGGTTGCCATCTCCTAGATGACTTAATAATACATAGAGTGTTAATTTCAAGTTTTCAGCTCGGGTGGTCACCACCATGGCATGACAGTGCACCGCCCTGACTGTCCAGTGACCACTCAGCCCCAATGGCTAGTTTTCTGACCATTGCTTCTTGACCGTTGGTTGGCACCGTCGTGGTATGGCGGTGCACCGCCATGGTAGAGCGGTGGCCACATAGAAAAGTGTTGGAAAGTGCGTAACATCTCTATCTGGCTTGGGGGGCTATAAATAGAGGTGGGTGTCGGCCTTGGTGTTGGTTGAGCACCTTGGGGACTTTATGTCCTTGCTTGGAGAGTGCTTGGGAGCCTTCTAACTCACATATGCTTGATAGTGATCATCGATTGTGTGAGAGAGCGATTTCTTGTGCGTTGCTTTTGGGATATAGCATTTGTGGCACTAGATGATCGAGCCGCAAGCCGGTGTGCTTGTTACTCTTGGAGGTTGCCACCTCTTAGACGGCTTGGTGACAAAAGATTCCATGAAGCACGTCGAGGGAGATTGTGTGGTGCTCCGTAGGAAGATTTGTGAGAGGTTTGTGCTCACCTCAGGGATAACGAAGAGTAACACTACAAGAGCGTGTCATTGACTACCACACTTGTGAGTCATGTCTTGAGAGCCCTGAGGGGCCAACTAGAGAGTGCACCCCTAGTCCAAGAACCATCGAGGTGTTGGTCGACACAACGAGGAGTAGGGGAAGTTGGCAAGCTTCACGATACCTCTGTAAAAAATCATCATGTCAATGTGTTTACTCTTCTCGGTGGTTTTGCATTCTCCAAATCACAAGCTTTGCATTTACATTCATATATATATTGTGCTTGTGCTTGTGGAGTGGCTCTTGCAATTAGAAGCTTCTGTAGCTCTCTAATTGTCTTCTTGCTTGTGTAGTTAAGTAGTGTTATTGCATCTATATAGCATGTGTAACTTGTTTATTTGCTTTGCTTAGCTTGTGTAGCTAAGTAATTTGAGCCATTGAGTTAGGCGTGTGTTGTCTTATCTATTGCGCATCTAGTGAGCTTAGGTAGACTTTGTGCTTTTGCTTATTAGAATTGTATAGGAGCTCCCGGTGCTTGAAGTCTTGGTGTATATGTTTGTGTGAATTTGTAATAGAATTGATTAGGAGCTCAAGCTAGCCTCGATACTCAATTGCTTTTGTGTAGGATCCTTTTAGAGGTGTTAATAGAGCCTTAGATAGAGGTGTGAAGTCTTGGCTAGCGAATAGTTTTAATTCAGCGTTATATTCGATTAGCCGGCGCAATTAGTTTTAGAATTGACTACTCTAGTCCCCATCTTGACCCTTCAGTCGCCGGGCGCCGCCCGCATCGCGGGCCGACCTCTCCTCTCAGGTGTCCTCCGTCGTCTCCGCCGGGTGCTCAACGCGGCGGCAGGCTCGGCCGGTTCCGGCGTCGCCATCCTTGAGCGTGTCTTTTAGGTTTGAAGCATCGAGGAACCTACATAACTTCGGTGCCAACATTTTTTTTTTTTGGAACTTGTCTCCGCCATAATACAGTTATACAGTCATTTCTGTTCTCCCTAGTAGAAGGAGATCAAATGCTATTACTCGCGTCCTCACATAATTAAGGATCCTTTTACAGTTATAGAACCTAGGTTTACCGTCAATCAAACGTAGTGGCTCGCGTGGTGCCTCTTTATGTGAGAGGTTGCGGTCCTCGTCGAAGACGCTGTCGTAGGCCAGCTCCTTGTCATTTGGAGGGTTCCACCTCTCTATCGACGAACCTCATCCGCTGCAACACCAATATCTAAGTGTTACATTTTTCTAATTAATCATATATCATTTGTTCTATTATAATTTAAAGACCTATTTTACCACACATGTTCGTCATACATCATTCAAGCCCACGCTAGAATACTTAACTTAGCTACCGATCGACAGGTTTACCGCTACGAAACTCTGTAACAAGTACACAGTACACCAACCAATGGCTATCTTGGTTATTGCAACGTGGCAGGATCGGAATGCCACATTCTGTATTTTGGTGGGCAAAGTCAACTATTCGGGGAACAAGAACACACAGCAGCAGCCCCACCATCGAAGTTACACTAGCTCAGCGCCTCGACTTGCGTGGGCCGCCACATCGTCTTCCTGACGCAGAGCAGCCCCTGCCCCTGCTTGGACACGCTCATCCTCACCTCCCAGTGCAATGATCTCACGATGCTCCGGACCTCCTCCACCGTCGCCTTGTCGTCGCGGACGATGAGCTTCCTCCGGCCTCAGGATCCTGTCCACCTCGGCGATCACCGGCAGCAGCTTGCACCTGCACCAGCGACGAGACACGAGAGGATCGATCAGAATCCATGGCGGCCATGGCTCGCCGGCCTGTAACGAACGCTCTCAGTCACTCAGTCACCTGCTCTTGAGCTTGGAGAAGAGGTGGTCGGCGTGGACGAGGTCGTACGTCCTCGGATAGGTGCTGAAGGACTCGCACCAGTCATGGTACATCCCGAACAGCCCGCGCTCGTAGATGATTGGCAGCGTGTCCGGCGAGTCCACGGTCACCACGTTCATCACCCACACCTTCATGTCCCGCAACGCCGCCGCGAACCTGCAACGGCATGCCGGAGACGATGATCATCCATGGCGGTCCGGTGAGACTGATCAGAATGAGTGAGATGTCTCCTACGCTACGCCACGCACCCTCCGTAGACGGCTCTCATGTCCATGACGTTCCGGACGTTGTTCCAGTCGATGCCCATGCCGTGGAGGTACGACTTGTCCACCACCTTCCTCCAGTGTTCCAGGTCCGCGGCGAAGTCGTCGGGCGCGGGCTTGCCGTAGACGCCCACCTGGTCGGCGCTGAGCCAGTAGGGCGTCGTCGCCAGCCGCTCCGGCCACTGCGCCGGCCACCGCGAGCCCCGGGCGGACGCGTCGGTGGGCACGCGGTGCATGCACGGCCGCAGGGTCACGTTCCACGCCGCGTCCTGGTCGTCGGAGTCCTCGCACAGCGGCGGCGCGCGCGTCGTCCTCGCCTCGTAGCACTCGTTGCTCGTCGGCTTCTTGAACACCACCATGGCCGTCTCGTCTACCGTGTCGCTTGTCTTCTTCACCATCTCCCAGCACATGGACTTGGTGAGCGCCACCATGGCATGCCAGATCTCGACGTCCTCCGGGACCTTCCGGTACACGGGCGTCGCCGACCACACGAAGAGGCCGCCGGGCCGGAGGAGGCGGTTCACCTCGAGCAGCAGCTTGCCGCCCTCGATGTGCCACGGCACGCGGCACCGGGCGCAGTGGATGACGTCGAAGGCGTTGCCGGGGAAGGGAAGCCGCTTGGTGCCCATGACGGCGGAGACGGCGGGGATGCCGCGCTCCAGCGCGAACTGCACCTGCGCCTCGTGCTCGTCCTTGGGCGCGAACGACATGGTCAGCGCGTCCTTGTCGAACAGGAAGCCGCCGAAGCTGGCGACGCCGCAGCCGACGTCGAGCACGACGCGGCTGCGCCGGCCCCACGCCACCTCCGGGAGCGCCTCCTCGATCAACTCGATGTAGTGCAGCGCGCCGTTTATGAACTGCGTGCCGCCGCCGGGGAACGTCAGGTGCTCGCCGGAGACCTTCACCCAGTTCTGGTGCCCCTTGAAGGACACCAGCGTCGTGTGCGGCACGTTGTGGTACCAGATCTTGTCGCGGCTGTACGGCCACGGGATCGGCTGCCGGTAGCCCTCCGGGAGCGGCACCAGGCACGACGGCGCGGCGGCGGGGCAGTGCCGCTCACGGTGCTCGTAGTGCCTCGTGCTCTTGAGCTTCTTGATGGCCGCCACGTTGTCCAGGCACGGGATGTAGTCCGCGCCGGTGCTCGAGTTGCAGAGCTTCCAGGTGTGGCTGAACGTCTCCGACGACTCGCCGGAGTTGGCGCCTTGGTCCTCGCTCTTCTTCTTCTTCTTCTTCTTCTTCTTCTTGTTCTTGCCGGCGCGCGCCCGCTTCTCATCGCTCGACTCCGCCGCCTGGGTCGGGAACGCGGCGTTCTCCGCCGCCGCCGGCGATGTCTCGTTCAGCAACTCCGCCTGCCCGCTAGGCAGCAGCTCGGCTTTCTCCGCCGCGTCTCCTTCTCCAGCCGCCGGAGTGATGTTGCCGTTGGCGCTATCATCCACCATGGTCTCGGCCGCGACGTTCTGGCCTCGGGACGTCGCGTTCTTCGATGCCGCGCCGGTGCTCGCGTCGTCGTCCACCTTGTCTCCGCTGGCAGTTTCATCGGAGCTATTCTCACCGACCTTGCCGTCTTCTTTCACGGGCTGAGCGCCGTCCATAGACTCCATACTGCCATTCATGTCGTCGAAGCTCGTCTGGTTCTTGGTCGTGCCGTCGTCGCCGTCAACGGTCTCCTTCGACTCGGTCGATGTCTCCTTGGTGCTATTGTTACCCTGGCCGCCACCGGTGCTCTTGTCGTCGTCAGTGGACGCCTCCTCTTCGCTCTTGTCAACCTGGCCGCCGCCGGTTTCGTTCGTGTTCTTGTCGGCATTCTTCTCGTCCTGTTCCTGTCCGCTTGTGGTGGTGGTGGTGGAGTTGTTGTTGCCATCGATGGCCGTCTGCTCGGCGCTCTGCTCGTCTTTTTATCGGGGTCCTCCGGCTTCGCCACCTCGCCGCCCTCCGTCTTGCCGTTCTCGTCGGAGAAAGTCTGGTTCTTGGACGGCGTGTCGCCCTCGGCAACGACGCCGCTGGAAGGCTCTCCGTTGGCGGTGCTGTTGGCTGCCGCGTCCGTTCTCCCCGTGACGTCGCTCAGGTTGGCGTCGTTGTCCACGGTGACAGGTTCGGTCGTTTGCTCGCCGCCAGCGCCGCCGTCGTCCTTATTGTTGCCGCCGGTGTCCCCATCAGCATCCTTCTTTATCGGCGAAGCGTCGCCACCGCTGCCATCATCTTTGTCGCCGGTGCCCCACTCTCCTCCGTACCGCCGCCGCCACCGCCGCCTCCCCTTCTCCACCGGCGACGCCGCCATCTTTCCTGCCAGTATCCACCACCTCGTCGCTCGCCTTCTCTGTGTCGCTCTGCCCGACGTCGACGGCCCCGTCCTGGTCCTTGACCCCCGAGCTGTTCTCAGGCGACACGGTGACGGCGATGTTGTTGGACGACGCCATCATCCACGCGGCGACGAGGCACAGCGCCACGAACACGACGATGGTCGCCGACGAGCAGAACGACGGCGACGATGACGATGGTGGCCTCCGGGTGGCGCCATTGGCGCCACCGCCGTCCAGCCTCTGGTAACGATCCCGTTCGAATAACGGCATCTCTGGATGGATTGGATTCCCCCTTTCAGCTAGCTCATGCAGCGCGGGCTCACGCTGTCTGCGGAGGAATTCATGCACGAAATGTCAGAAATTCAGAAATTGGGATCGATGTTCAGAACGAACAAAAATTTGGAAAGGATGAAATCTCTGAATTAATCAATGAACACAGAAATGAAATTAAAATGCGAAATCTGAGCATTGCAACGTCAATGAAACCTGAAAAAGAATTGGGCCAGCAAGCAAGGATCAAGAAACATCACCAGGTCGAGAAGCAGCGGCTCCGGCCGGGAAGCGCTGAGATGAAGAAGATGGCCACTCGATTGAATTTGCAGCACGAAACCTATGTTTTGCCGCTGCCTCCAACAGATCGATGATGGTGGGAGGACGAATCGTAGGAGGTTGTTGAATTCGTGGGAGGGAGAAGTGGGGAAGGTGGTGAGCATGCAGCTTGCAGCAACCTCAAATCTACCCTGTGTCTAGCTATTTCCCAGCGACACGCAACCGGCAACCGGGCATGCAGCATGCAGGCGCCGATCTGAAGCTTCTTTTATTGGCGATGGATGGAGCTTGGGTGGACGTGCGAGCGAGGTAGCGGTAAGTGAGGAGAAATGGGGGCGACCACGAGCGTCACAGAGCCATGGGTGCAAACGCCATACAATGCCTTTATTTGAATGTGCAGTAGTGAGTAGATGTTGGGAAGTGGTTTCTGAGATTACTGGTTCTAATGTAGGGTCTGACATAGTAAATATAGGCACTTTTGGTTGAGCAACAAGAGACATTGTATTTTAGGGTGGACTGAACACTATCTAATGAAGCTTAGTCCCATAAGAAGTGATATGTTGCATAAAACTTTGAATAAGATAAATGGTCAAACTTGATGTAAAAAGTGAAACGACTCAAAATTTAGGATGGAGGAAATATATATTTTAAAATGATAATTTAGGATGGGGAAGTATATATTTAAAAATGATAATTTGGGATGGAGGAAGTATATATTTAAGAATGATAGAACGAGTTGCAATTCAGTTACGAAAGGAGTAAATTATTAGGAGAAAAATGAATAAACTTTTGAATCTTTTGATAGACGGGTGCAACACCTGATTGCGAACAAAACAATAGACTTTCGGTACCCACTAGAAGTAGCGTTTTGCTTTCTTCATGTTTACAATGTCACGATTTCGCCAAACCCGAGTTACTTTACTCTTTTTTAAAAAAAAAAAAAGTAGAATACTTCAAGACAATTTTGGCTCTAAATTAAGCAAGGGGTCATAGAAACGAAAAGATTGTGATGTTTACGTTTATTCTAAATTTTAAGTCCTTTTAGTTTTATTAGATACTAGTATACATGGTTTTCCTATATGTTTAACATAGGCCATCTTTTTTTTTTTTTTTTTGTGATGTCTCTCATCTACGTAAGACGTTGTAGTATCTGTTGCTCATACACGTACACACACAATAAAGATATGTATCTAGAAAGGTACAAGCGAATTTATAGTTTGAGATGAAGGAGTAACTTTTATGAACTACTATCAACCCCCAATAATTTAATTTAAAAATGCCTAAGCTGATGAACGCAAGATACTGCAGTTCACTACTGAACGTTCATTCTTACATGTAAGCATGTCGTTGTCCTGTAAGTGGAAGAGAAGTGAACAACATTTTTTGTTTGAACACCATTGTATTGTAGTATTTAGCTTCTTCGCAGTAGCCATTAGCCAATTAACCAAAAAATTTAACCTCTGACTGGAAACGTGACAGCAGAAATACAGTTTTACTACGTCAGCCACATGCAATATTTTAAGCCCATTCCTGAAGAGAGAACGAGAAACTGTGATAGCTTGTTCCGTACGAGAAACCTGATGAGAAATTCATAGTTGACGCGTGCAGAGGAAGCAGGTTAACCAACTTTTTCGTGCGTTCACTTTTTCATGCACACCCCTCCTCAACTTTGCGTGTGTGCGTGTTGGTGCCTCACTTCACTCTGCTTTCTTTAAAGGGCATATTTTCATTTGTTATTTGTGGCTGATTGACTGGCACGCCTCTGCTGAGATGGGATGATGGGCATTCAGAGGCATAAACACTACCAGTCACTTCCTGCCAAATTTCAGACAATAGTTTTTAACGGTTCATTCTAAAGATAATAACTATGGAAAGATACAATGTACTAGTACTAGGCATGCAGCTCAGGAAAGAAAAGAGTACATTGTTACAGCCTATCAGGGCATATCCTACAGTGCTCTAAGGTAGTTTACTAAACAAGGTCAACACATCAGTAACAGCTTCAGGTGCCTCTATATGATAAAGCTAAAAGACATTAAGATAAGATGTGGTAAAGTACACCATAATGTCAAAATTGTCACTGAAGACCTTTTCTTGGACAGAACCAAAGGAAAAACAGAAGCAATCCTTTCTAAGAATTCCCAAATCTTCCCTCTTAATCCGTCTATGATCAAGAATTGTTTCTAATGACCTACTGGTATACATTGTGAAGCCATGCACAGGTGACCTCTACATCTCAAGGAACATAACCAACAACTACTTCAGTGGCTGAGCTTGAGGACAATTCCAGCAGGTCCCAAGTTTAGAGGTTAAGCCCCAAATTGGATTCTAGATTACCTGTGCCCCAGTTCTCTTCATATATAAACCAAAGCCTAGTCTTCTACCCATATATGTAAATGACCAAGCCTAGTCCTCTTCCCTCTACTAGCTGCTAAGGAAATCAATCCTTTGGCACCAGCCGTGCACCACAAGTGCAAATCCTGAACCACTCCTTGCAGGAGATGCTGCAGACAGCAAGTCACTATTGAAGAGAATATCACTACTCCGAAGTTCGAATGTTGTCAAACAGCGACTATGCACGGACAGCGAGAATCCCTTGCATATATCAAAACTGATTCTTGCCCCTGCTCTGCCCCGCCAATCTGCAAAAACTGTCTTCAGCACCAGGGATTAACGCAAGGCCATGACAGCTGAAGAGCTGGTGCCAAGGCCCCCTACCAAACACACCACCTCAGTGGCTCCAGTAGCAGAGGGGGCAGTGTGCTGGATTCGTGAGGGAGGCTGCATTTGTACAGTCTATTCGCTGTCCAGCCCCGACAGCAAGCAACAGCACTTGGGAAGAACTGGGGGAGGCTGGGTGCTCATGACTTCCAAAGTTTCTTTGCTGGCTCAATTCAAAACTGGTGTAACCATGGAAATATGCCCAGTAAGCAGATTTCTACCTGAGGCACAAAGGCACCACTGGTGCTGATCTGGCAATTCAGGTTGGACCATGGAGCACCACTTCCTGTACTAAATCTCAAACTTTCAAGAGCTCAGACAGCACCAGGACGGTAGACGATTAGTTAGAGCCTCCTGCACCGTAAGTCCTCTTTGCTGAGATGTGCTTGGGAATAGCAGCCCCGAGACCCGGCGGCAGGTCCGCAAGTCTTTGGTCATACTTTGGACAATACAAGGTCTCCAATTAGCAACTTTGATCATCTGTTCTTGTAAACAAACTTATCTGTCAGTAAAAAGCACAAGGATAGTTATTCTAATTTATCGCAGGCTGTCCTCAATCTCAAACCAGTTGTAAATGATACATTAATGCATGTAAAACTGTAAAATTGCATACCGTGATATTTGAGAATTGAATTATTTGCCAAGATATAGGAAGAAAATGAGATGCTCTAGTTCCACTTCCAGATCTTGTATCCTCAACTTTCTGACCATGTCCAACACCGAAACAGCCTTTGTAGCAAATAAATAGTGGTTGTGAGCATCAGAAGATAATCCCTCTATAACAGAAAGAAGCAGGTCTATCGTGAAGGAATACTATCAATGTAAGGATATCGCCACAAAAAAGTTCATTCCCTAGAAACGACAAAATTGATTCGTCCCCAAAAAAGTTGAATAATTTGGAGTTCCCAAAACATTCTGAACTAGAAATGGATACTCAAGCCCCCAAGCCGCCAGTGCCCACACGACTCATGCTACCACTCGGCCACACTCCTATTCGTTGCTGCCATCCAGCAGACCCACATCAGAACCCCTCAGACTCCTTTTCCCAATGCCAGCGGCAGTCAAAACATGCACAGGGCACAGGCTGTAGACCCACAAAGTTGCATAGTGTCAGATGAACCTGCTGTGTTTGCCGGGTTTGTCTTGGGTTTCTGGTGTGGGTGCGCAGACACTCCACGCAATCCTGCCCCGCCCCATTTCCACAGGTAGCTTCAAGTGCTTTCCTAAAGGAAAAAATCAATTGAGAAAATCTTTTGAAACAAGTTTTATGTAGTTTTTCGAACAACCACAACATTGAAGAAAAAACTGAGATTCAAATATTTGATCAACTATAACCTAAATATTTCGAATTTGACTTCAATAGCATTATTAGAAAGAAAAAAAAAAAAAAAAAAACTGAAAAGGAAAGGTAAAGAGGAATTAGTACCAACAATGTCAGTAGTTGACAGTTGACTCCCTCAGTACTTTTCTCCTTACATGGACCAGCCCTTTTGGCAAGGCATATGCATCAGCATTAAGTACTAGGTAGCAAACAAGGATTGTCACCATAGATAGTGTAATATGTGTTATACTCACTGAAAAGCTTGTTCATGAATTCTTCGGCTATGGCATAAGGTGCGGCTGAAATGATATTATCTACTCATTTCACATTAGACACCGTGATCATTCTGCATTAACAAGATAAGAAACATCAGAAACTTATTATAAGACATATAGGAAATCTGGGGAGCAACATATTTGATACTCCTTGACGCATCCAAAGGAGAAGCATAAAAAACACAGAAATGCATAAATTTTCATACAACCAGGTCATGTGGAAAGGAACAACAACATAAAAGTTGAGATAAAATTGTACTGCAAAGAAAATGGCAATGGATTATCACAATCCATAGCTGTGACAGAGATGGTCCAGAGCGCACAATGCGTTAACATTTGACCGTAGTTGCCTTTGCGCTTTCAAGCATTCTAATCTACAAACAAGCAACTTATCAATTTACTGCAACCTTTCAGAAGCGCTAAGATGTGTTGTCAAGATGCAGTGATGTCACTGTCTTAAGATACATGCTCCACATTTGACAGTTCACCTACCTCTAACTAATTTTTGTTCAACATGCACTGATTTTGAAAATATTTTTCAATGATAAAATTATGTTTTGTTGATACAAATATAGATCAGTGACATTAAAAACCTTTTACGAAGAATAAAATCCTGGTGCCCAATCAAGTAATCAAGTCTTGGTTGAAAACATGCATCTATCTTGAGAACCTTTAACCCATTATCTGTAGTTCTGTATTCAGTTTAAATATATATGGTTTAGAAATAGTGAACAAAATCCATGGACAGGACATCAGGAACAGAAACAGCAGAATAAGGTATAACAAAAATCTAACAGCTGCCCAAGCTACTGAACAGACACAGCAGAATAAGTACATATAACAAAAAAAAAGTACATGTAGCAGGTATGTTGGATTGGCTTGGCCTGGCAAAATCCCTATGGCAGCTAAGAGAAAAATAAAGGGGTATTATAAACCCATGTATTTATTTTGAAAGCATCTAGCATTTCAAAGAGGGCTTACAAATAGGAGCTGTTCCCCTTCCCTCTTTAGTTGCGTAAACTGCATCTGACAATCTCCCCCACAGCTGTATCTGAAATGCATCAACAGTGCAAAGCAATAGTGTGTGTTAAGAGCTACATAAGAAAACTGGAAATGAAGAAGTAGCTGTGTATAACTTCCCACTACCTAGTTAGCTCATCAATAGAAGCTACAAATCCACAACCACCAGTCAGATTCAAACGTCCGAAAAGATGGAAATCACACATAAGCTGGCTGCAATAGTTAAAGACTTGGAAGCACAACTAGAGCTGTGAAGACAGTGTGCGCACTGAAGCATATGAACTGCTTTCAGTTTAGTCAGCAAGACACCAATGCAATTATTGCTGGCTTGCTGTGGTCATTGACACAATTGCAAGTTTGCAAATCCTGTAACAGACTTGATCGGCCAATTTCAGTATAGCAAAATGACCAAATCATTCTTTCTTGCCAAATATATCAACCGGCAGAATTTGTAATGTCATCACTCAAACAAAAGTAAAGCTAAAATGAGGTCCTGGGAGCAGAAAACTGTCGGTGATAACCTTGAGTTCAAAAAAAATATGGAGTAATAACTGAATCAAACATTCTGATGCCTGTCAGACGACAACAACTTTCAATTTATTAATCACTCTCTACAGATCCAAACTATTGGGAATGTCCAATCAAGAATTATGCACAAAACACTGAAACGTCAACTTTGTTAGTGAAACAATAGATTGTCACCCATCTATGTCAGCAGGGGCTATTACATATTTGATGAAGAAAACATTTGACTTCAATGGCAAAGCCAATTTGATTATCATGGACTGAACTAGTAATTGACAGGTTGCAAAACAATTGGCAGGTTAGGCGTATGTATAGAATGGTGACTAGGACTGTAAACTAAAATTGCTACTGTTCAAATCAACAATAATTGTAAACCAGCAAACTACAATAAAACACAACCATCAGTTCCAATATGATTGCAAAACTAGCTGGTCTAAATAACAGCATGAGTTGAGGATCACAAATAGCAAGGTACGTACTATCAAGACCTTTTTGCCTCCTGCCCTAACTCTTCACCACCTCAAATTAGCTCATCATCCTCCGTGACCTCATCCTCATCCAGGGCATAGCCAAATTTCTGCTGCTGATCGATAAGGGCCTGGCGGTACTCACGAGTCTTGGCCTCAACAATCTTTGCGATGGCATACATTTGGCGGAACGCTGGGCTTCTCTTGGCAAGCTTCTCGTCAGAGATGTCCATCAACACCACATAGGGATCTGCGGCCATGTAATCAACGAGACCCGTAGGCAACTTCCTCTTCACCACCTTCTTCCTCTTCTTGCCGACGCCGGGAACCTGGGCCTCATCATCCGGCTTGGCCCTCCTGTCCAACCAGCGATCCAATGCCCCCGGGACAAACTTGTCCTTCATCCAGAGATCCGACGCTGCCGCCGCCTCCTTCTTCAGCCTCAGGATCCCACCCTCCACCTCCCACGGTCTTGCCTCCTCGTTGCTCTTCAAGGGATCAGTGCCCTCAGACGCGGCCGCCTCGTTCCCCTTGAGACCTCCGTCCCCATCTCAGCTGCCGCGATCATCGAGCACTAACCCCTCTCCTCCCTGTCGAAACGAAAGCCTTTTTTTTTTTTTTTTTTTGAGAGAGAGGAAACAGGAAAAGGTTTGATCCCGACCGTATTTCCAAATCCCTATTTGGGCGTGACGAACCTGCGCCTTGTTTAGATTGCTAAAATTTCTAACTAAAACTTTCAAGTTTTTACACTCTCTCCCATCACATCACATTAAATACACCAAAACACATATGTTCGAGTATGAAAATGCGGTAAAAAAGTAACTAATCACACAGTTATGTTGTACATCACTTAAACGAATCTTTTTGAGCCTAGTTAATCCATGATTGGACAATATTTACCACAAACGAACGAAAGTCTTTACGGGGAGTTGAAACAAATTGTCGGACAATTTTTAGCCATCTAAACAAGCCCAACATATAACATATTACGTGCGGCCCAGGAGCTGAAAGGCCCATTTCGGTAGCTTGCTGATTGGTCAAAGTTTACCACAAATGCTACATTTTTTCTAAAATTTATTGTAAAAATTAATGATGCTATACATTCAGTGGTAGGTAATGTCACTAGCGATATAGATATAGTTTGAATATATGTGTTCACAGGAGTGAGTGTACGTGCATTCGTGGCTGTGTAATTGTAAAAGAAAAATATATTACTCTCTCCGTCCACTAATAACTTCACGTTTGTCGTTCAAAATTTGTCCATGAATAAAAGGATACATGAAGCAGCTGTGAAGCAGCTGGTCGTCGCGGAACCGTGAAAGTGCTGTCCGTCGCCAAGCTGCCGTGAAGACGTCGTCGCGGGGCCGTGTTGGTGCCGCCTGCCGCGGGTCCGTGCGGGACCTACCTGCTGTGGAGCTGTGCAGGCACCATCGGCTGTAGCTGCTACGTGGGAGAGCCGTGGAGGCGCTGTCCGCGGTCGCTGCTGTGTGGAGGCGCCGGCCGTCGCGGAGCTGCCGTCGTGAATATGCTTTACCCTGTGGATGATGCTCCTGACTCCTCCCTATTTTCCACCTTTGTTCGTTCCATTCTACCGCTTGCCCCCATGGTTATTTCCTCCTCCACCACTGCAACTCCCACTCTCCAGCCAGCCCAGCCAGCCATAGACCATGTACCACCTGATCTGCCCTGTTCAGCCCCCGACTCGGTCATTCATGGTGACCAAGCTCGCACTTCCACGCTCTCTTCCGCTCACCCAACTGATGCGCCTCCAACCTGCCCCATTTTGAGAAACTCGATTGCTGATGCCGGACAACAGGTTGCCACAGTTCAAGTTCCCTCAACGATCTGCGCAGGCACCTCTTCCCCGCCTATCACAAGTGCGCTGCCGCAGTCCCTGATTGCTGCCGGTCATGGCTCCGGCGCCGGCCGACAGCCCGCCCCCAACGCCATGCCGCACTTGGCCTGGAATTGCAGAGGGGTTGGTGGGAGTCTCCGCAGCTCCACGATGGCGCACCTCTCCAGATTGTTGGTGTCTACTAAAAGTCAGGTCTGTTTCATCTCTGAGACACGTAATTCTTCTATTTCCACTACTTCCATTTGTAATCATTTTAATTTTGATGGAGCGTTTGTGGTTCCTTCCTGTGGCCAATCAGGCGGCCTCTGGTTGATATGGAGTGATGAAGTTGACATTACTATCGTAGACCACCATCATCACTACATCTTTGCTCTCTGTACAAACAAAGCTAGTCACCACCAATATGGCTTAGTGTGTGTGTATGGTGATCCTCATCACCGGGTGTCTAGTTTTATCTGGAGTAGTGTTCTGAATTTTGTTGAACTTCATGGTAGCCTACCTATGCTCTGTATGGGTGATCTAAATGATATCATGCATGTGTCTGAGAAACTAGGACCTACCTTTGCTGATGTTAATCGCATTAGTAAGTTCTGTGCTCATATTAAACAATGTGGTTTGTTTGATCTAGGCTATAGTGGTCCCGCTTATACTTGGACTAATCGTCGTTTTTCTTCTAGCCCTACGTATGAAAGACTCGATCGTTGCTTAGGTAATGCGGAATGGTGCATGGCCTACCCAAACACTACTATTTATCACCTCCCTATGATGTATAGTGATCATGCTCCAATTTTAGCTATGCTTGATTCTAATCGTCCTCGCATTACAAAACCTTTTAGGTTCGAAAACTGGTGGCTCATGGACAATGACTATCATAACATTGCTAAAAATAGCTGGACTAAATCTTCTAATCGTGTCTTTGTGCAGAAAACTAAGTTTCTTGCTGCAGATCTCAAGAAGTGGAGGAAAAAGAAACCCAAAACAATGATCTCCGCCCAGATTGAAACCCAACTCCTCGACCAACAATCCCCGAGATCCCTCCCAACAAGATTATAATTTGCAAGAACAGACTTCAAAAAAAAAAACACCAAGATCTCATAGCCAAAGAAGAGCAATACCACACACAAAGAGCTAAGAAGGCTGGGGCGCACAAGGTGACAGAAACACTGCTTTCTTCTACAAAGCCATAGTTAAGAGAAATAGGAAAAACCGTATCACCTACCTTACCAATCTGGATGGCTCTCAAGCCACTACTCCCCAGCAGCTCGAAGACACCCTGGTCCACTACTTTAAGGACATTTTTACTTCCCACAACCATCCCAACCAGCACCCAGCTCATACCCGTCCTACCACTGAGGAACCCAATGTCTCCCACCGCACAAACAAAGAAGAACTTTGAACTACCAAAGATCCTCAACAGAGCGGTAGGACCAACAAGCTATGTCGATTGATGCTAATTTCAGGTACACATACTCCCCTCGTCCTAATATCCGGGAAATTTTTAGCATCATCAAGGAGATGAGGAGTGATGCAGCCCCCGGACTCCGATGGCCTAAATCTTTGCGCGTTCTACAAGGCGTCTTGGCCATGGATCAAGGATGACGTCTATGAGGTAATCAAGGACTTTCATTACAACGCTTCTCTTCCTTCTGATATCAACCAAACCTTCATTACTCTCATCCCTAAGATCACCCAACCTACCACTCCTAAAGACTATAGACCCATTAGCCTTTGCAATGTTATTTATAAAATCATTACCAAATCCCTAGCCAACCGCCTCAAGCAACATCTTAGGGCTATATTCATCAAGCTCAATCAGCTTTTGTTGCCCACGTACATATCTCCTCCAATGTTATTGTTACCCAAGAAATCATCCATTCTTTTAATCTTAAGAGTTATAAACATCATGCTTTCATGCTAAAAATAGATCTAGCTAAGGCTTTTTGACGGACTTGAGTGGCACTTCATCGTTCCGCTCTCCGCAGTTGGGTCTCAATGACACCTTTATTAACCTCATCTACACTTGTATTTCCTCTCCTCAATTTGCAGTTTTAGTTAATGATGTTCCTTCATAGAATTTTAGCTCTCAAATAGGACTCGAGGCATGGGGATGTCCCCCGTCTCCTTGCCTCTTTGTTATTGCTATTAATGAGCTTTCCATCGATTGCGGGAGAATTTGCAGATTAATAATTTAACAGTGTCTCCCTTGGATATGGATGCCCATCAATTCACTCCCCTCCCGTTTGCGGATGATCTTATTTTATGTGGTAAGGCAACTATGGAGGAGGCACAAATGATTAAAACCATTCTTTATGATTTTTGCAAAGAATTCAGGTCAGACCCCAAACCTCCAGAAGTCTTCCATTTATTTCAGTAAGAATGTCCCTTATGACACTAGAAGGAATATTAAGGCTATTTTCCCCTGTTCAAGACCTTGACCTAACACCCTACACCTTGGTCACCCTTTAATTTTCAAATCACAAAGATAAAAATAGAGCCTATAATTTTATTTACAACAAATTCTTTGCCAAGCTGGGTACTCTCAAAGCTAACAAACTTAACCATGCAGGCAGGCTCCAGTACATCAAATCTGTTCTTTCTTCTATACCAATTTATTACATGTCAATCGTGCTCTTTTCAAGGCTTTCATTAAAAAGATTAACACAACTATAAAAAGGTTTTGGGTAGGAGTCCAAGAAGAACAGAAACAATCCCAATTGCATATAGGTCATGGGAAGATATTTGCAAGTCCAAAGAGGAAGGAGGGCTCGGCATTAGGGATATGCACTCGGTTAACAAAAGTCTCATTATTCACTCAGCCTGGAATGTTGCAACCCAAAAAAACCCTTTCCTTTCTGCTGTTCTAAAAGCTAAATATTTCCCTCACTCTTCTTTTTGGACGGCCCCTAACAATACTATCAAGTCTATCTATTGGTCTTCTATTTTGCAGTCACACCCTTACTCAAAGTCGAGGATCGGGCGCCTAGAGGGGGGTGAATAGGCCCGCTTTCAAAAATCAACTCAAACACCGGTCGGCGGTTACCAAGCGGCACCGCCGCTTGAACCAAGCTGCATCCGGCCGCCTCGAGCGGCACCACGGCTTCCACTAAGCGGCACCGCCGCTCCCAGAAGAAGTTAGGTCACAGTTCAAAATCCGCCCAATGAAAAGTAGATCGAAAGTAATTTTCCTTGATTCCCCGGATGTAGAGGCTACGATCGAGACCGGAACAAACAGATCGAGGGTATAGAGATAGATCGATCTCAAACCCTAAATCCTACCTCAACAACAACAATATATATATATATATATATATATATATATATATATATATATATATATATATATATATATATATATATATATATATATATATATATATATATATATATATATATATTATGCTTATTGAGAGGCTTGCGCTTCCATGAATTAAGAGAAGCCCTGACCCTAACCTACTTTGACCTGGTGCCACCGGTGCCACCGGATCAGTTCCCACCGGTCCCAAAAGCCAGCCCACCATATTCCTCTGCGGTCACCCCCACGCTGACGTGGGTGACAGGAGAGTGTGTGGCCCACCCGACGCGGTAGCGCGGCTCCCCGTTCCGCGGCGGCATACCGTTCCGTATGCGCCGTTTTTTCCGTACGCAGAGTGTTATACGCAGTATTGCTCTGTTTAATATACACCAGACCAAAACATCCGTGCGCGAATGTCTATTGTTAAGTTGGCCGTATGCATTGTTCCATCTATTGGTATACATACACCCCAAAGAAACGGTGGAATATACACAGTCCGCGTGTGATTTCATTCCCTCCCACACCCACGCCGGACCAAAAATATCCGGTCGTGCTCCCCCGTACCCCAACCACGCCATTTCAAACGTCTCCGCCGTGCTCCCCAAAACCCCATCCACGCCACGGCCGTCGTCCCAAATCCCATACACCGGGGGCGCAATTGACCGCTACAGGTGTCCACGGAGGAATCCGGTGAGTTCTTCATGCTCCGCACACTCAATGTGCCCCGATTTTTGCTTTGTCATGTTTCGATTTCAACTTGCAAATGTGTGAAAAATCACATTCCCATTTCTTTGCAGAGCTCGATGAAGCGGCACACCGCAACCGGCGACGTGTCCGGCGGGGGTGACGGATGGGGAGATGGCGGAGGTTTTGCTGGTGGCGGCGCTCCGTGGTGGGGCTGCCAACGGTAGTGGCTTTGGGTCAGGCGTAGGCGCTGGCGGGGGCGCGGTCCACGGATCCAGCGCCGGAGGCGCAGACGGAGCCGCGCGCAGCGGTCCCGGCGGAGGCGCCGGTCAGGAGGCACGTGCGGCGGCGCTGGTCACCAAGAACCAGCTTGCGCTGTTGCTCGGCTGTTGAAGGTCTATGGCCGGCTGCGGTGCCCAGGTTAGGAGCCCCGTCGCTCCCTCGCTGATGACGGCGCTGCGCTACCTGGAGCTGTGGTGGCACAGCCCGGCCCGATCTGCTGTCGCGCAGGGGTGGAGGAGGCTCTCGTCCAACCTGGTGGCGGCCCATCCCTCCACACCTGACCGCGGCGGCCCGTCTCCTCCACCCAGCTACGATGGAAGATCCACACAACCCGGCGACACCGGCTTCCTCACCAGCAACGGCAGCAACAGGTTTCTTCCCCACCAGGGCAGCACGCCCAAATCTTGATGTGGATCCGGCGGCAGCACCCACGGAAGGGGCTCTGTGGGCAAGAACGCTCTATACACGCCACAAGCTTCATGAGGGTACTTGCGATTTGTCACCCGAGGCATGGCTAGAGGCAGAGTGGATCTACATCAATCGCATACTCGAGCTTTAGGTAAGCAGCAAGGATTCGATTGTAGTAAATTGGATATGCCATAGTAGTATCTCAGGTTGTGATAAACGGCATTGTGGTACTTCATCGTAGATTTTACTAAATTGATATGTCGTGCTTCTTTTCATTAGATATTTCGTGGATTAATATTTCCCAATCCCAATTTAATCTGATATTTTATTAATTATCTAGTTGTATGCAAACAGCAGCAGTCAGTACATCGTACATACTTGACTCACTGATGTGCAAAATGTTTATATGCACTTAGCAGCGGTCAATACATCGTTTTATTAATTATGTAGTTAAACCTATAAATGTTTATATGCACAAATGCCGCTGTTTTACTAGAGCTATACGACATGCATGTGTATTTCCAGTTTGTTTAAAGCTAATGTTTCTGAATATCTGAAACACCTGTAGTTATTATAAAGATTATTCTTTATTTCTAAAATTGAATCGGAAAATACTAGTTAGCAATAAGAGAGCAATGGATACTATTGAGATGATTATGATAGCATCTTTGTTCCCAGCCATGTCAGAGCAGCATTGCAGTCTTGCTTGCCTATGCCCCATCACAAGAATTCCTTTTTAGTTCTGATTGTGTGGCTATTCCCTTGGATTTTTATTCTTTACCTTCATATGATATGATGTGCAATGAAATTGAAGTCTTAATTTTTGGTTTGTATGCATCGAAATTAAAACAAATTAATAGCAAGTTTTCTGTGCATAGAAATTTTTATTTTCTAAAGTTATTAGATTATTAGATTCACATAAGAGTACGCATACTCTCTTATAAATTAAATTTCATGCATATACTCGATCTGATTGCTGATTGCAGGCATTTTCTCAAAAAAAAAGAGGATATGTTTCTAGGCATAGGCAATTATTTTGATATAGAAATGCATAGCCTGTTTTGTTGATTGCTCCATACAAAAATCCGTACATATCAGCTTGACTTTGATTCCATTGTCCTTGGCACCTGGGCAATAGCCCCTCTCTGTACTTAACTCCATGCTGTTGCTTCATTTTTGTTATACCAAATTGCTTTCTGGTTCTCTACCATGCTGCCGTTGGCTGAGGCTAGCCTACACTGTTCTTTGCTGTACATTTCTTTTTAAATGTACATTTAATTCCATGTCATTTGTCATCAATGTGTACATGTGATTTTAATACAAATTGTGTATTAGATTGTTGACTGGGAACGCCACTAGCTCTAGAAAATTATTTTTTGTTTTCTTTTGGTTAAATATGTGTTGCTTGCATACTTTGATACGCATGCTAAATTGTGTTTTCAAACTCGAGCAATTTAGTTAGTATGCATTTAACTTTTATATTTTGAGTGGTCAACTTTTATACGCATAATCAGAGAGGTGGCAAGATGGGTTGAGACATCAATTATTCAGTTAGTAATACCTTATAATCTGTTCAATTGAGCAATGTTTTGCTTCCGCATCTATGCATTTTTTTCAAATAGATCTACAAGCTATTGGTTTTGATTCATGTCAGCTATTCTGTAAAATCATTTTTTGCGTCATGGCTGATGTCCCTCCATTGTGTGCAGTTTCAGAGAGTTGCCGATCTATTTTTGTCCTCAGGCCACTAGTGACACTGGTGGTGCTGACTCAAGCAGTTAGGTGAGGGGTGAAGTACATATGCTAGCCTCCCGGCCATGAGCGGTGGTGTAACAACAGAGCTCACGGTACAAGATTAGTTAACCAAATTATATCATTATGGAATGATCTATTAATTCATTGGGTGTGTGAGTAGGGTGATTCAGAACATACTTCTGCATTCTTGTGCTATGTAGCGTACTCTTTTGAATATTTGCTTATTAAACACTTGCGCGGTAAACTATAGGTGCATGGTAGGTTGTAAATGTGCCCACTTCCTCACTGTCATTAGTCCAGTAGTTGGGTATAACTGTCATAAGATTAATTACACCCACCGGCGCTGTACACTTGTATACATATATTTTGTAATTTCATATATACATACCTTGTGATGTCTTATATTCAAGTATTCTATATGCTGCTGACCATTTTTCGTTTGTGTTCCTTATACCAGTTGCTTTTTGCCCAACCAGATGACAACGATGCCATGGACATATCAGTTCCCACCCAAACACCATTGAAATGGATGAAAACCTGCAGCAGGAGACTACTCAAACAGGTATGGCCATCCAAATTGTCGCTTTGTGCCTTCATATTAAATTAAATATACTCCTGTGGTCAGATTTATATGCCACATAAGCTGAGTGCTTTTACCATGTACATCGACGATGCAGATGTCTTCCACTCCACTGGGAAGCGGCAGGCAATGGAAGCGGGAGTGAGGGGCTTCTTCGCCGCCACCAGCGGTACCGCCGCCCCAGCTAAGGAAGCGCCAGGCATGTCGCTGCCATGTATATCACCGGCCCGAGATGAGGAAGCAGGCGCCATTACCCCACGCACACCATGCCCAGAATGCTGGAATACAACGACTACTTGTAGGAACCAATTGTCTTTTAACGTAGATATATATACAATCCATGGAGAAGATGATTACAAATTACCAGCGTGTCATGCAATGTATATAAATCAACTTGTCTATTAGCAACTATCATCCTGGCAACACATGCAAAACTTTTTGGCCCTCCGTGTTGAATTGATTTTATCAGAATAAAAAGTATACACCATAAAGTGCAAGTTACCAAATTATGTCTCAAACCAAATTATTTTTTTCTTCTTGTCCTTCGAACCATTTTGTTAGATGCTACATCGAAGAGAAGGTAGCAAATTGGTTCTCCACACGTTTATATTCATACTTAACAAAACTGATATGCAACGGCTGCCTCACCAGAGTATATATGCTGCTGGTTCTTAGTTTATATACATCAAAGGCTCATGACGTGCTATAAAAAATAAACAAGGCTCATGACGTGGCAGCAGCACCGAAACCACAGCACCTCAACTCCAGGGATGGCGTCACACAGTACACCGGTCGCCCACCAGTCCACATCCCATGCGTGTGCTACGTACGCCCGCGTCCAGGAAAAAGCGGGTCCACATGGGGCGCTGGGCTAGCTTCTGGGGTGGGATGGGTTGCCTGGGGCTTCCTGAATGCTAAAGCAAGCCCTGGGCTTCCAATATCCCAACCCTATATATATATATATATATATATATATATATGCAATGTAAGGTAAAAAGCAAGCACACGGTGACACGGTGATTTATCCCGTGGTTCAGCTCGCCACCAAGGCTTGCCTAAGTCCACGTTGTTGAGGTTCCATAAAGGAATGAGCTCACCACAAAGGTTTGCCTCTTTGCCTCATTCACAAGTCTAGGAACCAAATCCTAGAGATGTGGGGTAATGTATTAGATGCAAGAGGATGTTACAAACCTCCCTAGGCTGCCACACAAGTTGGCAAGCTCAAGGGCGACGCACTAGCCGGCTAGGAGCAAGCTCCAAGAGTAATGAACCAAAACCGCCGGCCAAAGTGCGAACCAAGTGCCTCTAGAACGATGAAGATCGGTGGAGCCCTCTTCCAATCGAAAGTTTGCAGCCCTCACACTCAAGAATCGATGGTGGAATCGATGGATTAGCTTGAGGGGGTGAGGAGCATCAATGAAGGAGAGAGAGCTGAGCACTTGGGTCCTTTCTGTCGAGAATGAGCGAGAGAGAAGAAAGGTGACCGTTGGGGGTAGAAAAGGAAAGTATAAATACTCCCTCACAACGGTCGGATCACGAGCGGCACCGCCGCTCCCCCGAGCGGAGTAAAAAGATCGCCGCAAAATTTTTAGTCAAGAGAGAAATAGAAAGTGTTTGAATAGTCGACTAAGTTTGGAGTGGAGGTTATGTGGTGTGAAAATGAGCACTTGGTTGCACGCTTTGGCACAGTGATTCTAATCCTCTTAATAGTACTGCGGCGTGTCCTATACTCAAATTCAAAATATAAAATGAATATAAACCTCCTTTCTTGAAGTACCAACAAGAAATCGAATCGGGTACTCCTCCTTTAGGTTTGCAATGTCCTCTTTGCTTATTGCCCGCTTGTCAACTTGATAAATCTCATTAGTTCTCTATTTAGATTGTCATCAACGCCAAAAACCCACATTAGAGGTTGATTGCACTTACAATCTCCCCTTTTTGGTGATTGGTGACAACCTAATTAGAGCTTACAAAAGATAGTCAAATAATAGAGATTTTTCGAGCCATGGATGTAGGTACCTCCCCTAAATATGTGAATGAGCCTTGAATACTCAAAATGATGTCTTGTAACATGAATCACATATTTAGGCAAAGTGAGACCTCCCCTAAATGTGTGAGTGAGGTTTGAATTCTCAATTTTGATATAATAGGTCAAATTTCACACATTTAGGTGATATAGGACCTCCCCCTACATCCAAGCCTCTTTGTGGGGTGTCAAGTGCTAATAGATGTGTCGGAAGAATATACGTGATGCAACATGACAGAGTTTAAGCACTCGAGCAACAGTGCTGTTTTTGACACGAGCGGCACCGCCGCTCCTGTCAAAACAGTAGCCGCCGCCAACATAATTTTCACAAAGATGAAACAACTATAAATATGAAATGACATCATGAATATGACAAGCTAATTATCACAGATCAAACACATGTCCATAAACCATACGAAGAGAGTCAAATAAGTCGCATTATTACAAGTTCACAAATAGTTTTGAAGCCTACTCTCAAACTCTAAACTCTCTAGGACATGCTAAACAAAGGTAAAATGCCAGTCGAAGGCGCGAAAAAGTTTGACCCCTCTAATTTTCTCCCCCTTTGGCACAAAGCACCAAAAAGGAGAAAAGAAAAGAGAGATCAAGTCACTCTGAAGCACCGCCCTCCTCCTCGTCCTCGCCCCTCCTCGTCATCACCCCGCTCCTCCTCCCTCTGAAGTGGAAGAAATAACAGCCCCCGCCGGCCATGTGAGTAGTAGAGGTGAAGCGTGTCGAGCGCCGAGGTGGTGGATCCTTCGGGAGACCGTAGGCCGCCGCCGCCGCCTCCGCACAAAGTCACCAAGCGTCTCGTCCCAGTCGAGCTCCTGCTCAGAAGTAGTGTCCTCTGACTCTCCAGACTCTGAGAAGCTGGGAAGTACAAAGCGTGGTGGAGAAGGGACAAGTGAAAGTGGTGTGACTCCTCGACGCTCTCGTCCTCCCTCCGCCTATGCTCAACTTTGTGAGCGACGCCGCGCGGAGTAGGTACACGCCTCAAACATAGCCTTCATCCATGTGGTCATCTTCTTCTTGAAGCTACTCTTGCCCCTCCTAGCTCTAGCATGAGAGCTCTCTGGAACCTCTGTGGGGAGAGGGTGGAGTATCCTCTCTAACCTCGTGCCTCCAAGCCGCCGCCCGGCATGATCCGCCGAGGTTGTAGGTCTTGTGCTCATCTGCCTTGTTAAACCTCAAGCCGCACACTCTCTCTATCACAAACATGATATAGGGAGTATAGGGCAAGCTCTTCCTACCATCATCCATAGCATCAGCTAACTCCATCCACAGATATGCAGGCACATTGAAGTTCTCACCTCCTGGAGCAAGTCTAGCTAGCAGATTCTTCACCCACCATGCAGGTTTGAAGTCGCACCATTCTTGGGATCAATGGTGTTTCTGAGAAGGTTGTTGAGAATGTAATAGAAGTTGTTCAACCCTCTCACCAACCCATACGCCTTCCTTTGATCCCTCCACATGTAACTAACTTGTTGTAGGATCAAGCTTCTTTTCAGCATGAATAGGAGTGTACTTCCTATGCTCACGCCAAAACCAAGAATCCCGAGAAGGTGACAAAGTCAACTCGAGTAGTGAACACCCTCAGTCATCCAATGCATAGTGTCCTCATTCTCCGAGAAAGTAGGTAGCATGGAACGCCCAAGAATCTCAAAGATTCCAATCATACTTTGGAACTCCATCAAGTTCCTCGGCTCATGCTTCTCACAAGCCCCGATGGCCCCTGTTAATCTCTCGGCTCTCTCTTAGCCTTCGAAAGGCCCAGTCTATGTAGTGCATCTCTCTAATGCCGGGCTTCCTCTTCTTGAGGACAGATGAGGCATAGAAGTCTGAGTGAAAGACATTCCGTAACCCACGTAGTCAACTCCTAGGTCCTTAGGAGTGGTGTATGGGTTCACCCTCCTAGCCTCGATTGCTCAACTTACTCCCTGTGGAGTAGTCAATCCTCCTGCGAACCACACTATCATCTGGAGGTCTTCTAATCTCAATCTGCTCCTCATAGTCCACCATGTAGGAGTCATCATAGGTCCGGATGTCAACAGGAGTGTTTGGACATCCAATTCGGAATCTTTTCTCGCCATGCCTAAGCTCATGCCTCAGACGCCTCTCTCTCTCTCTTGCTCCTCGCTCAATTGTGGGTCTCCCAGTAAGAGGTAGAACCTCTGCCTCTGCCCCTTTTAGGAAACCTCTTCTCCAAAGCTTTCCTCTTGACCCCACTGCCTTGACCATGCTCCATCTATGCATGCAAAGGATCTAAATCATTCTTCGACATCTTTGGTGTGATAGATAGATATACATGGGTGTTAGTTATTGCATAAGATAGATGGTTAAGTGGTTGGTCGGGCTGACTGTTTGAACCGTCTCTCCGAGCGGCACCGCTTTCGGGTTGCCTGTCAACCACTTTGACAACCACCTTGTGCAATAGTTAAAACTCATGTATATCTACCCACCATTCCAAATGTAATTTCAGAAACATGACTCAAATTGAAAGAGCGATGAAAGTTGCCATGGCTTTAGATTTTGAATAAATTTTCTTAGATCATGAGTATTGATTCAATTTGCTCCACTTATTGATTCAAAGTGCACTAGAGATGACCAAAGAAGATACTTGCTTTTCAACCAAAACCGCAGCTTGCCGCTTGGTCAACCGTGCATGCCATGGGTGGGGTTCATCCCTAAATCTTCAAACCAACTCAAATCAACAATTTTCTCATGATCTAGACCCTTTATTCTATCACTAATTGTAGGAAACCATGACCAATTTCATCACATAGCATAGATCGGGGCGGTTAGGTTTTTTCTCACCGTGGATTGAGGAGAAAAGGAGAGAAGGGCCGCCCCCTCGCAGCAGTGGCACCGGCGTCGAGGAGGTGGCCGGCGGCAAGGGGGCGCGAGCGGCATCTTAGAGGGCGGCGGTGCCGGGGCGGCGCGGGCGAGGAGAGAAGGTGGCGGCGGCCGCCTCGCTGCCCTCACGAAAGAGAAGGGCCGGTGGAAAGAATGAGTGGGGAGAGGAAAGAAAGATGCCGTGGGCCCGGAAATAGGCCCCACGGTGATCAGACTCTGGGCAAGTTACTGAAAAACACCGGCGGCACCGCCGCCGGCCGAAGCGGCATCGCCGCTCCCGAACAGAGCGAGGTTAACTTGCTTCCTAAGTGACTCTCCTCATATGCTAGATAGACATATGTGACTCAAATTTCATGGACAGATCGATCATCAATCAAAAACGGTGACCATGTCTTTTTTGAGTCTAGCTTTGAAATTGATTTGAAAGACATAAGTAAACTTTTCAAAGCTTTTCCCCTACTCATACTAGTTCTCACAAAAAGAGGCATGCAGATTTCAAGATAGGTTGCGAGAATCAAGTATATTTAGTTCACTACGCATAAAAGCACAAAACCTTGTCTCGTCGAGAGGCTTAGTGAAGATATCGGCTAGTTGCTTTTCGGTGCTCACATGGCTAATTGCGATATCTCCTTTGAGTTCGTGGTCTCTCAAGAAGTGATGACGGATGTCTATGTGTTTTGTTCTAGAGTGAGCTACCGGGTTATTTATGAAGTTTGATGGCACTCTCGTTGTCACAAAGAAGAGGTATCTTTGTGAAATGACATCCGAAATCTTTTAAGGTTTTTCTTCATCCAAAGTAGTTGAGCACAACATGCGCCGGCCGCAACATACTCGGCCTCGGGCGGTGGATAGGGCTATATAATTTTGCTTTTAGAGCTCCAAGACACCAAGGACCGCCCAAGGAATTGACACGCCCCCCCGAGGTGCTTTTTCTATCTACTTTACAACCGGCATAATCGAATCCGAATAGCCAAGTAGATTGAACTTGGAACCCTTGGGATACCACAAGCCAAGGTTTGGGGTGTGAACTAGATATCTCAAGATTCTCTTAACCGCCACATTGTGACATTCCTTTGGATTAGCTTGAAATCTAGCACACATGCACACACTAAGCATAATATCGGGCCTAGATGCACAAAGATAAAGAAGAGAGCCGATCATGGAACGATATACCTTTATGTCTACGGCAGCCCCTTCTTCATCAAGATCAAGATGTCCATTACTTGGCATTGTAGTTTTGATTGGCTTAGCCTTAGCCATATCAAACTTCTTCAACATGTCTTGGGTGTACTTGGTTTGGCTAACGAATGTCCCTTCCTTCATTTGTTTGACTTGAAAGCCAAGGAAGAACTTGAGCTCACCCATCATGGACATCTCGAACCTCTTTGTCATAGTCCTACTAAATTGCTCAACATACACATGATTAGAGCTACCAAATATTATGTCATCGACATATATTTGGCACACAAAGATATCACCATTAACTTTATGTGTAAAGAGAGTAGGATCGGCCTTCCCTATAATAAAACCTTGTTTGAGCAAGAACTCCTTAAGGCACTCATACCATGCTCTTGGTGCTTGCTTGAGCCCATAGAGCACCTTACGAAGCTTGTAAACATGGTTAGGAAACTTGGGGTCTTTAAAACCCGGTGGTTGCTCAACATAGACCTCCTCTTGCAAAGGGCCATTGAGGAATGCACTCTTGACATCCATTTGATATAGCTTGAAGTCATGATGGGCAGCGAAGGCTAGAAGAATGCGGATTGCTTCTAGTCTTGCCACCGGTGCATATGTTTCATCGAAGTCCAAGCCTTCTACTTGAGTGAAACCTTGAGCCACCAATCTTGCCTTGTTTCTTGTAACCTGACCATCTTCATCTTGCTTGTTTCGAAAGACCCACTTGGTGCCGATGATGTTTGTCTTTGGTCTTTCCACCAAGTCCCAAACTTGGTTTCTCTTGAAGTTGTTGAGTTCTTCTTGCATGGCTAGCAACCAATCAGCATCCTTGAGAGCATCTTCTACCTTGGTAGGTTCCAAAAAAAAGAGACAAAGGAGTAATGTTCACAAAATGCAGCTAGATGTGATCGAGTAGTTACTCCCTTTCGAAGACTCCCAAGGATATTTTCAAACGGGTGATCCCGTTGAACGGTTTGTCGAGCCGTGGGTGATCAACTCCATCATCTTCAACTTCTTCTTTATAATCATCCTCGCCTTCAAGTATAGGAGCATGATCAAGTGCTCGACCCGGTGATGTAGGTGTTGGAGTAGATGCCGCCGAGGTGGAGGGAGCGGTACCGCCGCTTCCGGGGAGCGGCACCGCCGCTCCGCTGAATTTCAGCAGAGTGGGCTGCCCCCTCGTCATCGAGTACGTCCGAAATTGGTGCAAAGAACGTCTTGATGATCCTCTTGTTCATTGGCTTTATCTTCTTGTGGTCGAATGTCACCAATAGTCAATTGCTTGATAGCTTCACAAGGTGGATCCTCCTTTCCTACAACACTTTTATCAACTTGCTCTACTTGAGAGCCATTAGATTCATCAAATGTCACATCTATAGTGACTTCAACCCTACCCGGTGGTTTTGTTGAAGACACGATAGGCATGCTCATTTGATCCATACCCAAGAAGTATACCTTCATCAACCTTAGGTGCAAACTTAGAGGTTCGGGGCTTTTTGTTGAGAATGAAACACTTGCACCCAAACACCCTAAAGTAAGACACCTTCGGTTTGTTCTGGGTTAAAAGCTCATATGAGGTCTTCTTGAGTTTCTTGTGGAGGTAGAGACGGTTGATTGCATGACAAGCGGTGTTGATGGCTTCACACCAAAAGATGTCCGAAGTCTTGTATTCATCTAGCATTGTTCTTGCCATGTCAATGAGTGTTCTATTCTTCCTCTCTACAACTCCATTTTGTTGAGGGGTGTATGAAACCGAAAACTCATGTTTGATGCCCTCTTCATCAAGGAATTCTTCAACTTGGGTGTTCTTGAATTTACTTCCATTGTCACTTCTCACTTTCTTGATTGAAAGCTCGAATTCTCTTTGAGCCCTTCTAATGAAGGTTTTCACCTTCTCTTGTACCTAGCACTTATCAAAGACAAAGAAAACCCAAGTGAAGCGGGAATAATCATCAACAATAACAAGTCCATACTTATTACCCCCGATGCTAAGGTAGGCAACCGGTCCAAAGAGATCCATATGAATCAACTCCAAAGGTTGTGTAGTGGTCATGATGCTCTTTGGTGGGTGAGGTACACCTACTTGCTTTCTGGCTTGGCAAGCGCTATAAATCCTGTCTTTGTCAAAATCAATATTTGTTAGTCCAATAATGTGGTTGTCCTTTTATAGTTTGGCCAAGTTCCTCATCCCAACATGAGCTAGTCGGCGATGCCAAAGCCAACCCATGCTAGATTTTGCCATAAGACAAGTCTCAAGCTTAGTCTCACTTTTGTTGAAATCAACTAGGTAGAGCTTATTCTTGAGTTTGCCCGTGAAGACAATAGAGGAATCCTCCCTACAAATGACTTCCACACCAACATCCGTAAAGAGACAATTGTAGCCTTTCCCACAAAGTTATGAGACCGACAACAAATTGTATCCTAGGGATTCAACATGCAAGACATCGATATATCATGGTTAGTTGTGATAGCGATTTTACCAAGACCCATCACACTTCCCTTAGCGTCATCTCCAAATCGAATGATGTCATTTGGATCGGCATTAGGAGAGTATGATGAAAACATACTCCTTTCTCCGGTCATATGATTTGTACATCCACTATCAAGCACCCAACTTGATCCACCGGAGGAGTATGCCTCGCAAAACAGATTAGTTCACAAGTTTAGGCCCCCAAGCTCCTTGGTACCTTTCATGTTAGTCACAAGAATTTTGGGAACCCAAATAGAAGTGTGTAAGTAAACGTTTCGTCCTTGCCAACATATTTGGCATAAACCTCCCCCTTGCTGTTGTTTTTCAGTACAAAGCAAGAACTCAAGTTTTGTCTTGTCGATTGAGCCTTGGGGTGGTATGCAAACCGATTTGGATTGGCCCAAATTGTCTTCTCGCCGCTTCGCACAACCTGTTTTTGATCGAGCAACCTTCTTGATGGGCTGTTTTCGGACAGAGGTCGATGAGTTGCCTTCCCTTTCTTAGGGGCAGCAAAGACCGCCGCCGTCCACAGCCGCACCGCCGCTTGGCTTTCTTTGCTTTCGGGGCGGGCGCGATGCGGCCGGCCTGCGGCGTGCATATCTGTACTCATCTTACCTTTGCTCCAGAACTGGACACACTCATAGCGATTTACCATTTGTCTTGGCTCCTCTAGTGTGGCCTAACCCATCCTTGATTCTAGGATTTCTTCCATCGGTGTATTGTGGCCTCTTTGGTTGAGTCTCTTTGCCACTTTCATTGCTTTCTTGACATTTTGTTTTTCTTTTTCCAACCAAAGTGTTGAGCCTAGCAATCTCCTTCTTCATTGCCTCCATGTTTGCAAGGTTTGTGGCTTGACTCTTCAAGTTTAGATTAAAACATTTACCACAACCATTGCTTGTGGAGGGAGTAGAGTTGTCCTTTGTGGATGAGAGATGTGAGTGGCTTTCCCAAAGAAGACTATATTTCCCCTCAAGTTGCTTGTGCTTTTCTTGTAAGTCACAATACTTTTCATTGAGGGTAATAGTAGCTTTCTTTGTGAGAGCATGGTCCTCCTTTTCTTTTACAAGTTTCTTTTTGTAAAGAGGCCACTTCACTTCTTTCAAACACAAGAGCGTCTTTGTTGTCAACATAGAGCTTCTCAAGTCTAGTGAGTTCACTCTCTCTAGTTTCCAACTCGGCTTGGACACTCTCTAAATCCTCCATCATCTTAGTGATAAACATTTTGGTCTTTGGATCTAGGTTCTTGGTCAATGTATCATACTCTTCATCACTAGACCCATCATCACTTGAGCTATCACTAAGTTCACTAGATTCATCACTAAGGGTTGGAGAGGTCTTAGTTTTGGAAAGTACCTTCTCACGCTTTGCCATAAGACAAATGTGAGGGGAGCCATCTTCATCATCATCGGACATGTTGGAGAAGAGCCTTGGTGCGGAGGTTGACTCTTCTCTAGCAAATGTTGCCATCTTCACATCCTCCTCACTTGACTCTTTAGTTGAGTCCCACTCATGCCCAATGTGTGCTTCTCCCATGTCCTTTCCCTTTCTCTTGTAATCTTGCCTCTTGTCATTGTTGGGGTTGTCCTTCTTATACTTGTTGTTCTTGTTCTCATGTGGACAATCCGCAACAAAGTGCTCGGTGCTTTCACAATTGTAACATGTTCTCTTCTTCTTGTTTGGAAACTTCCTTTGCACCATCTTGTACCCATTTCTCTTCATGGACTTGTGGTACCCATATCATTGATTTCGGCACCTCCCTCATCATCATCATCACTTGAGGAGGAGGTGGAATCAATGTGCTCTTGCATTTTCTTCATTTCTTTGGCTTGATTTGAGGTTGATTGCTTGCTGCCCTTGTTCTTGTTGGAGGTGCTTGGCTTGCTTGACTTGCTTGCTTTGAGAGCAACATCCTTGATCTTGATGCCGTCCAACTTGGCTTGCAACTCACCAAGTTTCTTCCTCTCATTTGCCTCTTCCCTTTGCATGTCAAAGGTGAGCAATCTCCCAAGCACATCATTAGGAGTGAAGTGCTCAAATCTCTTCTTGTCTCTTATCAAGGTGACTACGGTCTCATTTCTAGGTGCATAGGCTTCAAGCATGACCTTCACCACCTTGTGATCATCAAGCTCTTTATCTCCATATCCTCTAATCTTTCCAACTAGAACCATCAACCGGTCAAACATCTCTTGAGCACCTTCCCCTTCTACTATCACAAATCGGTTGAGCTTTGCCTTCAACAAGTCAATCTTTGCCTTTCTCACTTTGTCAACACCTTCATGTGCAAGGATCAAAATGTCCCAAATCTTCTTTGCCACATTCACATTCATCACCCTATTGTACTCATTTCCATCTAGAGCACTTAGGAGGATGCTTGTAGCTTGGCCATTGAGGTGGGCTGCTATCATCTCTTCATTTGTGGGCGACTTGGGGTTCACCTGGGAGGCTCATATCCTCTGCACATAATGTCCCAAAGACCGGGGTGAATGCCATTAAGGTAGGCACTCATCAAATGTTTCCACTTGGCATAGTTGGTCCCATCAAAATGAGGCAACTTCCCCGCAGGAACATTGATGAATGACTTCCTGTCACGGTTCGAGAAGAGAGAGTTATAGTTAAAGGATATGGCGGCAAATTTGTTGTTGTTGCTGCTGGCCTCATCCTTCTTCTTCTCATTCTTCTTGCTCTTTTGGCACATATGACTCATCATCATCACCATCATCGGAACTACTTGATAGCTCACTTGATTAAGCATCAAGTTCCACCACTTTCTTGCTTCTTTCTTCTCTTCTCTTGAGTCTTTCTTCTCTTATTCTTTTTCTTTCATCTCTTCTTTTGAGCTTCTCGATGAGCTGTATGCTTGCATCTTCTTCTTGCTTCTTGGCTTTCTCACGCTCGGCCCTTCTTGCTTCCTTGGCGGCTTTCTTCTCTTTTCTTTGTCTCCTTGCTTCTCTTCTCTCCGGATCGGTGGTTCCGGAGAAAGAGGATGAAGAAGACAGCTCACTGCTGGAAGCCGTAGGCTTGGCGTGGATGCCTTCGGCCCGCCTTGATTCAAACCACCTCCGGTATCCATACTTCACGCGGTGAAGCGCTTAATGAAGTAAACAAGCTCCGATATCACTTGTAGGATCGCTGGACGCCTAGAGGGGGGGTGAATAGGCCTGTTTCAAAAATCAACTCGAAACACTGTCAGTTTACCAAGCGGCACCATTGCTCCACTAAGCGGCACCGCCGCTCCTGCAGAAGAAGTTAGGTCACAGTTCAAAATCTGTCCAATGAAAAGTAGATCGAGTAATTTTTCTTGGTTCCTGGACAGGTAGAGGCTGCAGATCGAGACCTGGAACAAACAGATCGAGGGTATAGAGATAGATCGGTCTCAAACCCTAAATCCTCTCAACAACAATATATATATATATATATATATATATATATATATATATATATATATATATATATATATATATATATATATATATATATATATATGCAATGTAAGGTAAAGCAAGCACACGGTGACACGGTGATTTATCCCGTGGTTCAGCCCTCGCCACCAAGGCTTGCCTAAGTCCACGCTTGTTGAGGTTCCACAAAGGAATGAGCTCACCACAAAGGTTTGCCCTCTTTGCCTCGTTCACAAGTCTAGGAACCAAATTCTAGAGATGTAGGGTAATGTATTAGATGCAAGAGGATGTTAAAAACCTCCCTAGGCTGCCACACAAGTTGGCAAGCTCAAGGACGACGCACTAGCCGGCTAGGAGCAAGCTCCAAGAGTAATGAACCAAAACCGCCGGCCAAAGTGCGAACCAAGTGCCTCTAGAACGATGAAGATCAGTGGAGCCCTCTTCCAATCGAAGTTTGCAGCCCTCACACTCAAGAATCGATGGTGGAATCGATGGATTAGCTTGAGGGGGTGAGGAGCATCAATGGAGGAGAGAGAGCTGAGCACTTGGGTCCTTTCTGTCGAGAATGAGCGAGAGAGAAGAAAGGTGACCGTTGGGGGTAGAAAAGGAAAGTATAAATACTCCCCTCACAACGGTCAGATCACGAGCGGCACCGCCGCTCCCCCTGAGCGGCACCGCCGCTCAGCCTTAGTCAGCAGAGAAATAGAAAGTGTTTGAATAGCTGACTAAGTTTGGAGCTGGAGGTTATGTGGTGTGAAAATGAGCACTTGGTTGCACACTTTGGCACAGTGATTCTAATCCCTCTTAATAGTACGGCGTGTCCTATACTCAAATTCAAAATATAAAATGAATATAAACCTCCTTTCTTGAAGTACCAACAGTAAATCGAATCGGGGTACTCCTCCTTTAGGTTTGCAATGTCCTCTTTGCTTATTGCCTGCTTGTCAACTCGATAAATCTCATTAGTTCTCTATTTAGATTGTCATCAACGCCAAAACCCACATTAGAGGTTGATTGCACTTACAAAAGCAAATGCATCCTACCAGATACATGCAGGGAACTCCTCTATCTGGTCAGAACCTTAGGTGCCAATCTGGGAAAACATCCATGACCATCTTCTGCTTCCAATCACCAATTCCCCACTGCCGTCAAAGATTGCTGACCTATGGATTCAGGATACACACACTTGGAATGATGACCTCCTAAACACAACCTTCTCCCCACAGGCTGTCCAAAGCATCCAAAATACTCAGGTAATTAACTCTGATCAACCTGACATTCTTAGATGGACAGCTGCCACAAATGGCCTCTGCACCACCAAAACAGTGTACAAAACCTTAGCAGCCCAACAAAGCCATTCCCTCCCTGCTCAGGGGTCAAGAAGCATTTCACAAGATGCAAACTTCATCCTCCAAAAGGTATGGAAATGCAAGGTAATTCCTCCTCTTCTTAAGACTTTTACTTGGAGACTTATTAGAAGGGCTTTGGCTACAGGAGCTCGAGCTAGCCGTTTTTCTGCCCACATTGATAAGCAATGCTCTTACTATGGTCAATTGGAAACCGATGTTCATTTATTTTTCAAATGTCAAATTCCCTCCCAAGTATGGGCTGCTTTCAACCCCCTCTCCCCATTAATGTTGTCTTCGAGAACAGAGGATGGAGTTCGGGATTGCCCTACCCCAGACTCATAACCCCGGCCCCTCGGAGGATATGTTGGCCAACGTTTTATTTACGTTGTGGTATTTATGGAAAGCAAGAAATGACTATCGAGAGAAAATCTTGGTCTTCTTTTCGTGTACGCAGCGGCGCAGCGCACCTTGACAACCATATGCGTGCACCGCAAGATCATGATCAAAGAACCAACGTAACAAAGAAAAACCGAACCAACCATGTCCCAATCCAAGGGCAAAGAGCCTTGCGGCCGGTAACACAACACTTAGAGCCACCCAACAATGTCAACAATTCCAACCCGTACCACAACATGATGGACTTACTCCCACACCACATTCCCAAGGTATGAGTACTTCTTTTTTACGGTGTCAAGGTCAAGATTCCATGGAGCACAGGTACATCATAAGATCCCCGATGATCTCCCCGAGTCGTGCTTTGTGGATGCCTCCACCACCCCGGATCAAAGTCACTAGCAACCTAGAAGAGCAGTGGCTAGGTATATTCATTGTTAATGTGCGTACAGCCGGCTAACTCAATCTTCATCGGGGCAACATTGGAAGAGGCATACTCGGTCGTATCTAGAATCACCGCGCTAGCACTTGCAAATGGCTCTACTCAAGCAACTTGATTGCGTGGACGTCTTCTTCCTATCCGACTGCAGCCAACTTGTGGAGTTCCTCAACTCTGGCGATCATAATCACCCGCCAGATTGGCGAATGAAGCATTTCACGCAGGCTTTCGACATCTCCACGCAAAACATGAGTCCAAGGGTCTACAAGATAGATAGAGAGCATAATGCCACTGCTAATGCCTTGGCTAAGCTAGCTTTTTCTCGCGCCTGAGATTCAATCCCAATCTTATGCTCCGTGTTGCTCATATGAGGCCCATTGTCAACAGTGCCCTCTGATGAGGGCACTGAACTCGTATCCCTTACTTCGGTAAGGGTTTTAGCAGCTTCTTGCTGCTAATTAATGCATTTCGGCTTGTTGTCAAAAAAAAAAAGGATACATGACACGTGGGTTGTAACCTTTCCGGTGTGCAGTTCGATTGAAAAAAAAATAAAACCGTATGGAGTGCAGCGGCCCCTCATGTAGTGCTAGAACATTCTATACTACCGCCCCCTTTTTTTTTTAAAAAAAAAGAGCTTTGTTGTTTATTGCCTTTGCTCATTGATCACTAGCTACGTGTTATGCTATCCTACTAACTCTTTGATCCTGGTGAAAGGTATCTACATTGGACCCGTTAAAACTTAGACTCAGATCACTCTTCAGACTACAGTATCGAGTTATATAAATAGTAGTGGATTGAGTTTCATGAACAATACTAGTATCTGTTACTGACATGAACAGCAAACCCGATAATGGACAACGATGGAGCCAGCACCCGGGCTACCCAGGCTCAAGCCCCACCTACGCATGCCAAACATGTGGACCACCTCTAAGCTCTCCTTTAAATTTTGTGTCTAATTATAGAGATTAGGAGGTGCTAAGCTTTATTAGGAAGGGCTAAGCCCCACCTAAATTTTTTCCTAGCTTCATCCCTCGTAAGGACCCTTTAGCGATAGCAATATTGGGTACTCACAGTAGCGGATTTAGTAACACGTCCACACGAAAATGCTATGGGCACCCGATAAACATATAGGAACAAGTCAAACTCTATTTCCATGCACCTAAAAAATTCCAAAAAAAAACTAAATAAACTACATAAAACCCCGACTCTACCAAACCTCAAGCTCTTACATTCCAGTTCATTAATCCAATTTCAATAATTATTCCTAAGTTATAATCCCCATAATAAACCCTACTAACTCCAAATTGCATGTTAGTCTCCAAGTTTTTACCCCATCCTCCAACACAACTAAATATTATGTTTGCATAATAATTGACTTAAGTCATTGCATATCCTAGACGTTGTCAATCTCCTCCCCCCGCACGAAGCGTGGGGCTACACATGCTAGTTGTTTTGTGTTCCGATTTTTTGGCTACAATCGTTGTGCACCAAAGCATACTTGACAGACTCCTTCATAGGGGCAATTTGGTAACTTTGTACATGTAACACCCTAGGTGTTACTTACCGCTAAGTCATGGTTTGGAAAAAAATTAAGTTTATTTTATGTTTTTTGATCTTATGTGTGTTGTTGAGTGAGGGTTGGATAGTATAGGTTGGGAATCTGAAGTTTGAATCAAATTCAAATTTGAATTGAACTCAAAAAACCCTAAATTCCATTCTTTCTTTTACCCCCTTTTCTTTTTATTCAAAATTTATAAAGAATTTGGGTATGGTTATTAAAGCAAATTTGTAGAGTTTTCAAAGTTGAACAAAGTTGGTATTTTGAGTTTTCAAAGTTTAGTTCAAAAATTTAGAGTAATTTTGAAAATACCAAAATTAGGGTTTTGTCCCTTTTGATTTAAAAACCATATTTCAAAAATCTAAGTAAAATTTGCAAAAACTTCCAAAAGCTAGTTTGTAGATCTTGAAAAATTAGCCTAAGTCACTTTTTGAATTTTTCGAGTTCAGTTCAAATTTGGGGAGAATTTGACGAAATTCGAAAAGGTTAGATTTTAGGTGCTACAAAGAAATGGGATTTCCCTGTTCTCCTCCATGCCGGGCTGCCGCGGCGACCGCCGGCCGTGGCGTCTCGGCCAAGGCGCTGGCGCGTGCCCCTGCCACCGCAACGCCTTCGTGAATGCCCCCGCCACGCCCCCGTCCTCTTCCTTCTCCATTTATGACGACGAGGCCGCCGCCCTTCTTCTTTTTTTTCTTCCGGCCCGCCCGGAGTCGTTGTCGCCCCCCGCCGAAATTCGCCGCCGTTGATCACCAATTCATCCAACCAACTACACCAACGTCTTCGCCACTTCCCTAAGCCCGACACCCGGGGTATAAGCCCTCCCGCCGCGCCGCGACGCGCGTTAGCGGTCGCCTTCCCCGCGGGTCGCGGCGCCGCCGCCGCGCACCACCCGCCGTCGCCGTCTCGGTGAGTCTCGTGGCAAAACCATCTAGAGAGCTCTAGCGGCGCCTTGAGATCGTGGTCGTGATGCGCCTAAGAATTTGTGTTTGCCCTTACAGGGACACGCCGAACGCCCCTTTGTTGCCGCCGAAAACGCCCGCCCGTTGCCGCGCCGCCGCCGCGCCGACCTCGCCCGCCCCTCGTCTCCGCCCAAACCGGCCGCGGCGCACCGCAACCGGTGAGCCTCCCGCCGCACTCGCGCCGTCCGTTGGGTCGTAGCCGCGCCGTAGCCATGCCGGAACGCCGGAGTCGGGCGAAGCTTTACCTTGCCGCCCCGGCCGCGCGGGCGGAGTTCACTAGAGAATCGGTTAGTGTCGATTAAGTAGGGTGCGGGTCCCTCGAGCATGCCGATCGTGATGGCATGCTTGTTGTCGTCGGAAACACCGACGAGCGGCCTCTCGCCGCTTGCCGCGCCCGCCCGATCGCCATGGTCGCCGGCAAGGGTGCCGCGCGTGCTTTAGGGTTTAGGTTTGGGGTGCCATGGGATGCGCGGGTTGTGGGGAGCACGAGCTAAGTCTCGCCGCCGGGCGAGGTCGCCGCGCGGGCGAAAACGCCGGCCAACCGCCGGCCGCCGCCGGTCGGGCCGGGCTGGGCGGGCCGACGGGGCGGCCTCGCATCTGTAGCAAAGAAGGCCGGGCCACACAAAGGCCGGGGGCGGGATGATGGGTCGGTTTCAGTCCGGTGATCGGTTTTGTTTTAAAAATCGATTTATCAATTTCCTTTATTTTGAATAGTGCTGATTCTTTCAAAATTCATAGAAATTTGAAAATAGCTCCTTAAATTCTGAAAATTTTTGTAGAACCTTCCTAGGAGTATATCTACCCATGAAAAATTTGAAACTTAGATTTTGAGTAGTTCTTGCATGTTTTAAAATTACAAATTTTAATTGAAAATGCATCTTCCATGATTTTTAGAAAATAAAATATTTATTCAAAAATCATGAAAATTTATTTGGTACTGTTTTATGATGTGTTCTACTTGTATAAAAAGTTTGGAGTCGTTTTGACATGTTTAAATTATTTTCTATCTTAAGCTCTATTATTTCATGTGGGTTATAAGTTGTTTAGTGTCAAATAATTTAGGTTTTTGTGTGACTTTTGGGGTTGTTTTGTGAATCTTGGATCATACCATAATCAAGTGGTCCTTGAGAACTCCTTAGGCAATGGTGATGATATCTTGTAGAGTAATCCAACAAGTTGGTTTTGTTGGGTTGCAACTTTATCGTGAAAGAAAGTTGTACTCAAGTGTTTATTATTTCATGCATCATCAAGCATCATGTTTACCATTCCATCACGCTAAAGCATGCATCATCATCTACGTGTAGAGTATACGAGAGTGAGTCGGATCGTGTTGATGAAGCTTTTGGAGAAGGTGTTGATATGGTTCGCGATGATCAAGCTTCGTAGAAGATCCGTCTGTCGATAAGGATGATGTCAAGTTTGACTTCGACAATCTTTTCTACAGGATCCGACTTTCCCTCGTAATACGTGCAAGCCCCCGAGCATAAACCTTCTCTCGTTTTATAAATACTTTAATCACCTTAAGTCTAGTGTAATGTGCACTAAGTTAGTAGGAGTTGGTTGATACCGTTGTTGCATGATTACCTTGATCTACGCTATTCCGCATTTATCCCACTAGTATGTGTAGGTCGATCTCTTGTGCTTAGTAATGCCTAGACTTCGGTAGAAGTCGAGTGATGGTTTCATCATTCGCGAGATATAGGTTTTATCTTTGTTCCTCCCGGCTATGGAAAAAAGAGAACACCCTAATGGTGGTTCATGAGAATAAATATGGTAGTGATGAATTTGAGATCGGACGGGACGTAGGTTGAAAGCCGGGCGGGATACCTAGCCGTGCTTGTCCCGTGTTGGTCGCTTAAGGACCGCCCGTTGTTTGATTGTTAAGTTCGGGACTTTTGAACGCAAGTTGCGCCCGAGGCCATTTGGGTCAATGGCACGCCTCGACCGGGGGCCACCCCTGTGTCGATTTAAACTAATCGCCACATGCCCCCAGAAGCCCGATCTCCGGGCGTGCCAAATCGAACGGACAAATCACAAGACCGGGAGTGGAGAGATGGCGGGAGTAGCATGTACCCATCCTATGGGTCAAACCGTCATTAGGACGGGGTAGGAGGTGGAGTAATCGTGTTTCTCGGTGGCGATGGACCCAGTCCCCGCTTTTGGACGAACCGAGTGAGGGTTGATATATGCAAGCTTAAGTGCTACATATGTCGTGGTGGTTAGGGATCCCCACTGGGTATTAATCGGTTCATAAATCGCCGTTGTTTCTGGATATGGAGACCCGTTCTTCTCGCCCATTCATCGTAGTAATTGAAGAAACAAGGTTACTCATGGTTATGAAAGAAAAAGAGATGCGTAGATAAGTTGAGATGTGTTGCTTAAAAGTGTTTGAGATAGAACAAAGGTGCAAATCTAGCTTTATTTATGCTCCAATAAAATTTATGCTAAAAATATTGAAAGTAAGGATCCACTTGTAGTAAGCTTTTCTCAAGAAACTCCCTTCTCTAGCTCTACTTCCCTTAAGCCAAAGATATCCTTGGAGTCTTTTTTTTTTGTCGGGTAAGTCTTTATTGAGTACATTGTGTACTCGTGGTTTGTTAACCCTTGTTGCGGTGCCGACTCTTGTTTGCTAACCAAGGTTGTGCTCTGGTGGGCTCGACATGACTTGGATGTCTCCTATAGTTAAACTCATCTTCCACAAATTAAGTTAAGTTTACTCAAATGTAACTTACTCACAATTGTAAAATTAATGTTATTATTCTTCAAGCACTCGACCGTATTTTTGTAACAAATGTTGTAATGTTGTAGCTACTCCCTTTGTTGATTTTGAGGTATGAGTGGTGTAATCGGGTTTCCGGCGACACCCGACAAAGCTTTTAAGTTATTGGGTGCATCCGACAATTTGTCAGAGGTCTTTGGGACAAAGACAGGTGCGGTGGGCCCGGTAATTAGGAGGTTCTGTCACAAGACATCTACTAATTTACTCTCTCAACTTAAATGTTGAGTTATTTGTGGACGGAAGGAGTACATGTTTAGGTGATACTCGCCTCGGTCCACTAATAAGTTCATGTTTGCAGTTTTAAAATTTATCCATGAATAAAAGGATACATAGCACTTGGTCGTCGTAGTGGTAGGCTGTAACCTTTCTGTTGGTATGCAGTTCGATTTAAAAAAATTGAAAACCGCATGGAGTGCAGCGTCCTCTTTTGTAGTGCTAGAACATTTATAGGAGCAATTTTGTAGCCAAATTAATGGTGCACTCTGGTGCCATCGCTTCCCGCCTCGCCACGCTTATGTAACGAATACTTGGTGTACCCTGTTTACAACCCCCCACCCCCCCTCTCCCTGCAGTACTATGATTAACTCATTTCGGCCACTGGCCTTGTACCAAAACCCTCTGGTGCACGACACTGTCCATCAGCGGCTTGCCGGAATCAATGGAAAATTATTCAAGTGCCCCCGTGATTGCCTAAAAAAATTAATGGTGCACTTGCATAGGCGCACTGCACTCATTCACTTGATGATCTTAAGTTTTCAGCTCCATTTCCGTTAAATTTTTGCCACATTTGTTCGTTTCGGTACGTATATTTCCATTTCGTTTGTTTCGAAAAAAATTGAAAAATAATGGGAAAAATAGGAGTGGAAGAAGCGTTTTTCCGCTCGTTTTTCTACTACTGAAGATGCTCTTAGGCATAGCAACAAAATTTGTTTGATTTTTTTTAAAAAAATAGAAAGCAAAATTTGCTATTGGTGGACCATTCCTCCGTTCCCTCGCCATAGGCGGATTGACCGCGCCTCCTCGATTCCTCTAAACCCCTCCTCTCCCCGCCGCCGCCGGCGCGCCGACATGGCCGTCCACCACCTCCTGCGCCGCGGGGTCTCCGGCGGCTCCCAGCTCCACCCTCTCCGCGGCCTCTTCCTCGCCTCCCAGGTACCGGCGGCTCCTCCCTCCGCCCTCACTCACTCCCCCTCGCCGTCACACCGATCCTTGATTTCGTGCTTCCTATCTGTTTCTTTCCCGGCGGCGCAGGAGCTCGGGCGGCGTCCGTTGAGCTCGGCAGCGGCGGGAGATGCAGTGGCCGATCTGAGGAGCGCGCGGGAGGACGTCAGGCAGCTGCTCAAGGCCACCTCCTGCCATCCCATCCTGGTACGGTAGTTCTTTCTCCTCGTGCCGAGGTTAGCTCCCTGCGGTTGGAGCAGACAAGTGATTGTACTGTGGGATCTTGGTTATTCATCTACCCAACCCACCCAGAGATTTTGCATCTCTCCAAAGTCTCTCTCATGTCTTGTGCAGTTCATGAGCTAATACTCTGTAACCTTTTGTTTTGGGTATTAAGGAAGGAACTCGTGCAATTTAGTTGGCCACATATATTTACTCGGCTGACCACACATCAGTTTATGCAACAGAACTAGGTTTGGGAGATGAATTAGTGCCCCAGATGCACTGTTTCTCTCTGTTTATGCTAGATCAATTTTGGTCTCTTTGTTTTACTGTTTTCCTCTTCACGGTCCAGCATTAGTTGATTCAGCCTCCGGATTTCTTAGCTATGACTTATGCAATGAGTTATACTTTTGTTCAGGTTCGATTAGGTTGGCACGATGCTGGTACCTATGACAAGAACATTACTGAGTGGCCCAAGTGCGGTGGAGCTAATGGTAGCTTGAGATTTGAAGTCGAGTTAAAGCATGGGGCCAATGCTGGTAATGCTTGTTCTCAATCGATCATCCGTGAACTTCATGATGATTGGCTACTCTTACATTTAGTTTCATGACATTGACAGGTCTTGTGAATGCTCTGAAGCTGATCCAACCGATCAAGGACAAGTTTTCAGGTGTTACCTATGCAGATCTGTTTCAGCTTGCCAGCGCCACAGCCATCGAGGTCCCTTAAAATCACTCCAGCTTACTGATTAAGTGATGGTCATTCATAAATTGCTTGCTTCTTGTTTATGATGACTGCCTGACTGGTTGGTCCGGTTTCTTTCATTTCAGGAAGCAGGTGGCCCCAAAATTCCCATGATTTATGGAAGGGTCGACGTTACTGCCCCTGAACAATGCCCACCGGAGGGGAGGCTTCCTGGTCAGTAATAATGAATTTTTCACTGATCTTAACTCATGCCAATTTAGGTTGAATCTGGCTCAGAATCCAAGAACCTAGAACATTGGGTTGTTCCAATAGTTTCATTTGATTTTAATCCAAGCATACTGTTGCAATCATTGCTTAGTGATCGAAACACCAAATCAGTCTGATTCATTAACCTTGTATGGTCGTGCTCAGAGTTCCACCACATAGCAAACTTTTAGTTAATTCCCTGATCAAAACTTTGATAAAACCATCTCTTATCAGATCATTATCATATTTAAACACACAGATGACTTGTATTTGCTTGCTTAGTTGTTCGTAAAAGTTTGGCATGTTAGTGCACTGGCAGCTCAACAGATAAGTATTACCAAAGTTTATGATCCATGTCACAGAAAATATACTTTGTCCTGTCCTGGTCATGGGCATCATGCACTTTAATATAAGACATCCAATCAGATTTATAATACCTAATGTTTATTTTCCTGCAAGGTGCTAATTTGGCACACCAAAAATTAAGGGTTTAGGGTTAAATTCAAACAAAATACTGATGCAATATTGCAAGTAGAGGATGTAAATACAGTCCTGGATAACTTTTAATGGTATCCCTTTTTCATTCCAACGGTGTTTGTTAGGTTATCTGTAGTGCCTCCAAATCCAACTTTGAGATGCTTAGGACAGATTAATCTATATTCTTTTTGGAATTTAATTAGTAATATTTGAAGGTAGAAACAAGCTAAAGTTATAAAACTGGGTTATATGATCTATAAAGCATAAGTATTTTTAAAGAATCACCTTTGTGGGAACTACAGTCTGGTCAAATCAAATGGCTAAACATGCAGAGTGCACAAGGTAAATTGTTTCAAGTTTCCCATCTTACAATGTAACAAAATATTGAGAAGCTGCGCTACCTAGAATAGAATCATGTTCATACAGTTGTCTTATGGTCATAGAATTAAAAATGTCACCAAGACGTTGTCTTCCTAAGCATTGCAATGTTTCCAAACACCCCTATCCAGTGGTTCCTGATTGATCTCTGCATGTGCCATATAATTATTTAAGTTGACAGTTTAACACTCTATACTGCTTGCTACTTTGATGTACAGTGGTTTATTTCTATACAGAAGATGTTATTCCAAGGTTACTCATATTTCTATTTTCTCACCCATTCAGCTGCTGGCCCACCTTCACCTGCGGAACATTTGCGTGAAGTGTTTTACAGAATGGGCCTGAATGACAAGGTGTGAACTGAATGCTGTATTTGCATTAGACTCGGCTCGGCATAATTCTATATTTGCTAGTTACAACTATTTTGCGTTCTGTAGGAAATTGTTGCACTGTCAGGAGCTCATACACTTGGACGTGCAAGACCAGAGCGTAGTGGCTGGGGTAAACCAGAAACAAAGTACACTGTATGTAACCTACAACTTTAATCATGCATTGTCCTTTTTTAAGTTATTGCATTTGCATGCCTGTCCTTCATAATTTACTTATTATATTAGACAGTGAAATGTGAGTGTAACCTATATTTTCTGTTTGCACTAGACTGCTAGTTAATTTCTTGTTTGGATTTGTCATACTGATTGGTTCTTGCTTATACGCTTTCTGGGTGGACACCATGTTTGATTACTTGTCCGTGCTTCTCTCTGATAAGACGTTCTTGTTTGCTGAATGGTGATGGAATGATTTTATCTCACTCTTTTGTTAATTGTTCTTTTGTTTGATATGCCAGAAAGATGGGCCTGGTGCACCTGGGGGGCAATCTTGGACATCTCAATGGCTCAAGTTTGACAACAGCTATTTCAAGGTATTGTCCATAACCCTGTTTTCATATCGTCCGATAAGTTGCGATTAATCGCGATTAATCGTCCATATCGTAACTGCGTGCTCGATAAGGCCGTTCGATCAGTTTTGTTCGATCAGAACGATTAGTCGTCCGATTAGGACGATAAATCACGATTTATCGTCCGATAAGTTAAGCCGGACGATAAGTTGTGCTGGTATGTTAGGAACTTAGGATTCCAGGAACTCAGCCCAAGGCCCAGTGGCCCACTAGGGTAAGAGAAAGAGTGAGTGAGGGAGTGACTAGTGAGTGAGGGAGTGACTGAGAACCCTGCCCTCCACTTTCCAGTTCCCACTTGAGTTGCAGTTATAGGTAAGTGGCCAAATCACATATATTTACATCATATATGTATAGTTTATACAAGGTCGATAAGGTCATCAGGCATCAGGACGATAAATTTGTCCGATCAGCCGATCAGACCGATCAGGCCGATTAATCGTCCGATAAGGACGACTAATCATCCTTATCGTCCTTATCGGTGGTCTTACGACTAGGAACGATAATACGATATGAAAACAGGGGTCCATAAGTTTCCTATAGAATTACCTTCAAATGCTTCAATCATGTAGCTTTAACATAACGAAAACATGGGCATAACAATTCAGGATATCAAAGAAAGACGGGATGAAGACCTCCTAGTTCTGCCTACTGATGCTGTGCTGTTTGAGGATTCCTCATTCAAGGTTAGTGAAGGTTCTCATGTTGCAAAAACTGCCCACATGTAGTTTTTCTCTGGACCAAGTCTCATCGTGGCTTTTCATACTTGAAGATCTATGCTGAAAAATACGCCAAGGATCAGGATGCATTTTTCGAGGACTACGCTGAAGCTCATGCCAAATTAAGCAATCTTGGTGCGAAGTTTGACCCGCCAAAGGTAATGGGATTCAGGACACTTTCCATTCTTGAGAGGTTCTCAGGTCATCTAACATTTTTTTTCATTGAAATGTTTGCAGGGTATCTCACTTGAGTAGATGTGGATGAAGGTGACTCCACAGGACAGAGGGTCATTTTCCTTTGCATGACCATTTTCGTGGCTTTTGCATGGAGAACTTATTCGAGTTCATTTGACAGCTCCACAGATTGGATTCACTGATTAAAGGAAGTTTTTGTGCTCTGCATGCTCTATTTGTGTAGCATGCTACACTATGAATAAAGCAGCACTGGCCATTTCAGGATAAATATTTATTACACTAACCTACGTTTACCTTTGGTACTGCATTCAGCTTACCAAATATTTATTACACTAACCTACGTTTACCTTTGGTACTGCATTCAGCTTACCAAATGATCATGTTCCCACCAAATTGAACCAAATTTTGTTCTTTCGTGTGACCTGTTTCGTCATTTATGCTAGGTTACATGTGCTATACCTATGGTACTCGAACTCGAGTTTTCATTGATAACATGTATCTTCGGCAGACTAGTATGCTACTCTGAATGTGCTAACTCTCCTTCAGCATACCCTCCCCATAGCATACACTGGCATTGGAGGGGTTTTAATCCTGTATAGTTTATGCAATATTACTAAATCTGGCAAACAGTATCGGTTCGCCACTAAAATATGAATCATTCTCTTTGACAGCACGGGGGTTGCAATCAACGTGGATTTAGTAACCGTGCAAGGGGGAAAAAATGACTCGGACCTGGCAAATAGCATCGGCTCACCACTTCAATACGAATCATTCTCTGACCGCACTACGGCTGCGAAACGACGTGGATTTAGGAAATGTGCAAGGGGAAAAACGACTCGGAAAATCATGTAGTAACAATGGAGTACTACATTAAGACATGGGGCCAATCATTCTCTGACAGCACTGGTTACAAAACCGACTGGAACTGAAGGGGAAAGGACTCGGGAAACCATAAAGCAATAACATACATTAAGACATAGGAATACTTAACATTTACAACTACAAGGGTACAGCAAGATGTCACTTTAGATGACCAATGATTTTATTACAGCATGAAACACTCTACCTGAAGTCCTAGCCTACCAAGCTACTGCTAAATTTTGGGCTGACCTACTGCCTAACCTGAAGAGAATTGAGCTTCTTATTTGTCTCCCCAAACTTTTCCTTTAGGCGCTTGATCTGAATCCAGTGAAACAAAACTAGTTATTCCCAACGATCTTAATTCTTAACATGATAAGCACTTAAAACTGTAGTTCTTTTTTTTATATAGAAAGACGTACCCGCTTCAGTTCAATCTCCAGCTCTCGCTTCTTCTGCCCAAGTGACTGGCGCAGCTGAGTGACATCAAAGGTGCTATCAAGTTCCTCTTCAAAAGCTGATTCAATGTCTTGTCTTAGAAGCGCTGGTAATTTGTCAACAATCGGCATGAGGAGAAAGCAATTGAACTGCAATTTCATGATGAGCCAAAGCATTATTAGTAAGAAATATCTGGTGGGCTAGTGCATAACAAGTTTTTTTGAATGAGGGAGACCTTCAGTTCAGTGGTGACAAGAAAATGTTCTTTGATTCCATGAAAAATCTGGTGAACCAGCGCATAAACAAGTCTTTCAGATGAGGGCACCAGTCGTCTGTTCCAGAGTGTGCTATCCAATAGATCTACCAGCCTTGTCTCTGGTACAGATGGATTTGTGTCTGAAGAATGGTTTGACTTCGAGTCAGCCTTTGCCCTATCCTGTTTGTTGTCATTCAACCCAGAAAACTGCTCGCTCAGTGTATTTACTGATAGTTGCTCCGGTGCAACAAATGAATCAAGGAAGTGTCTCAATCCAGCACGGTTCTGCATCCAATAGAGCGAAACATCACACATGCTGACAGCACATATTTAAAATTCCTGAGGTGTAAAAATTGCACCTTGTTGTGAAGGGACCAAGTGACATAACGAGTGGTACTCTCCAAATCTTCCATACACCTGCATTAGAAATAGAAATCTATATTACCCATGTAACAATGAACACAGCTTATAGTAGCAGTTATGTCTAAGGAGAAAGAAGCGAGCATGAAACAATAGCTAACACATTAACAGTAAATATCTCTTAACAGCTGCATCTATAAGGTCTTGTTTGTTTTAGCTTGCAGATTGTGGAGGGATTTCAGGTTGTTACAATTACAATCTGCAAGCAACGGGGAGGCAGATTGTAACAAACTGCGAGCTAAAACAAACAAGGTATAGTTTTATTTTACTAATCCACTTAACTGAAAAACACAAACCCTTCAAATCACTTATTAAAAAATGTTCAGGGACACAGGATTTGACATCAACAGATCAAACAGAGGTAAGATGTATGATGGTACTAAACTAAGAATTGGGATATCCACATTCCACCATTTACACTTCATTGATGAATACAGTTCTTTGTTTCTTTCCATTGTGACAAACTCAAAACAGCCTTCAATAGAGATAATCACTAGACCAAATAACTCCATTGTTCCATAAATGTTGTGAAATAAAATGACTAGCATTCTAACTAGCCAACTCCCTGCCCATCATCAAGACCATATGTTGAGAAGGATCCATACACTTTTTTCATCAAATATTATATACATTCAATCTTAAAGTGTACCTGTTTTTATCTTTTTTTTTTTTTCAATTTGAATGGAAACTGGAAAGTGATAGCTGACAAGCATAACTGAGTAAATGAGTGAAAAATGTATTACACTTCATAGATAATGCCAAATAGCGAACCTATATTTTTTAAAAAGGTGATCCATAGATAGAACAATAACTGTTGACAACAAGAAATGTTAGAGGAGGTGTCTGCAGTTTCAACTCAAAGATGCAAGATGTATGAGCATTGCCTTTGCAAATGAATTGTATTTTGACTAGATTGCACACAAACAAATAAACAAGAAATCCATCCATATGTATCAAAATCGGAAGGCTACTACCTTTGACGACATGATTGCTCAGTGGACTCAGCAAACCTAGTGAATGCTTCCTGGACACGCCTCACAAGCACTTCATGGCTACTAAAGTGCTCACCATCTTTCTGCAGAGTCCCATCAGAGTAATTTTTTTTTTAAAAAAAAGGCAAAGAAAAATCATGTCGTTTGAATAACTCAAGGGCAAATCAGTACCTCCAGCAAATAAACAGAGATTGGGATCAGCCTCTTCAGTATGTACAAAAGCCTAAAACCCAACTGTGTTAAGATTAAGTAACAGTTATCATTCAGAAACATAGTAATCAAATCAAGATCAAAAACCTATCAAACCACTACAAAATAGTTGAACTGTTTAATTATTTTGTTGATCATGCTATTGCTACCACTATCTAATGATATCACATGGTTTAGAAAGGGAATGTCTTGCACAAGAAGCCCAAAGAAAAAGATGCATCTATCATGAAAAAGACTGTTGCAGGTTTCGAAACCATAATCACACAAAGTATGACAAATATATCTGGAAATGGAACATGACGAAATCCAAAGGGCAGATAAAAAATGAGCCCAAACTTGAAGCAAGCTGACCAACCTGATGAAGGAATGGCTCAAATGTGTCACGTGCTTTTGCCACGGCAATTACACAAGCAGTCCTAACAAAACCAGTCAACGTTCAGAATGAAGAAAATATGCACAGTGCAACTATATTATTTCTGAATGAAATGTACTTATTTATATTCAATTAAAGAAAACTAAGTAACGGCTGTATGGTTCTAAAAGCTCAGCATTTATATAAGGGTGCCATCTTTAAAATAAAGAAACCACAAAAGAACTGAAAAAAGAAAGAATAGTAGAACGAAGGACAGATACAACTTTAATTAACAACACTGACATTGCATTTTGGGTTTTGATGCAATTTCTTGTCAATATAATAATCCTACCGTTATCATGAGCCTAGAATATCCTATTCAATGTTTGCAGATTTAAATCTAAACCACTGATGTGATTTTAACTCAATGTGATCATAGGAATGTAGGATCCTAGGATCCATATCATGGTGATAACACTAAGAAAGAGAGTACCTGGAGTAGTTTGTCCCATCATGAATATCCTCAACACCACAAGCATTGACAATTTCCTCCCTTGTTATTGGAGGGCACCTGATACTGCCAACTACCAGACGAAATTCAGCCATTGCCCGATGGTATTGTGCACCACCATAAAGACGCATGCCACCATTCTGCAAAAAGGACATTTAAAACAGTTGATAAATGGATTAAAAGTGCACTTAATATAATTGTAATTTGTATTAGATTCGTAGCCAAGGTAGTAGTACATGGGGTCAACTACTCAAGTAGCTGAAATCAGAGTGGCACTCCTAAGTACTAATTGATTAAGAGTAGCAGTGTGAATCTTTAGTGCCATTAAAAAAATTACTTACTGGCATCATCTTGTTTGGGAGCTGGAAATTCTCACTTCCAGTAAATGTTCCTCCATTAATCCTCTCGTTAACTAAAGTTTCTCCTGTGGACCAACAGTTTAAATAAGTCACCACAAAGCAGAATGTAGCAAGAACCTCAAGACCTCCATAAAATAAATCGCAGGAGATTAAACACTCACCAAATTTATCAGGAGGTGCCACCACCATGCCTTTCAATAGCAAAGATAACTGAAATGAAATAATCCAGCATTAATTTTAAGTCTGTCTCGAACAGCTTTTATTTCTGAATACAATATTCAAAGACAACTCGTGGGATCAAATGCTGTAGTGCAAAAAGATTGCACCATCTAAGTACTAATGTAGTATATTCCTTATAATATGTGGAACAAGCACCTTGGTCAAAAATGAGTCATGGAATAGCTGAGCTTTCTCCTTCAGTTTGGCTTCGTCCAGATCACTGTTCAGATATAGGATGTCAACATAAATAATACATCTGAAATATTATGATGAACATGTAAAGTTGGGCGTATGGGGAAGAACGTAACCCAGCCTTCCATCAAAGCTTTGAGCTTCAGAAACACCGCATAACCCACTACAAGGATCCACTTTATAGAACAGGGTAATCAACAAGAAATCTAAAACATCACCTGAGTTCATGACTGATTTCACGCAATTTACTTGTTGTATTTCGATGTTGCTTCTCAAGATGTGGAATGATTAATGGAACACTCTCAATATACCTTTGAGTAACAGAAACAACATTTGTATCATTCAAAAGAAAGATATGAGAATGACAGAAGACATTATGTTGTACAGTTAATACACCAGTACCTCTTCTGCAGCAACTCTTCCAAATATAATCTTAAGTTACCCACTCCAATTCTATCTTTCTCCTTGGTTGTAAGTGACCTTCCTAACTTGTCTTCAATAGATGCAATATCTTCCAACTCTCTTGATAAGATGGCCTACATGATGACACGATTAAAAAACATTAGAGGCAGTGTGGAAAAGTTTCCTGCTTACATTACACACACATAAGAGAAAAGGCTCAAATTTGGATATCTAGCAAGAGCAACACTGGCAAAAAAAAAGCTGCACTGAAACACAGTCATTGTGTTCTGTAAAGCATTTCAGTTAGAACATAACCTAAAAGCACTTCTGTCATGGGGTCAGGCAGCCGCCTGGGGAAGAATATTAGTGTGAAAGGTCCAATATAGTGTGAATGGTCTAGGTAGTGTGAAAGGTCCAGTGGATTCAATGGCAGCTAGATGCCTAGGCAAGAGAAGAGAGTTATTGAGAGGAGGCTAGAGAAGTTGAAGGGCTGGGCGCCAGCTAGGGGATAGAGGGCTGGGCGCCAGCCCCCTCTATTTATATCCATGTAACCAGCTCTGATAAATCAAGAAAGAAGAAAGAAGTTATCTCTAAACTCTCATCCCCTCTAATCCTAATCTCACCCCACTGCTGTGGTAGTCAGGCAAAAGCCCTGGCACCACCATTACCTTCCTCAAGCTATGAACTAAGAAGCCATGGCCTTCCTACCATGTGTGTTATCCTCCCTATCCACCATATGAACTAAGGTTCATAACAACTTCTCTTTCTTTCTATGTTATTCCATTCCATCTGAATATATTGTGTTTAGGATTTCAGTACTCAAACTCTGTTGATTTTTTAATGAAAAACTGTGGGGAAGTTCAGCACAGTATTGTTATAAAATAAAGGTGGTTATGTACATACAGCAAGGTTAAATTGCAAACTAGTAACATGATGTAATTATAATGTAGCCCCTGGAAACAATAACGTTCATTATACTTTATGAGACAGTATTTTCACAATATAATACCTTTGAAACTTTTCACTGACTAACATATTACTATGAAAGTTGATTGTTAAAATTCATTATTGTTGATAGTGTTGTTAAAAAAAGGCAATATACATGAAAGGGGTACAGCATTACATTTGATCCTACAAATATGAATTGTAGATCCAATAGTAGCACACATTTCAGACATAATAGAAGCGTTGTCAATTACATTCTTAAATCTAAACCCCACAGGAAGTACAAACCTATCGTAGTCACAAGTTATTCCTAGAATAGACTTTACCCTACAGAAATGGATAGAAATATAGGCACATCCGCACATACTATTGTAGTGGCACCTCGAAGTGGAGTCTAAGATTCAAAAGTCAAAGCAAGCATGTCTTTTATATTTGAGTTAAAAAATCAATATGTAACTAAAAGCATAAAAAGTACTCCCTTCTTTTTTTTTTTAAGGCATGGTATGACCCCATGCGGTCAGAGATGGCACATTTTGACCATTATATGTTTATTCTCAAATGCAGTAAAGCTGTGTATCAGTTTATCAAGAAGAAAAGTAGTAGTACATTAACCATTGATATATCAAATGTTGTATGCTCATGAATACGAATTTGACATTATGGCTATGTTTTCAAATATAAATCGAATTGTGTCAAATTTCTATGGTATAATCTACAAATTCTTAGATTAAATGCTAAACAAAGTTTAACAAGTTTGAATCTTAGGTTCTGTGCAAACCTTACAAAATGAAAATGATGGAGCCTGTGGCTTCCATGTGTAAATTGAGTCCCTAAAATGCTATTAAGAACTACATGTTTTCAGTTAGTTGTAATCCTCTTTAAGGGATTCACATCATACTGAGTTACACATTCACTCTTGAGTTGAACCACATTGTCTCTCAGGTACATAATGAAACCAGGTGGTCAGTTGCTTTGTTGGTACAGAAGGATAAAATTCAGAATCTGCTTAAGAGTTCAAGCATGTTTATACAGTAGACAATTCGACATAGGAGGAAGAACAAAAAAAGGGCACACCCAGTGCCAGAGGCTCCCACATGAGCGGGGGTCTGGGGAAGGGAAAAACTGAGGCAAGCCTTCTCCCCGCAAAATCTGCGGGGAGGATGCTTCAAACTCACTGGTGACTCAGTGAGACAGCTTGCACCAGGCCTGCCCTTCATAGGAGGAAGAACAAAGCTCTATAGAATTTAGATGGTACTGGCTATACCTTCTTAAACTCTTCATTTGATCTGAACACAGCTTCATGGCAAGAACCAACTCTACCAGAAGGTACTGATGTGAAAAAAGGAGAATCTCCCAATAAGGAAACATCTAGCACACAAGTTGGTGGGTGAAGAAACACTTCAACGTCAGAGGGGCGGGCAAATTGTGGTATTTTAGTGTCCAGTTTTGTGGAGACTAGAACAGTCCTGGCGAGATCAGGATCAACCTGCAGTACCAAAAGGAAAAAAAAGAAAAACTCTGTTTAGTGGAAACATTTTATCAGTTGCAGAAGGGTTGTGATAGGTCAAGCTCTTATTGAAGGTCTAGAAGTCCAGAAAGTGATTGTCTTTTCATTATGTATGGAAACCCAATAAGCTATGACTATAACTGGTGAAAACATGCAAATGTTTATTCTTAGAGGAATTAGGCATATAAAAAAAGATTATTTCAAAAGAACCTGCATCACTACTCTCCGTGTAGTTGCATTACTCCAATCACTACAATCTTCAAGGCATAGTATAATGGTCTCTTTATGCTGGATTTTAGCACGAACAAGGCTCTCAACAGCAGAAGCCTGACTCTGCAAGTCACAAGATTGCCAAGGTTGGAGCAGTTTCAGTGAGGAATCAAATGCACCTAAAAAGGTAAAAAGCTTACTGTAAACTGATACAGAGGAAAGCAAACAAAGTACCTGCAAAACTCTGTTTTTACGGCCAGGAGCTGGAAGGATGAGGCCTGGAGTGTCAATAATGGTGAGATTGGGGAATGCTTGTATTCTACCTTAATTATGATTTCCTTCTCTGAAAATTGGCATGGATCATTCTCCAACCTCAAGTTTTCAGCTTCAATATATGCCTGGAAGTAGTTGAGCAGAGTTTACAAATAATGTCCTCGTGCAACAAAAGTTTGGGTAAACCAGAATAAGGAATCATTTAATGCAACAGTGATCCAACCTTATCATTACAATTTGACAATATAACAAAATGGAGAAACAATTTCCTAGTTAATGAAGCAATCAAAAGCTTCATACTTCGACATTATGAATAGTCAAATGGTTTCATATATCTTTCTTTTGCGAAAAAATGGTTTCATATATCAAGATGGTGCTTGGTAGCAACTGTCCTATATCCTTTTTATAGCAAACTAACCTAAAAGTTCATAAACAGCATGCCATGAAGTTAGCTATTGAATGTTGATCGAACTTTTAACATAAATAGAACAAGTTAGCTACCAAATAGCTTCTCCAACGTTATGTAGAAATACACAGAGAGCAACCACATAAATATACAAGGCACATTACGAATATCCCATGCATCCCTTCTCCTTAAAATGCTCTTCTTCAGATTATCTTCGTAATGGCTAATCCCATCTGCAGCACCCCAGGTGCTCCTACCGGCACAGGACACAGGCAATTACACAAACACAAGGGGTGCATTACTGCATTGCACTATTATTACAGAAATACAAATAAGAGCAGACGGAGCACACGGCAGCAGCGGCATTTCCACAAACACACGCCTGCGCACGCCCACGCACCTGGATGTCGGCGAGGGGCATGGGACGGGCGGCAACCCCGGCTTCACCATGCTCGTCGGCGTCAGCGGCGGCTGCGGAGAGGAGGCGGCACTGGGGCTCGTCGCAGCGCGGGTTGAAGCGGAGGTGAAGCGCGACGGGGCGGCGCGTCTTGGTGCCTCCACCGACGTGGTTGAACTGGAACCCCATGAGCGCCTCGACCAGCGCGCTCTTGCCGTCCGTCTGGTGGCCGACGACCACGACCGCTGGCGCCACCGCCGCGCCGCCCGAACCCAGCTCGGACGCCAGCGCCTGCAGCTCGTTGTACGCCTCGTAGAGAAGCTCCCGCGCCTCCCCCGCGTCCGCCTCCGGCGGGACCGGCGTCGCCATTGGGGGCAGTGGGTGGAGAAGTGGGGTTGCAGGGTTCAAGCACTTACCGGTGCGGCCGCGCGTTATCTCTTTGGTTTGTTTGTTTTTTTTTTTTTCCTCCCTCTCTTAAAGCTTGATGATTGACTTCATGACGAACGAGATTCTCAGCGCATTTTGTTTTGCATTGCACTTTTTTTTTTTTTTTTTTGACAATGTTTTGCATTGCACTTTGTTTCCTTTTTTTAACAGATTCACTTTATGTTTAGGTCCCCTGTTTGGTTTAGGGACTTTTTTAGTCTTTAGGACTAAAAAAAGTCTTTTTAGTCCCCTTGTAAACCAAATAGTAGGTACTTTTGAGACTTTTTTTTTTTTTTTTAGTAGTCTCTAAAAGACTCTCTTGAAGGAATTTTTTTATTAGTCTCTAGGACTAAAAAAAGTTTAGTCCCTAGGAACCAAACAGGACCTTAATGGGATTATCAAAAGTTTTATTTCTGAAGAAAAACAGAAAATTTTTATCACCAATTTTATTAGGAAAAAATAGAAATTAAAACAAATGCGAATGGAGCCTAAGAACTAAACAATTAGAAAATAGAAATTTAGTATAGCACTCAATAAGGCCTTGTTTAGATGGCTAAAATTTCTAACCTTTTTTCCACTTTCTCTCCATCACATCACATTAAATACACTAAAAAGACATATGTTTGGAGTATTAAATGTAGGTAAAAAAATAACTAATTACACAGTTTAGATGTACATTGCGAGACGATTCTTTTGAGCCTAATTACTCCATGGTAGGATGATATTTACCACTAACAAACGAAACGTGCTTCACGATTAATGCGATGTGACGTTCGGTTACAATTTTTAGCCATCTAAACAAGGCCTAACTTTTACCGATTCGACTAACCCTACTTAGGGGTTGTTTGGTTTATGGACTTTTTAGTCCTTGGGAATAAAAAAAATCCTTTTAGTCTCTACCAACCCAAATAGGAGGGACTTTTTTAAACTTTTCCTTTAATTTAATAGTCCTTAAAAAGACTTTTTGGAGGGATTTTTTTTTTATTAGTCCCTAAGGCTAAAAAAGTTTAGTCCCTAGGAACCAAACAACACCTTAGACTTCACCCATTCACCTATGCAAATTAAATAGGATGTTAGCCTCAAACCAAAGTGACGACCACGTGGCAAAATTTTTTTTTCCTAAGGCATGTCCAAACACACTATGGTGACGTGCTGCCCCATATGCACGTCCCAACTAGCACTCAAGTTATAGGGTGTCTTTGGTTGCACCACTTTTTACTAACTACTCACTCTGTTCCAAATTATATGTCGTTTGACTTTTTTGGTACATCAATTGTGATATACATTTAGATATAATAATTTCTAGATACATAGCAAAATAAATGAACAAAAAAAATCAAAGTGATTTATAATTTGGAATGGAGGGAATAGTCTATAATCGGTTTGAAATTTACTGTTTGGTATCAAGTTCAAATGGTGTCCGCTATGAGCCACAATCTCCTCGGCTCACAAAAAGTGAAGGCATTGGTGCTTGTCAAAAAAAAAAAAAAAAAAAAAAAGTGAAGGCATTGGCTAGAGGAAGCGCTGTGGAGAGGAGGCATCCTACTATGGGTTGTTTGGTTAAAAAAATCCTATGACTTTTCTCAAGGACCTCCAGGAGAGTTTTTTAAGAACTAGTAAAGAAAAAAGTCTCTTTCTATTTAGTTTTTAAGGACATTTTTTAAGTCCCCTAAACCAACACAGGGCCTATGACATCACCAAGGATGGAAGCAAGGCGTTGGTTGGAGCAAGCATTGTGGCGAGGAGTAAGAAATCACCGAGGATGGAAAAGCAACATGCACTTACAATGGACGTGGCCTATGCCATTAGGAATTATGCCACTAGGAATTAGTATGCCATTAGGAATGATAGCCTGCATTTAGAGAGTAAAAAAATCTTAGTTCTTTCGGTCTACATGTCCCAATTTTTCTTTGTTGGTGAAGCTAATACTCACGACTTCCTACGTTAGACGCGTCTTAAGGGGGACTATATGTGCATGAACAAATCACAGGATGAACTTGGTAATTTTTTGGGGGATTTTTAGATAAAAAGTCTGGTAAGTATAGATTGAGAAAAGGGTAAAGGCCAGGGCCCACTTGTTCTTCACCAGTTTACCCTCGTACCGAATTTTCCCGCGCTCGTTTCTTCAAAAGCTTCAGCGCTGGAGCCTGTCACGCCTGCACCTAAAAAAAAAATCGACACAAAACAGGGCAAGTTATGGCTCCCCGATTGAGCATTAAACATCATCCTCACATTTGATCTAACAGCTTTGCAATATACAGTACATGTTACAGAACATTATCATCGGTTGCAGGAATCACTATTAGTTATCCCCTATAACCAATTTGGAAATTACAACCAGAAGGCCATTGACCTTTGCCTTTCAACGACATGTTGAATTATCTACAACTAATTGTACATGTTTCTTCTTGTATTCTTCACCGCTAACTGAGTCCTCCAAAGATTAATTATGGGAGATGGTAGGCACCACATAAGACCGACTTGACACTTCGAAAACAATGCTCAGCTTAAGTTTGGTACCACCAGACTTCCCATCTGAAGTATTCTGGGTAATATCTGAAAAAAAATGTTGCAACAAAGCAAACAGAACTAAATGTTAGTCACATGCTGTGGTACACGTGCAGCAAGCTCAAAAGGAAGAGGCACTAACCTCCCCACATCTCGCATTGATTTTCAGTGATAAAATGCTATCAGCCCTGGTCTCCCCGATGCTAACTGCGGCTATCGGAGCATTTGCTTCGTGTGCCAGCCTGAACTCAGATTTATCATCAATCGGACATAATTTGATCCAATTTGAGAGATTATGTAGTACCAATTTGATGACTACCTCATGATCATGTAGTACAAGAGGGCGTCAAATATTATTATGTAGTATTCTCTAATGATACCTTGCCAGCCGAAAAGCAGACATTGTCATTAGTGCTGAACCAACCACTAGAAGTGCATCACAGGTTCTTGCAGCCTCCTTAGCGCCTTCAGCTCTCTCTTGAGGAACATTATCACCAAACATCACAACCTTCAAACATCGGAAACAACAAGTTAAAATAACTTTCAGTTATGATATTAGTAAGGCTTCAGTAATGACAAAACCTTGTGAAAGAATGTCATGAAAAGAATAGCATACTGACACTTTTCCAGTTCTACAGATTACTAATAATTAAAGAGATCATATAGGATTTATTGTTGCTAATTCAAAACAATAGAAGCCTAAGCCAGGCATTACAACCCCACCCCCCTTGGGCATGGATTGGCTCAAAAGGGAAAAAAAACACAGCAAACCTAGATAGCTAGATGTGGCTTAGAAATTAATCCTACAAGTACCAAGGTGAAGAGAACCTCACATCAGGCTTTAGCACTCCACCACATTGATGGCAGCTAGGAATTTCAAAATCTTGCTCCCAGAACTTCTCATCAATCTCAATATCACCATCAGGGCGCTGCTGCATTCCAAAACTTTTGTCTGAACCTGGTTGCCCTACTTCCAAACTATCGATAGCTTCAGCCCACTGCAGAAACAACAGTAATCATCAGTCCTCTGGGTTCAAAACTTCAAATATGAAAAAAAGGTCAAATCTGAAAAAGAGCAGGCATTAATTCACTTTAGGATTTGAGTAGCAAGTGGCATCAATGATCTACAGTAAATTTATTGTTATACTGATAAACATCAGTATCTAATGGAGAAGCTGACTAAATGATCATTACAAATGAACCATGCCTGAATGATTTAAAAAGCAAAGGCGACATATATATCAAATTATATGATAAGTCAAAGAGAAGTGAAAAAAAAATCCCTTTAACTTCTGTGTGAAACACATATACTTTTCAAAGGGTTCATGTCTAATACATACTATCGACAATTTAATGAGAAAAAAATACATATCAAATAGACAACAAACCTTTGGGTTTAGGTTCTTCACTTCCTCCTGGAATGATTCTCGGCTGATGGATGTACCACATTCTAAACAAATAACCTCATATACAGTCCCATGCAGCTCAAGTGGAATACTCCCAGCACGATGATGCAACCTAAGTTACATGTACAACAAGTGACAGTGAAAAATACACTTCTGTTACATATTAACAAACACAGGCCCATCACCCTACCTATCCACATTTTGGGTAACCATTGAGTGAACACGGCCAATCCTTTCTAGAGATGCAAGAGCATAATGGGCTGCATTTGGTTGTGCTCTTTTAAACCTTCTCCATCCAGCATAGCTCCTAGCCCAGTACCGCCTCTGGGCTCGAATAGAGCGAACAAACTCCTATGTTGTTCAAGTGGTAAGTAACCAAGAACAAAATAATCATGGTAATGATTGGGACAAATGAAGAGTGAATTGGTGATTGCAACTTTTCATGAATGAATTTCATAATGAAAGTTGGTCCAACTAAACAGTAATAACAAAAAAATGAAGTTGCAAAAATTATAAGGAAAAATTGTTAAAAGAGTGCCACAAGTCATAGACCAGCTTACAGTATAAGAGCAAGGCAGAACAATTATGAAGCATACATAGATCATCCATTATGGGCAAGGTATTACACAGTTTTTATATAGGTATGCTTGCTCAGGAATTCAAAAAAAATATATATTTTTTTTTTTGCTACGAGTCTTTGCTACAGATAGTTATACAGCTGAACAAAGGTGAAGAGAGAAGAGTTACTTGTTATGCAATATAACTGATTGTTACGGAAGGAATAACCAATGCAAGTAGCTTGTTTTTAGGAGTCCTTCTCACAGATAAAGATAATGGATGCATATAAACACAGACTACATAATCTTGTTATACTCCCTCCATTCAAAAATCTCTAGCGTATTCTTGTTCGGCGCAGTGACAAAGGAAGGTCGAGTGCAGCAGCCACGAACCGCGTGTTCTTCATTTAATCGCTGCTCCAGCCTTAATTGCCATCCAACCGGACCCTCTCCCGCACCGTGCATGCGGGCATGCAAGACGCGAGTAGCAAATGGGAAGGCAATGCCGTAGTATCCAAGGAGTGGCGCGCATGCAAGACAGCCGTAATATCCTAAGACGACGGAGTTTTTTTTTTTTTTTTTTTTTTTTTGCTAAAACGACGGAGATTTTTGAATGGAGGGAGTATTTAGGAGGCAAATTTCACAAAAACAGATCCAATAATTCAAAGAACTTTGTAAAATATGTCAGTGCCCCCTTTTAAGAATATATCCATAATAAATGAAACAAATATGTGAAATTTGTAGAAAAGAGGGGTGGGAGGGGGGGGTCTCTAAAAGGTATCACCGAGAGATATCATTGGACAAGCAATGCTGGACACACCTGATGAGTAAGTGGTTTAAAACCCGTACTGTATGCACCATTAGGACTGCCATAAAATAAGAATTCTGCATTTTAGAATATTGACAGTAATTGTATGGCTGACAATACAGTTTCATGACAGATACAGCGATGCACATACCTCCTGTAATCAGGAATCCCAGATTCAGTGCTCATTCCTGCTCCAGTCACTACCATGAGCCTTTTTGAAAGAAAAAAAAAAAGGCAATGAAGTCCATTTCACTTAGAAAAATGACAAGTTCGTTCAAATGTGGAGGGTCTCACCTTTTATCAATAAATTGATATAATAGCTCCACATCTTTAGAGCTTGGAGGATCTGAATCAGGAACGATCCGTTTATCTCTCAAAAACTGGATGTAAGTTTCACAGTAGTCCTTAGGTGCTACTGCTGATGAATGGTTATTTCTTGCTTCCAAGGAGCAAAGAGAGTATCTCAAGGAGAGAGGATTTTCCCCTCTGTAAATAAGTGCATTGTTTCCTGATGCTTGGAAGTTGCAGAGATGAGCATATGATCCTAAACAAAACCAATTTTAAGTGTTATTTTACAAAAGCAAGAATCACTTAATAAAACCCAATAAAAAAACTCTTCTCAAGCAACTTACTTCTAGACACCGCCCGCGGAGCACCGGTTAGGCCTGCAATTATCTGAGTTCCATTACATGCGTAAGTCGGTTGCATAAGAGCCTCAGCCTATTCAGTCAGAGAAATTTATACTCATAACCCACAAACGCAATTGCATCGGTGCATGACCAACTGTAACCTAAAATTGTTCTGTTCTGAGAGAATTCAATTACAACAGAATGCACAAAAAAAGTGGGGGTTATTTTTAGGCTAATCTTTGTTCCACACTACGTATATTACAGTCTTATTGTCACAGCTGAGCATGTCAGAGTGAAATGCCACATAGTCTTCCACTCTTCCATACTTCGACTTGGGTTCTTGTTCCAGTGTCTAATACCATCTCAGCTGTATCTGTTCTTGGAATTGCAGCGCCAACTGGCAACTCGCTGAAATGAACCAAATCGTTCGATTTTGCATCTCATAGAAAGGCCATTTGGGCCTGTCAAATATTCTCCATTTGGGACAAGTATGATTACGCACTAACCCATGGCAATGCCAGGTTAAAAACCTTGGCGCTATAACCAGGCTAAGAAATCGCAGCTCAGTTTTGATAAAAAGGACTTTGTCCACCCAAAAACAGCACGACAGTCGTCGTCCCCATTCCTATCCACCAAGTAGTCCGTCAGTCCTCAGCTGAGACTAGCAAATAAATTGAGACTACCTAATAAATTGCTAGAATCCAGGTTGCACCGAACAACCATGCGCAAATCTTGGGTACTCTTTTTGACTGATGAGCACCCCTCAGACACGAATTCTCCTGTCCACACGGCTTAGAATTTCGATTGAGGCAAGGCAAACAAGAGTGCGGTCGCTTTGAGAGAGAAGAGGAGGAAGAAGAAGCAAGAAGGGAGGGGAACGGGCTGCGCAGCGCAGCGCAGAGGCAGAATGGAGAGGGCGAGTAGTTACCGAAGCCGAAGCGCGGTAGGCGTGCGCGGCAGGGGCAGCGGCCATCGGGCGTCGGCTGTCCGCTCCGGCGGGCGGGCGGGCGGCGCACGTGACGTGGAGGCGCGGTCGCCGCGTGGTCCGGAGGACGCGAGGAAGGCCCGTGCGGGTTCGTTTGTTTGTTGGTGGGAAATAAACAAAAAGGGAAGTGACGAGACCAACACCAACTCCTGTCCTGTGCTGCCGTGCCACGTCAGCTGTTACGTGGCCGCTGACGTGTCACCGCAGAAATGTGCGTTGCATCGTGCTGTTCGGTTGGCAGGTGTAAACGAAAAATCGAATTACCCGTAAACAACGAATAAATCAAACCTTTTTACCATTCCATTTCTCGGTAATAATGTTCATAAGGCCGATTACAGGAGGCCTGCTAAAGGAGTGCCGGGTGCATATCACAAGTCTACTTTTCTTTTTAACCAAACTGAACCAATCGATTTGACCGAAAAATCGGTTAACCAAAATTCTCATGATCTATTAGGTGAAGACTTTAGCATTAATCTACCGATTTAACCAAATTCTTTCTGACATTTTTTTTAAAAAAATTCTTTCTGACTTAGATTTTGTAAAATGTCTTTCTATGAGACCTTATTTGTTAGAAGCATTTTTTTGTTTTCCCTTTTGTTTCATAACCATTATTTGTTATGTGTTTTCCAATATAATTATGTTGTTGCATTATCTTCTGTCACGATAAATAGTTTCTTCTTTTACAATAAATTCGGTTAACACATAATCTTCTATCTGAAACTGAAATTCTTGATACTAAATTTAACTAAATTCGAGCAAGCCGAAGTACCTTTCACAGGGCATAGCGTTCGCCAACGCAAGTTCTAGGGATCGTTAAGGAGATGTCTATATGATGATGAAATGTGCTTGCGGACATCCAATAATTCCTTGATGGAGCAGACCCTTTACGTTTTTGGTTTTTGTGTGCTCTGCTATTAAATAAACGATGATACAGCAGTGCTCCAGCTAAAATTTCAAAAAAAAAAAAAAAGAGAGACTTTTTCCTTCTCTTTCTCTAATACCCTTGTGTCATACTCACTTCACGCAACTAGGCTTTCAAGCTTGTTCGGTTGGATTCCTGCACTTTTACCTCCAGTTTCAGGACCAAGCTTTTATTTTGATTCTCATGAACAAACCTTTTCTGAGTTTTTCTAATAGAATTTTGAGGAAATATTAACAGATGAATGGTTCGATCTAGCTATGCTACAGAGAAAAGAAATATTTGCTGTTATGAACACACAGTTCGGAATGCATCAGCACAAAACCCAATTGTAAGCTGAGAGCTTAACGTCTTTTGGGCATTCCTGTTCTTTACCTCATTTTGGTTTGCTGAGGTAGTTCTGCAAGATCACACATTTCTGCCGAGAGGACAAAACTGGGCCCTTTTGATTTGTGATTTTCAGCAACTGAAATACATCCTCAAGAACCCTGGACCTGCATACTTCTTCCCCTTCCGGCCTCTTTTACCATCATAGTGTTTCAAACTAATTTTCGAAGACTGCTATTTAAACCACTCCAGTCTGCTATGAATGCCACAATACCATTCCCTCTACTGTATGACATCTAAAGTTCCAAAAAGGAATCTGTTTTTATGGGAAAAAGTTCGAGAGTTGCTCCCTTCACACGCTATTTCAATGTTCTCCAGCCCCAACGCCAATTGTTTAGTTCAGTGGGCAACTAGAAAATCTAACCTGGGCCAACATGTTTGTTTTGAAGAGTTTGATCATAAACACAACATGTCTGTTTTGAAGAGTTTGATCTAAACATCTAAACTAAAGTCTATTTATGACGGTTGGCAAAGGACAACGATTCACAAAAAGAAAACAAGAGATTATATATATATTTTTTATATGTGCTTCAGTTAATCTGGTAAACTTGAAGGCTAAGATTACAATAGTTCTAAGAGGAAAGGATGTAAACTTGGAGGATATAATGACATATGGACTACATATAAACAGATTGTGGTTATGAAAATGAGGTGCATAATCAACCATCCTCCCATCCCTCCAAAGAATGAAATCTAAGTGACAATTTTGACATACCTTTTTTGTATCTTGAAGGATCTTTCTGTCATAATCACCTCGAGCCGCTAAATCATCAAGCTCTGTGGATCTTAGTTAACACTCGTACATTCCTGACACCAATTCTGAAGAGAAATCTTAATCTCATTGATATTCTCTGTGAATGTGTACAAAGCAAGTTGACATGCCTTGCAGCTTTCTGGTAAGACATAGGAGTATCATTCACAACTGAAAGCTATTGGAATGCTATGGATGAGAGAAATATCCGTACATTGACAATTGTATGTACCATAAATAAAAATACAAACAGAAAACTATATCAACATCTCTACATTTCAGAGAGGGCAGCAGGTGAAAAGGAGTGTCATACAAAACAATTGCTACCATGAAACAAATGTTAATTACCGGATGGGATGCATACAAATGCAGTTGCTACTGTGAAACGAATATTCTCTTAGCAGAAGCAAGATGGCAAGGCATATCAGAATGATGAAGTCAGCAATCGTCAGGTGGCCTGGGCACCGGCTGCCATCCCGCACAGAGCTGTATAACGTCCTTGAGCGCCGGCGACGCCGGTTCCATGGTCCACTGCTGGTAGTACTCCTCCGGCCTGAAGACAGTTCCAGGGCCATTGACCAGGCAGGGCAGCGCGCCGTTGAGGAAGGCGTCCCCTTCCGAGCTGATCACCCCAGCCACCACATCCTCTCCGTCGCCGGCCTTCTCCGGCATGTACTTGAACACGGTCGTCTTCTTCGGGGGCCCTGCGCCCGCCTCGTAGATGTTGCACTGCGACACGACCTGGGCCTCGACGCCCGCACAGACGGCGTAGATGCCCCAGCCCCGCGTGTAGTTGTTGTACAGGTGGACCTTGCCGAAGCGCAGGCGCGGGTGCCTCTGCCGCGTGCCGTCGAAGAAGCAGTGGTGGATGGTCACCCTGATGCAGCGGTCGCCGACGTGCGTCGGGTCCGCGCCGATCAGCATCGTCTTGTCGTGCCGCGTGAAGCGGCACCTTGAGACGGTGATGTCCGTGCTCTGCCGCGTGATGTCGATGAGGCCGTCGTCGTAGTCGGCGAGTGTGCATCTGTCGATCCAGATGTTGGTGGAGTCCGGCTTGATCTGGATGCCGTCCACGTCGTGCCCCCGGCCGCCTTCGAAGACCAGGTTGCAGACGATCACGTGGTGGCACGACTTGAGCTGGAGCCCCTTGCCGGCGAGCACCACGCGCTGCCCGCGCCCGTCGATGGTCTTGTACGACGACACGCGGATGTAGGACCGGAGGTGGATGGTGCCGGACACCTCGAACACGATCCACAGCGGCTCCGACAAGCGGCACGCCTCCCTCAGGCTCCCGCACCCGTCGTCTGCGCTCGCGCCGAATTCGTCGCCGTCGGTCGGGAATCAATCAAACAATTGTTGTGTTCCACGATTGGATTGGGAGCGATCGAAGCGCTAGATTATGGGCGCGGGATCGGATGGATAGTACCTGGAGCGACGTGACGCGGTAGATGGCGCCGTGGAGACCCCCGATGGCGTGGCGGCCGAAGCCCTCCGCGCGGCCGGCCAGCGCGCGCAGCCTGTGGTCCGCGTCGTGGTACGGCATCGTCTCTCCGACGACGCCGTGACGCTCACCCTGAGGTTGAGGAGGCTGCTGCGGCGGCGGCGGTGGAGGAGCGGGAGGGGGAGGAGGATCCATGTCGGGGCCTGAAACTCGTGAACCCATGGAACACGTGGTACGCCCCCAAGCTGCCGGCGGCGGTCGAGACTCTCGGGACGCCGCCTTCCCTTTCCCCTCCTCCCAGCGGCGGCCAGATCCGCCGACACGAAAGGCCCGAGGGAGGAAGTAGCCGTGTGAATTGGTTGGCCGCGGGCCCATACAATTTAATTCCCGGAGGCCCAGGCCCAATCGTCCAGCCTAAAGGCCCAGGCCTAATCGTCCAGCCCAAAGGCCCATTCCATGTGCTTATAGCTAAACCTCGCTCCTCTGTTTCGTTCACAACCTCCTCCCCGGTCCGACCAAACCCTCCCTCCGTCCGCTCCCCCTCCCCAACTCCAGCGGCGGCGGCAGCGAAGGCGAAGATGATCATCCCGGTGCGCTGCTTCACCTGCGGCAAGGTAACACGCCTCTCCCGACTCGCCCTACAGTTTGCGCAGTTCGCGCGGCCGGGTTGGCTGAGGTTGGGGTTCGTCTAGGGTTTGGTTTGCGTCGCCCAGCGACAGCCTCGGTACCCCTCTGGGCCCGCAGCACTCACTTTGCGTCGTGATTTTGAGGACGCCGCTTGCTGGGATAGTAGGCTGCCAGCGGCGTCTCGAGCGGCATGGGGTGGGAGGAGAAGTTATTGTGGCGGTGTAGTTGAACTAAGGTGTGTTTGTTTGTTTCTCGCTGTTTCAGGTGATTGGGAACAAGTGGGACCTCTACCTTGACCTCCTCCAGGCCGACTACACGGAAGGGTAAAATCTCCTGTCTTTTGAGCACTGGGATCTTTATATTGCAGAGTGAAGTTACCATACGTTTGTATGGGAAACCAACAATGGGTTAAGCATAGGACGTACAACTGATATGAGGGATGTTTGGTAATAAATAAATAAATAATTGCTAACCTGTTAGCATTTTCTATAGAATCGTCGCCGTTTGGGATGATAATAGGTTGATGCGTTCACAAAATATCTCGCTAGGAGCCCCATCTCTCTCTCTCTGGCCTTTTGAACACGATCTCACCCATCTGCTCGTCCACTAGCAAGATAGGGAGACAATTGGGCGCCGCTCCCGTTCACCATGTCTCGTGCTTGCTGTCGCGGGCGCTGATGCTGCTCGCTGCGGTGGCGCTGTCTTCACCTACAGCTGCGGTCGGGGTCAGGGTCGCAGCGCTAATGCTAGCTGCTCGCGGTGGTGGTGCTGAAATGCTTGGGTGCTGCTCCTGTCTTGCCACACCTCGTGCCTGGGGCCACGGGGCTGGTGCTGCTTGCGGCGGTGGCGATGCCCTACCTCGCAGCTGCGCTCGGGGCCACGGTGTTAGTGCTGCTCGTAGCGCCGGCACTGCCTTCCCTTGACAGTGGCATCAACATGACGGCCATGCTCTCGGTTTTCGCCAACTTTGCATGGCTGCTGCCATCCAACCCCGTCGCTGGTAATAAGTCGATGGGTCCTCAGGTGCTTCTTATAAATTGTCTGGCACTTAATGAATGGAGAATTAGTGGTGAGCCGTTACAGCATAAATGGAAAGTGCAGTTTTAGCAGTTTGTATGTACATTCAGCTGAGGAGAAGCAGTGAGCAATGTTTTCAGGTTGTCCGATTAATCGCGATTAGTTGTCCTCGTCGATCCCAGGTGCTCGATTAGGAGGTCTGACCCGACCAGCTCGACCAGAAACCTGATCGTCCGATTAATCGTCGTCTAATCGCGATTAATCGTCCAACCAGGGCATATGGACGACCAGTTTTCTGTTTTTGGGCCTGTTTAGTTGGACTGGTATGTGGCCTGCTGGGCTTGCAGCTTGGCCTGTTAGGGTTAGAATAGATAGAAAAGAGAAGAAAACAACTCCCACAACCACAAGTAAGTCACCAGCTAAACACTAATGCAGTCTTTGATGCTTCCTTATTGTGTATAATATATATATATATATAGAGATGTATATATATAGGTATATTTCTTAAAACACTGATATCGGCCTGGTCGACGATTAATCACTTGGTGGTCCCAGGTCCACCAGGTGCAACCAGTCGACCAGAAAACATTGGCGGTGAGAACACAAATTTTCATTTGCATGATGATGACGTGGCTTCATGAGAAGCCAGGAAAATCCTGTAGTGGGGATCTCCTATTTAGTTATAAAAGATAAGAGCTTGGGTATACTGATTCAGCAGCAGTAGCAGTGTGTCCTTGCATGAACCATGTGTCCTTGACTATATGCCTGATAATGATTAACAGTTTACTGACCAGCGGTCACTGATCTATAAGTCGTATTTGTATGTTAGCAAATTGTCATTTGTGGGCTCCATGCACTTACATGTTATCTTAGTTCAGATTAGGTGTATATGTCCCTAACTACAGGGTTTCCCTTTTTGTGCTTTTTACTAAGATCTCATGCTTATCTATTATTATATTTATACATCCTGAATGTTTGTGGTTGAAATTAGTCATTAGTCATTACTAATGCTATTTATGTTTAATAGTACCTTTCTTTTCACCACTGACAAACTGAATTTCATTGCTCAGGCAATGAAATTGCAGAAGTTTGTGAAAGTAAACCGTTCTTAACCCGAAACCACAGCACCAAACAAACAAAGCAAACCCCAAGTTCAGATGGTACAACCATACATAAAAGGAAGAACATGTTTAATAGTCCATGGAAACCACAATTGATTGTGAGCCCAAGAAACTAAATCGGTTAAACCAGTGGACACCTGTCATGGGCGCAGTTGGCTAAGCCATATAGGCTGTTTCAGTTAGTATGAGAGGTTCATTAGGGTTGTGGCTAGAGATAACATTGGCCATCTTGCTTAGGAGTCAAGTAAGCCTCTAGCTATATAAGGAGAGATGATGTCTAAATGAAATCAAGCAAGAAGAAAGAAAATTTCTTATTTGGACCTAGTTGAAAACTATTTTCCTTCCTTGGCCCTCTAAACAAATTTCTTACTTATTTGACCGCATTTCAGTTTATGGTTTCTTATATGGCCTTGCCGTTTGTTCTTGGCAGTAACGGTGTTAAGTAGCACACCTAAATGTTTATGCTACCCCTGACATGTCTGAGCATTGAGTGCACTTCCAGATAGCAATGCAGCATTTTTTTTAGTATTTTTTTAAACCAACTTTCAATCAAACACGATTGTGTTCAAAGAACAAACTCTCCTCGAACTGTTACCATTATTTTTGTTCCTTATTAAGAAATTAATTATTAAAAAATAGCTCTACCAAAAGAGGATTTTATGAATCTTTTATTCTTGTGAGACATTGCATCAAACACTGGCGCCCATAGTGGATTTGGACGCCGCCGGCCGCAGCACCACGTGCGTGACTCCCACCCATGCAGCTTTGCGCGCCGACTCCCACCTGTGCCTGGCCGCCGTCCTGCTGCTCCAGCCTGCGTTACCTGCCTCCCGCCGTCCCCATAGAACACAAGCCTGTGGCCGGATCCAGGCGCTAAGACCGGCCATGAGCCCCTATCCTCCGCTAGCTGCTGAGAGATATGGAGATGGGACAGATGGCGACGCATCCGCTTTGTTCAGCCCTCAAAAAAAAAAAAAATTTAGAGGGCATTTTTGCCTTTTCACTAAAAAAACCTAACTTAGTCATTGCAAAGTTGGATGGGTCTCATGGCAAGGCCGAATAGGTAACTGAAAACTGAGTTGACGTCAGATAGGTAAGACTTTTTTTTGAAGGTCAAGTAAGGAAGCAAGTTTTCAACCTCCAAATAAGAAAATTTCTCAAGAAGAAATACCTATATAAGGAGACATAATATACCAATCAAATCAGGCAAGAAGAAATAGCTCTATTATACCAGTCCCCTTCTGATATCCCTACTCTGTCTGATGTCACGCTTCTTGGGTTAGGCCATTCAGGTCAAGATCATAAGGACACCTTACCATGTGGGAATGTACCTCCATGTCTGCATATATGTTTTCTTTGTGATTTTTTTCCTCCCACATGGTGGGGAGCTACGTATCATTATATTAAGAAGCCTTATTCTGACGCAACAGCAGATAAGATGGGATAACCATTTTGACCCTGGTCATAAACCAAAACTTCATCTCCTCACTAACTAGCAATAGCACTCCTGCTAGGTTAGGAGAGATACCCTAAAACATGTCCTTGTTACTGATCAATTTGTATTTTCTGTCAAGTATCGTTAAAAATTGTCTCTAGTCTGTATCCACAAACTTCATTCTTTAGAATGCTATATGGCGTAAACCGATAGTCATTCATGATCTTACTTCCGTCCTCTTGCCAGGGATGCTTTGGATGCTTTGGAATTGTTCCGCTACTGCTGCAGGCGGATGCTCATGACCCATGTTGACCTCATTGAGAAGTTGCTCAACTACAACAGTATGTTGAATTTTGAGCTCTTATTCAAGTTGCGATTTTCATTTATGGCCGCACCATTTATAATGTATCAATTTTTATTTTCAGCCCTGGAGAAGACCGAGACAAGTTAAGTGAGCACATCATGCTAGCACTCTAAAAGCACTGCTGTTTCGTAGTATCATAGGGTGTAGTTGGTTTGTTGTTTCTTCTCTATCAGGAGATGTTGTGAGTGTGAACATGCTTTTTGCTCATGAGCGACTTTTTCATGTGACAAAAATGTTGCATCTATGCCATGACGTTGGATATTTTAAGTGATATAACTATTAACTGAGAACTAATGTATTTGTGTGAATTAAATTTGATGATATTTCGTTGCCAGATGCGCGTCTTTGATTGGACTACATTTAGCGATGCATTCTTGTACACATCTTATTATATTTATTATTGTATTCTATTCTATAACTCTATTAGACATTTCTGATCCATAGGAGCTATTCAACCACGGCCATTCTGGTAGGTGGTAGAGCCGTAGAGGTCCTGATAGAGAACACATGCCTTTTTGTGAGTTGCGAGAACACTTAATTTAAGAGCTTTCAGTATGCGAAAGGCAGTGTCTTGTCTTCATTCCTGTTCTGTCCGTTGCCTCTTATCTCTCATCTGGCTTTGGAAATCATTTCCACAACTAATTTTGATCTGAATCAGTGGTGATATGGTGTCACTGTCGGTTTTAATAATATTATTAATGATGAAACTACAGTTGGCAAAACCATTTACGTAGTAGTGAATGAAATTAACTCATTTCACGCTGTGCATCAATATTAAATTTATTTACAAACCATGTCTTCAGGTTAATTTCATCTCTAAATTCTTTAACTGCAACTACCTCATACAACAGATGATCCACTGACAATTTTACTAGCTTTGCTTGGTTGATGTAGGTACAGTACCAACTAATTAGGCTTGTTTTTTTTTTTTTTTCGCTTCGTGCCTGAGGAAGGCCCCTAGCGGGAGTGCATGTGCGGTCCCGGTCCTGGCCGCTGCGTCAGGCTGCCGTGCCATTGGTGGCGCCGCCCCACCCACGTCCCGGGGGGGGGGAGGCGAAGGAGGTGAGAGACCGGCGAGTGAGGGCCGAGGAGGAGGGTGGGGGGGGTGGGGTGCGTCGCTACTGAGGGGTGGCTGTCGCCCTCTCTCCGTGTTGGGGAGAGGGAGAGATGGATGGGGGAGCGAGAAAGGAGGCTGTTTTTTTTTTTCCTAATCCGTGTACATATTTGGTAGGACGAGGCGGGAGTTTGTCATAATGTAGGGGGACCTAAGCGGGGCAAAACCAAACTCAGGCACGGCACACCAGAGGACTGGGGTGGACTGGAACACGATTTTTAGAAGAATAGAAGGACCTAAACAGGAATAAAATGTAGCCGATCACAAAATTTGGGGTGACGTGGGTGGCTGGAATTGGAGGGACTCCAGGGGAAGACTAGGCGTTAGATATTATTTACAAGTCAAGCCAAGATGCTCGCTGCCTGCAAAAGCCACCTCACAAACCACCCATGAATATCGAGACGCCCAGCTCAAGGCGGAAGGCCCCCACTGGTGGCCGTCCATGGCGATCTCTCTCCCATCCGGTCCTCGGGAGGCACTGCCAATTTCGCTCCAAGTTTCAACCATGCTGTCCGCAAATGGCGTCCAAGCCCGGTGCAGAGAGGTGCCGACGCATCACAACTTTAGAACTGCGCTCGGCAGTCCGCACGGCGCCTCAAAAGCTTCTCCGGACTAAATTTGCCGGCCACGAAAGTAAGTTCTCTAAGATGCTTGCACAGGCGTTTAATTATTTTAGGTGATGTCTCTTGATCGACTTAATTCGATTCCGTCGCTTAAGACTTCTCTTCTTCTCCGCCGACGCTCGCCTGCCACACCGCAGTCCCCAGCCTTCCCGACGATCCTCCGGACGATCCTTAGCTTTGACTTGTCCAGTTTGGTGTAAGGTCCCGTAAGTATATACGTTAAATGAATTAGAGCATCTTCTAAATTTACACTGCTACCTAAAACTTCCTACCTATTTCTCTATTTAGATAGCTACCAATTTTCAAACTATCAATATTTTATTTACAACTCTAACGGTGCTCCCTAAAACATGGCACCTAAATTTCTTTTAGCAGCCATGACATGTGGGTCCCACGTGTCATTCTCTTAATGTTCTTCTCGCCACAGCACAAGCACATCATAGAGGAGGTCGCGGGCGCCGCACGATGGAGCTGGGTCGCACAGGGGAGGAGCCCGCCGCCCGGGATGGAGCGTTGTCGGGAGGCCTCGCCGGCGTTGGGGTTGTCCGCGCACCGAGCCGGGGACTGCCTCGCCACGGCGCATCGGGACGGCGGGGGCCACGCCGTCTTCTCACGCTGCGAGTCGCGGGGCGAGTGGGGAAGGGCGCGGCCGGTCCGCCGGGAGGCCACGCCGGTCGCCGGGACGGGGAGGCCGACAACCGGTCGCCGGAGATGGCCACGCCGTCGCCGAGGAAGATCCGGGGATGGAAGAAGCGCCGGCACAGCGAGGAAGGCAAACAGCGGCGCCCGCACGCAGTGAAAGCCGTGAAGGAGAGGCGCCTAGAAGGGGAAAAATTTAGTTGTTGGCCCAACAGAATATGCAGAGGAGGGGAGAATTTAGGTTCTAATGTTGAGGGTAGACCGGTGGACGCGTGTTTTTGTCTCAACTACCTAAACTAGTATAATGCCCGGCGTTGCCACGGTTTCATTTAAGAAATACACTTAAGAACAATAGTATAATGCATGTGCGTTCCCACAGTTTCATTTATGAAAATGCACTTAAAAAAATCTGCCAATAAAATTTTTTCATTGTTTTTGTATGACGCAATCCAATAATACATTCAATATTCAGACTTGTCTAATACAAATCTGTGCTAATCACCATATGTCGCCTGGGAAGCATGAAACGCTGAATATTGATTGCTTTGGTCGCTCTGCCTTGTAACGTTTTAGCTCTTTGATTGCCGCCAGCAGCACATGCAAGGATTGGTGTGAAAATTGCCTGCAGAAAGTATGGAGTTTTCAGTGTGCTTTCCTTTTCGACGAAGTACTGCTTAACATGCACACATGGATTTTGATGTATGCTATACAGTTCTCATGCCACCACTCTATACTTAAAGAAAATTATGAGTATCACTATAAAAGTTTGGAAAGCTGACACAAGTTTGCAAAAGTCTGCAATAGTTTACTGACCATGTACATGGCCAAATAGTGCTGTATTAAGGCATAACTGATTGACATAATAGTCCCTTTAGGTAGTCATGCTCTTACTTGTGTAAATTTGAATTTAAATTCTATTATCTCCGTTCAAACTATAATTTGTTTGGCTCTTTTGACCTCAAGTTTGATCACTCATTTTATATAAATTTTTTTTTGTGGAAACATGGTCAAGTTTAAGTCATTCTTGAAGAAATTTTGTTAATAAAGCAAGTCACAACAAAAGAAGTGATATTTTAAAAAAGAATAACACAAATGGTTAAATTTAAGGTCAAAAAGTCAAATGAACTGTAGTTTAGAACGGGGAGAGTACTAACTCAACTTCAAAATTATAAATTATTCTAGCAAAATATGCATTTAATGTTTTTCTAGCATTCTCTAACGTAGAGCATCTCTAAATAGATGTTCTAAATCTCTCGGTGAAATCTAATTTAGGTGGTCTGTAGTTCCAGAGACTTTTTATGTTAAGACCAAAAACCTTAAAAGTCCGAATAGGGAGCTTTTGTTTATGAGTTTTGCTAAAAGGCCATATAAATACCTCCCTAACAGGGTCCTAGTTATTTAGAGGTTAAAAGAACGACAAGCACGCTAGGTCGCCTTCGCAGCTCTCTCTCATGCTCCTCGTTCAGCTCCCCACCCCTTCCAGCAACCTAATAATTTAGTTTTAGTATCAGCCAAAAAACTGATAAAGTTACTAGTCGCATGCACCTTGGTGGTGGATGTTTGCATTTTTTAAAAAAAAATAGAGAAAACTCAACTTCTCGACAGGATCACTCTATTTTTTTTTTTTTGGAGAACCATTTTTTTAGAAAGTCTCTAAATCCTAGTACTTGGAGATATTTTGACAAGTCTATTAGAGATGCTCGTACTCTCACCTTTAACCTAAAAAGAGTTAACACAATGTAGAATTGATCCTGTCAAGTAGGAGTAGCCTATAAGTAATATATGAAGTTAGTAATAAATAGGGTAATTGAAGAATGGAAATATAGTGATTTGTATCACATGGTGCATGTCATGAACAGAATTGGGCCACCCCGAGAGTGGCTAATTGGGCCAAACGCGACGGCCGCCGGCCCGGGAGGGGGGGGGGGCGCGCGAGGGAGGGCCGGCCCCTCGCCGCCTTCCCTCTCCCGACGACTCGAGTTTGCTTCGCTTTCAAGTTAGGATTATCTTAGGTAATTTTTTTGGTGTGCAAGGGGCTATCTCATCTATAAGGGAGACCCTTATTAGGAAATAATAAAATAGGAATTGCTTGTAAAGGTATTCGGTGTATAAGGAAACCTTATAGAGATTGCTTAGATTACAAGTCCCACTAGTCGGGCTATATAGCGGAGGGCATGTAATCTCTAGGGATAAGCAAGCAAAATAAAAAATATCTTTCGCCTTCAGCTCTCCGCGTCCGCCGCGCCGCCGCCGCCCCCCGCGCCACGCCGCACCCGCCGCCGCCGCGCGCCGCACCCACGGTCGCGCCGCCGCCGGCCACCGCCGCCCTCCCACGGCTCCCCCTCTCCACCTCGCCGCCGCGTTCGCCGCTGCCTCGCCGCGCCGGGCGAAGCCGCAGCCCCGCACGCCATCTCGAAGCTCCAACGGTCGAAGAACACGTGTCAATTCCGTCCCAATCTAGCCGAATCGACGGTGGTATCCGAGACCGGGGCGATTCCCACCACCCATGGCTTCCGAGATGAACGAGTTCACCGCGGCTTTGAAGACGCTCCTCGACCGACAATCGTGTTCCGATCGGGCCGGCGCTCGACGACATGGAGGCTCGCCTTCGTCGCATGGAGCACGTCTGCGTCACCTCGAGGACCCTCGCGAGCACGACGACCATGCCGGGAGGGCGGCCCAGCGCCGGCCGTGCCGCTGGCACGGGGGCCCCAGCGCAGCCCCGGCCACCGCCCCTCCCTCCCCGCCACGGATCCCGACGTCGGCTCCGACCCCGCATCCCTCATTTCGAGGAGGAAGATGGGCCGTACATGGTGCACCGGCCGCCATTGACATCATCCTCGACGACACCGCAGCAACCGGCTGCCCTCTCCTCTCCACCGACACCGCGACCCCGCCAGACTCTCCGGGCGAGATGGCGTCACCCGCCGGGCCCCCTGCCCCTTCCCCAGCGCTACCCGCGGCGCCCTCAGGCCGATCCGCGCCACCGCGGCGCCCAAAGACCGTGCTGCCACCGCGTGCAAGATACCCTCCCGCTACGTCACGCGCCCTGCAAGTCCGAAGTCGACGGAACCGACGACCCGACCTCCGGATTCGCAGGTGTCGGAGCTCTTCTTCGAGCTCAACTTGGACATCGACCGGACTACTACGTGAGTTATGCTGCCTTCCACCTCACCGGTCTTGCTGCAGTCTGGTACATCGACTGGCCCAAGAAGAAGTCCCCGCCGAGTGGGACGAGTTCACCAGCGCCCGCGACATCGCCGGTCGCGCCCGACACCTCGACGCCATGGCGGCATACACGCGCGCCGCCCTCGGGGGGCAAAGCCGGACGACTACATCGACGCCCTTCGAGGTCTATGCTTCACGCATGGATTTTTGAGGGACAGCGCCACCGCGTCGCCCTCTTCCGTCGAAGGCTTACGCACCTCGCCGCGGACGGCACTCGGTGGTTCGAGCCCTCGCTCGATGGAGGAGGCCATCGACCTCGCCCGCCAAAGATAACGACGACGAGCGGACGACGCCGAGCCGGCCGGCAATGCCGCCACCACGGCCGCATCAGCAACATCGACGATGGCATCATGGTCGCCTGGTTGATCGCATACCAGCCCAGCAGCGTCTTCTTTGTTGCTATGGACGACATCGACGGCCGGCGTCGAATGACATGATCACGAGCTGCACCTGGCCTGACGACCAACAAGGAGCTTGGGATCATCTCCAACGCCATCGAGACGGCCACAGCGCCCAGTGGAGCCTCCACTATGGCATTGTGAGGTATTTCCATCGCTACTACATCCCCGCCGCTTCAGAGCTTCTTTAGGACTTCTGGCGGGGAGAACGTCCCGCCGCATGGCGTAGCGATGGGCTTTCACCTCCCCAATCGTCCCGGGAGGATCGGGCGTTCCCGCCGAGCGTCCTTCTTCTCGGCCACGCCCGACGAGCGGATCGAGGGTGCCACCGTCCTCCTCTTTCGACAACAACGGCGACGCGTCTTCTTCCGCGTGGGAACGCCACCGTCGGTCGCAAAGCATGGACGCAGGAGATCCACGGTGGGGCCGCCCGTGAGCACGCCTCACGACCTCCTCCACGGCTGCCTCCTCGACTTCACTTCCTCGCCACCCACGTCGATCCGTCACGCTTCATCGCAGGCAGCTCCATGCTAAGGTGGCCGGTGTCACGACATACACCTACACGTCTCCTCCGCCGACCCGCCGGATGATCGAGCTGTCCGGGACCCTCGGCGCCTCCGTCATGCGTCGTGCATGGGCGGAACGTCCCGCCGATGCAGCCCTCGTCGAGCTTCAAGTTCAGCATCTACGCCGGCGACCTTCACCTCGACTTCTCCTTCGCCGACAAGGACGCCGCTGTTAATGAATGCGGCGACAACGACAAGTGCGGACCTCATCTTCTACCGGACCTAGAGTGGTCACTTCCCGATCGGTGCCGCCTTCGCCCCTACGTGGTGGGTTGGGCGGCACGTGGGACGCACCGCCCTCGTCGAGCGGTGGGGAGATGTCATGAAACAGAATTGGGCCACCCCGAGAGTGGCTAATTGGGCCAAACGCCCGACGCGCCGGCCCGGGGAGGGCCAGGGGGCACGCCACAAGCGCGAGGAGGGAGGGCCTGCCCGCCGCCGCCTTCCCCTCCCGTGCGACTCGAGTTTGCTTAGCTTTCAAGTTAGGATTATCTTACGTAATTTTTGGTGTGCAAGGGACTATCTCATCTATAAGGGGAGACCCTTATTAGGAAATAATAAAATAGGAATTGCTTGTAAAAGGTATTCGGTCGTATAAGGAAACCTTATAGAGATTGCTTAGATTACAAGTCCCACTAGTCGGGCTATATAAGCGAGGAGACATGTAATCTCTAGGGGATAAGCAAGCAAAATAAAAAAATATCTTTCGCCTTCAGCCTCGCCGTCCGCCGCCGCGCGCCCGCCTCGCGCGCGCCCCCCGCCCCAGCGCCCAAGGGCGCTGGCCCGCCGGCCACCGCCACCCCCTCCACGGCTCCCCCCTCTCCACCTCGTCACTTTCGTTCCGCCGCCGCCGCCCGCCCACAGAAGCCGCAGCCCCGCACGTCATCTCGAGGCTCCAACGGTCGAAGAACACGTGTCAATTCCGGCCCAATCTAGCCGGAATCGACGGTGCAAGTTTCCTAATCGCCGCCTAGTTCAAGTTGGAAGCTTATCAAGAAAATGTTCTCTCGGTCACCAAAGTCTCACGATCGTGATCTTGGATATGCCACACAAGCCTTCCAATGGTGGAGCTTGGACCTAAATCTAGCAGGGGCCAATCATTAGAGAACAAGGCTAATCTTTAGTTTTTATTGAGCTAAAATGGCTACAAAACTAATTGAGTTTACACAAGTTAAGGGTGTCCATGGCCCTATTACGTACTATTAGCCTATATGTATGACAAAAAGAATATGATGATCCTAGTATATTTATTTTGTCATTTGCAACCTTAGAGCAATTAATATAATAGCCTCCTCAACAAGGCCATGACCCCAAGTCTCCCACTCCTCGAGACCCTCATCTTAGCCACATCACCTTCTCTCAACATAGCTTTAGTCCCACGAAGGGAAGGCTTGTGCTCCAAAGCACTCTTCTCACCCACATTCCATCCCAACATCCTCGCACACCTTGACACTGATCTCTAAGCAATGGGGAATACTCCCTATGTTCCCCCACCTCAATGGCCTCAATTTGAACCTAACCCAGGGGGAGCAAAGCTCACAAAACTCTCACTAGTAGGAGCAAAGTGAAATAGAAACAAAATAATGTTCATAACTAGGGACACGATTAAGAAGGCACAAACAAATGGCGGATCTAGAAAAATTGGGGTCGGGGTCGGCACGGACTCATGATAGAAATTTATAGTAATCTAACACTACGATGCATGCAAAATATAGGCATTTTGAGGAGCAAAATTAACAATGTTATAATAAGACAAAAAAACTTTTATAACAGTGGTTACCTCTTATAATTTCACTCTACGAGTACGGTCATCCATATTTTGAAATCGAACTATGACATCATCATTTGAGATTGCGTCAAGGAATTCTTGTTCCATGAAGCAACGACATAGTCATTCATAAATTCATCCCCAATACGGTTCAGTAGATCTGTCTTCACAATATTCACCACCGAAAAACATCTTTCCACCGATGTTGTGGCAATAGGAAGAACTAGCACAAGTTTAAGGAGTCGATATACCAAAAGAAAAGGCAATATGTTCATTTGTATCCACCATCGGTCTACCAAGTTCAGAAATAGTATCCAATTGGGCAAATCTTGGATTGACTCGCACATTATCAATGTAAAGATTAAGCTCAAGAGTAAGATCGTCCAACTCATTTGAATCAAAGTCACTAGGATATGCCTTTGCCAACTCCATCGAACTCACAAATTTGAAAGCATCAAAAGAATTCTTGGGATTAAAAGCAATAATATGGGTAAGCAATTCAGAATTTACCTCATTGAAACGATCATTAAATTTACGTAAGCTACATATCAATAATTGGGTTCAAGCAATCATACTTGTAGTGTTGATAGTTTGTGCGCGCAGTCCTTTGCCTTGGTTTGTGTCGGTCAATGTACACTTGCTCCATGTCCAACTTTGGGATGTTGTGAGCTTCACAAAAAGGACATTGCATCCCCTAATAAAGAATCCCAACCATCACCTCTATCATGGACTCTCGGATCTCTTTATCTTTCCTCTGTAGTGATAGTGACAATGAATTGGCATGTCCAAGAATAAGCAACATTAGTTTCAAGTTGAACACGAAATCAAAATCCTTCATATAGTCCAAGAGGCCACAAGCTTGGCATCTCTTTGCATCATTTGGGCCTTCTTTTTCAACATATTGGAGCACTTCGATGACATTAGGGAATAAACTACTTATCCTCAAAAGGGTTCTATAATGGGAGGACCAACGAGTATCACCTGCTCTTTGAAGTGATTGTTCTTGATTTAGTCACATTCCATTTGTGAGTTGTCAACTATAGTATTGCTTTACTAACTCTCTCCTGTTGACTTTATCTAATCATACCCTTTCTTTTTGCAAGAGGCTCCAGCAACATTAATCAGTAGAGATACCATGTCAAAGAAATCATATCATGGATATAATATGCAGAGCTATTTTCCCTCATGATTAAAGCTCTTAATCCATTAAACTCACCTCTCATGTTGCTTGCTCCATCGTAGCCTTGGCCTCTAACTTGTGACATGCTCAACCCATACTTAGCAAATAGATTATCAATATTAGATTTAAGACATGAAGTTGAGGTCTCATTCACATGAACAACACCAATAAGTCTCTCTTTTATTAACCCAAGCTTGTCCACATATCTCAAAAAACCACCGCCATCTGTTCCTTGCCCAAGACATCGGTGACTCATCTACCAATAAGCAAAATACATTGCCACCAATTTCTTCAACAATAGATTTTACTATTATCCGGATAAAAAACACACAATTAACTCACCTATATAAGTATTTGTATTGTAAATCAAAAACATAAAAAATTATTACCACGACAAAAACAGTTTGCAATATCCTTACGTATGGCTGGAGACAACATTTGAGCATTCCTTAGAACATTTTTTTTGTTTCTCATTTTGCTTTGCTAAAAGCTGTACCAATTCACTTAAAATTTCCTTTTTTTTTGGAATTCTTTGACTCATCATGACCACGAAAAGCTAAACCTTGATGCATCAAGAATCGAACAACATCAATAGAAGTATTCAATCTAGCAAGATACTCTTCTTTAGTGACATCTCTCTTCTTGCTCATAGCATTACAAATGGATTGATCAGGATTCATCAATTGCATATTTTTAACTACTGTGTTATGAAAACTATTAGTTTGGGTGCCTACATGATCTCGAAGCCTATCCTTTTTTGTTGAAGCCATCCTAACCATTTGTCACAAATGCATCGTTCCCACCTTGGCCCATATTAGAATCTCTAAATAAGTAGTACTATAAACAAAAAACATTTATCCACCTTTTCACTGTACTCTAGCCAATCATATTATGTGAACCATTCCGGGTGAAATTGACGTGGATGACCTTCTATAATCTTTTTCTGGATATCTAAAGCCAATTGGTGGTCTAAAAGGACCCAAACGATATGTTGTACGTCTTGTACGTCTGCCCTGGGCACAAAAATATCTTTGTAAATGGCTATGCTAGGGATGCTAGGGACTAGGGTTGTACGTTTCGAATGAGGTAGAGCTCAATCATGTGCGATCAAACATGCATATATGTTCACTAAAAAACATGCATGCTCCCTGCGTATCACTATTAGAAGGCGTTTGGGACATCGACACGTCTCCAAAGCACAACTTTGACTTATCTTTACTATAAAAATTTTTATTAGAAAGTTATATATGCATATACAAATCTATTGATATCGCATTTCCAATGTTTGAGCCATTCCGGGTGAAATTGAGCCAAACATTTTCCAAAATGTTTCCAATGACTTAAAAGGTATTCATGATTTATGTTTCCAATGTTTGAGCCAAACATTTTCCAAAATGTGCTCTGATGGTGATACGGAGGGAGTACATATACCAGAAGGCATAATGTAAAGTGGTAGCGCTTGTCGCGATGGTCCACGCGCTATAGTAGCTTTTATAGTTCTACTAGTTGCCAAGTAATCTAGAGTTCCAATTCTCAAAAAAAAAAAAAAAAAAAAGTAATCTAGAGTTCCATTAAAATCCATAAGGTCGGGTATAGTCAAATATGGCTCCATTATGTAGAGCTCAATTTTGGCAAATGTTATGTACAAGTTTTTATACTGTATTTTTCTAACTTGAAATGAATTGAAGTTCGACGCATATTTACACTATGTACTGGACTTTAAAAACTGGAACAAAAAGAGAAAAAGGGGTCTGACTGTCATTGGCGTAGTCAAACTGCGATAGTAGAGTTAGAGTAGTAGTTGGATTGGACGGACGATCAAATAATTAAATAAATAAAATCGCAGTCTGTACGTCGCAGCTAGGAATTGTAAGAATTATTAGTGCAAAAACAAGCTAGAAATTCCATCATTTGTGCATTCACACGGATGGATCATCAAAATAAGACTGACCGAATCCAAGTGTACGTGCATATGCGTGCGTGCGCAAAGTATATATGAGGACAGGCTCGACGTCACGTCGTACGGATCCGCGCCACGTTGCTTTCGTCGGTATGTTCCTTCCTTATCCTTTTGTGTAAGCAACTTTATTGTCTTCTTTAGTCCTATCACTGATGTTGTTTCTTTGTTCTTGTTTTGTTTGCTTCGTCGTTTCCAGCCTATATTTTTTGGGTTCCTTCGTGTCAGGCCTCGAGTCAAAGCCACCTTGTCGGTGTGGACCACGCCTCGAGTCAAAGCCATGGCTCGGGCTACGGTCGGTGCATGCACACCAGGGTGGTGCGGTAGTTTTGATCTGGCCACAAGAATGTTATATTTTGTAGCTAGCTATGAAGTAATAGTTCTATGGATCCAAATATACATGGGTTATACATGGGTAGCTATAGCGGTCCAGGCATGAAATTCTTAGCCAAAAGGGCGACTGATAATTGGGGCGGCGACTATTGGTGCCTCGAACGTACTGTCTCTAAGGGCGTCTCCAATGGTGACCAAATAGCTAGCTAGGAGGAATTCTATTGACTATTAATGACACTTTACAAATAGCTAGCGATCCTGTGGGAGAAGGTCGCTGGTTCAGTTACACGTACCGCTGCGTGATTTTTTGCCGTTTGCTGGATGGCCGGACAACGACGTTTGCTGGATGGCCGGACAACGACGTTCTGGATGGCCGGACAACGACGTTTGCTGGATGGCCGGACAACGACGTATGTGTGCGTTTCCAAGCACCTCGCAAATCCAAGGAGGCTGGCTCAAGCTAACACGCCTCTAAAACCCTTTGTTCCGCGCGCGTCTGTCTCCAAGCGTCTTCTCCCTCACAGCATCTCGCAGCAGCCTAGAAATCACAGAGGGAGCTCGCTCGGTCGACTGCCCTGCATCGGCTGGGCACGTACAACGGAGTGAACAACAAGCACTTGGTTTGCCCCCGAGATGATGCCCGTGAAGGCCGGCAACACCGGTGCTGCCGAGTATCAGCACGACGACGGCGGCCGCCCTCGCCACACGGCCACGTTCTGGACGGCCAGCTCGTCGCACATCATCACCACCGTGATTGGTTCCGGCGTGCTCTCCATCGTCGCCGTCACTTACTCCAGCATCGGACTCTCCCCCGGCATCGCACAGACCATCCGTAAGTTGTTGGTTGGTTCTTTCCTCTCTTCTCCTCACCTCCCCCCTCTTGTCTGGCTTGTATTTCTCTGAGATTTTCTGTTGTCTTTTTAATAATAAGCTTACTGTAGGGGCTCCGGCCCCTCCAGATTATTCCGAAAAAAAGGTTATCGATTCTTCAATCGGATTGGTGTGGTGTGATTACGATTGATGGATTCTTGGTTACTGACATGTGTTCAATCGATGAAATTGTTTGCAGATAATGGTAGGTTCATGGGCAGTCTCACTGGCATCAGCAACGGCGCCGGCGTCAACTCCACACAGAAGGTCTGGCACACCGTACAGACCTTTGGTGACATCGCCTGCGCCTACTTGTTGTCATACATTCTCGTCGAGATCCATGTAGGCAACAGTTCCATGTTCTCTCAAAGACTGCAACTGAATTCCCTGTTTCTAACCAGGTCTGCTGGTTCTTGTTTAGGACACGATCAAGGTGCAGGTGATGCAGAAGGCGACGCGTCTCAGCGTCCTGACCACGGCTATCTCCTACATGCTGTGCGGGTGCATGGGGTACGCAGCGTTCGGCGACGCCGCGACTGAGAACCTCCTGACCAGCTTCGGCTTCTGGGTTAATCTTGTTTTGAGCAATCGAAGCCCATCGAGCAGATGCGTTTTGATCGTCCAGGCCATTTTAAGCGTCATGTTGTCCTCTGCATATCTTGTACTCGCCGAATACACGTGTATCTGGAGAGAAAAAGTTGCATGCCGATGGTCCGCACTGCTGCCGGTGTCCTATCCTCGAACGACGGATGTCATGTTGTCGCCGGCTTGCTGCATCGGGAGAAGGTATAACTTGCTGGTTTACAATCGTGCATTTGTATATATAAATGAATTATGACTGTCTCCAAATTATTGTTGTGCGAGGTCTCCTCAGACGTCGGAGTCTAGCTCCACTTATATACAGTATGTCTGTGTATAGTGTCTTCTTAGGCTATCTTCTTTTTAATACAATAGGCTATTTATCTAGCAACGTTTTTCTTTACTAAATCTGTCAGATTACATAGAAAATCATTTGTATACCATGCCAATATCCTTAAATATATCATAGAATATCATATGCATAAACATTACATGTACTATTTGGTACTCGGGCATTATCGATCCAATACCAGAATTTCGCAAACCATCATATGCCATCACTTGTGTATCATGTGAGTATCACAAAATACATCGTACAACATTATATAAATATTACATGCTTTTATCATTTGTATACCACGAAACTATCATTAAATACATCATAGAATGTCATATGTATAAACATTATTATATGTACTATTTGGTACTCGAGCATTACAGGAGCCAATACTCTAATTTAGTAACCATCATAGAACATCACATGTATTTCATCTAAGCATCATAAAATACATCATAGAACATCACATGTATTTCATCTAAGCATCATAAAATACATCATAGAACATCACATGTATTTCATATAGGCTAGCTACTGACCAGCTACACCTGGATCTTCTTCCAGGGTACAGATGCCGAGGACGGACGCAGTCATGGGATCAGGCAAGTGCATTGGCCGAGCTAGGGAGGCGGCGCCAGTGGGACGTAGCCATGGAATTCCAACCTTCGCACGAGCTGGCGATTGCTCGGTACTACTACGACTCTACACTTCTCATTTATTATTTTTTTATATATACAGTACTATAGTAAATTACAATTATTTCCTTTAATTTGAAACTACAATCTCTGTTCCTCTTTGCCTATGGCAGTCACCGCCGTGCAAATGTGACTGGTTTCTTATCATGGGATCTACGGTCATCAACACTGATGGTAAGCTGGATTTCAATGTCAAGAGTCATTGCATTTTAGCTACACACATCGCTACTCCCTCCATTCCAAATTATAAATCTTTTTGGATTTTCTAGATACATTGCTTCTACTATATATCTAGACTAGACATACTGTACATCTAAGTGCATGTGTACACAAGTCAAAGCATCTTAGAATTTGAAATGTAGGGAGTAGTTCTATTTCATGTTGATATCCACTCCGCCACTACAGCCTTGTTGAGCAGCAGTGTGTGTGTGTGTGTGTGTGTGTGTGTGTGTGGAGTTCTATTACAATTTCTTAGGGAATAAATCATGTTCAAGCTAATGAAATTTGACCTAAGCATTTCCTTTAGCTCCAACAGAAGGCTCCCATTAGATGATAGATGAAATGTTCTGCCTTCTGTTCTATAGCTATAGCATCACTTACACCGGCCTTTAATACACCAAAGTAATAACCTACAATGCTCTCACCAAAAGGATGCTCACTCTTGCATGAAAAAAAAAAAATGATTAAGTAGTTTAGCGAAACACTTATTGAGATGGGAAGAGAAGAACTTGCCAGTGGATCGAACAGATCGGCCTAAGGCCACACAAAGAAGGCCGAGAAGACTGCCGCCATTGTTGGGCTTCCATTGACCACCAAGCCTTTGCAACAGCGCCCCACCCTATGCTCCTGCACCGGCGGCGATGCTGCCTAATCACATCTCCTAGTTCCTCCCGGTCGCTAGCTTGCTCGTCGTGAAAAAGTGTTGTCTAGCCCTTCATGGCTCCACCGAGCCCACCCTAGTCGCTCCAGTAGAGTTATTTCTAGAGCCAACCCATTCGGTTTCTATGCTCCAAGTGGAGAAGAAGAGGAACAATCAAGGATATCCTAGATCTCATTGTTGTTGCCTCGTTGTTGTCTCCATTGGCTGTCATGGGCGGGAGCTCCACTCTCATGGTAGTGATTTGTAGGGGTGGCTCCACGGGCTCTTTTTAATTAAGGGCGGTTGGCCCCAACCACCCCTGCTAGGCGTTTTTTACGAATCAGCCCATTGTAGGGGCGGTTCAGAATGGCGGCGAGGCGGGTTTGGACTCGGGGGCCCGACATAGGTCTAGTTTTGCCCCTCGGGTTTTTGGGGACCCGAAATAGGGCGGGTCGGGGTTGGATTTAATAATTCTCCCACGGGCGGGGACCTAGAATTTAAGCAGGCCAAGTAATTTAAGCGTAGCCATGAAAAACCCCTAGGTATATAAACAACAAAGAATAGAACATCAGATCGATCCATTCTCACTTGTGGCCCTCTGCCCCTCCCACTCCCGGGCGTGGATTGAGAGGCCACCGTGCCTACACAGCCACACGGGACACACGAGGGCGACTCGAGTCGGAGCCCCCCGCTGCGGCTACTAGCTCGCGACTCCCCGCCTCCTCGTAAAGTAACCCGGCCTTTCGGCCCGGCCTGTTGCGGCTCGTGACTCCCTTGCCTCCTCTCTATCACGAGTCCGCACCGCCACGCCTCTAGCTCTCGCCGGCGTGCCCAGCCGTGTGGCGAGTGGGAGGCTGCGATCGGTGAAGGAACGCGAAAGGTATGGTGAGGGTGACCCGGAGGCTGCGTTATCGTCATCCATGGCCTAGGGGTCTTGGGACGGCGCTTTGTTGTTCCAGCCAGTGGCCCTTCGCGGGTTTTGGGTACCGCCGGCCGGGCGGTGCAGATTTTCCCCCGTCACAAGGTTGGGGCGGTTTCGAGTTCCATTGTCGGGTCTCGGGTGTGGGTCCGCGGACGATCCACCGCACTTCGAACCCGTCTTTCATTGCCATCTCTAGGGGGCTGTTGCGCTAACCCCCCTTACAAATGGTGGGCGGTTGGATCACCCGTAGCCGCCCCCTTATAGTGGATTTTTTAGATTTCATTTTTGAAAAATCAACATAAAAATAACAAAGCATTTTTATTTCATTGTGATCGGGCCCCTCAAGTGAGCCACCACCACCCTCACCATTAACATTTTGGGTTCGGGGAGCGGTGCCAGATTTTCCCCGTCACAAGGTTCGGGCGGTTTCGAGTTCCATTGTCAGGTCTCGGGTGTGGGTCCGCGGACAATCCACCGGACTCAAACCAGTATTTGTTGCCATCTCTAGGGGCTGTTGCGCTAACCCCCTTACAAATGGTGGGCGGTTGGATCACCCGTAGCCCTTATAGTGGATTTTTAGATTTCATTTTTGAAAAATCAACATAAAAATAACAAAGCATTTTTATTTCATTGTGATCGGGCCCCAGAAGTGAGCCACCACCACCCTCACCATTAACATTTTGTAGGGTTTTTGTAAATATTGCGGCCTTGGGGCTTTGAACCTGTGACCTACCCCTCACGCACTAGTTGCTCTACCATTGCACTACTTACTCACTTGTGTCATTTCGGATCCCACATATCTTATGAATCCATATGAAAATCGACTATTTAAATGAAAAGTTATCAACTACAGAGTTTCATAACTTTTCAAGATCTACAATTTTGGTTTAGAAAGTTTTTTTCCATCCGAGGTCATTTGAAAAATTTGAATTTCAAATTTGAGAGACTTCGACGTAGTTTTCGCATGGCAAGATCATTTCAAATGAAAAAGTTGCCAACTATGAAGTTTCATAACTTTTCGAGATCTACAATTTTTATTTAGGAAGTTTTTTCCATCCGAGCTTGTTTGAAAATTTCAAATTTCATAATTTAGTCATTCAAACCACACATTTTGAGACATCAAATATAGTCAAATGAAAAAGTTGTTAACAACAAATATTTATAACTTATCAAGATCTACATTTTTTTATTTAGTTTTTTTCCATCTGAGATCATTTTAAAATTTTTAAAATTTTTAGTGTTTCATTTTGTTATTCGACGTCTATTTTTTAGGAGCTTCAATATCAGCCGCCCTTACAAATACCTCTGTGAGGTATTTGTAAGGGCGGCCGGATATTGAAGCTCCTTACAAATAAGCCGACCACTATTGGGGTGGCCCAATCACCAGCCGCCCCTACAGTGAAATGGACCTGGCCCTTACAAATTGTCTCCACTTTGCACCTCCCCATACTCTTCTTGAAAGCTTGATTTTTTGGTGCTTGCCACAACTATGCGAGTCATGTTGTCAACCCCCCAAATCCCTCTTCTAGTTGTAGGCCTTCCAGCCCAATGAAGATATACACACTTCACACAACTCATCGTTGGGCTACATCATTGCCACCATCATTGTCATCCAAGTCATGAAAGGATGATAGTCTTGCCTTCAAATAATTGGCTCGTGGTAGATGCTACTGTTGTCTCATCTTGATCACTAGGATAGCTTCTATCGAGACTCCTTCCGTTGCATCCGATGTTGCTGTCCTAGCCATAGGAGCCTACAGTGCCACCTCTGGTCTCTTCCCTGGCTTCACCATGTTCTAGATCTCCTTCCTAGGATTTCCATCTTTACAATGTTTGGAGCTAGACAAATGTTGTGGCTAAATCTTTACCATATTCTTTGTGGTGAACCAGTTCCAAAGATTGACTAACCACCATCCACGGCATGATGCATGTGATTGTCATTGTCCACCACATAGTTTGTACACCTCAGACCTTCAATCTATGTTTGGGTCTTTGAGGGAGTCGCTTCGTTCAGATCTTCAGGAGTTCTTCGTGTCTCATCTTGAGGAGGTGGTGCGCCTTAGTTAGGACTAAGGACTCAACCATCAAGTTATGGATTAAAGCAGACCCTTTCCCCCGAGTGCTCCCCCAACGGACGTCTCGGGGCGACCGTGCCACCGCATCAGAGCCCCCTCCCCGCCCCAGCTTTGGTCGCCGCCGCCGCCTCGCTCGCCGGTGGCGGCGGCCGATGGTGGTGCCTCTCCCAATGTCGGTCTCGGCTGTCCTTCCCCACCTCCCAACCCCCTCCCCTCCACCCCAACCCTAACCCCAGCGACCTCGGCGACCATGGTAGTGGGTAGCCGGATTCGGTCCCTTGTGGCCTAGATCCGTCGGCCCTAGCGACGGTCCTCGTCTCCCTCACCCGTCGGTCGTGGTCCCTTGCGTGGCGGCGGCGGGCGTCGGGCCACATGTGTCTCGTTGGCCTAGGCATCGGCGACGCCCCTCGCATGCCTCCGACGTCCCGGTGGCGACAGGTTGCCACCGGCTATGGCATCGTCCGCCGACGGTGTGGCCGGATGGCCTCGTGGGCGTGCCTCGTCCTCTACTAGCGGATTCGGGCCCCGGTCACGGATGGCGGCGCACCCGGCCCTGTCTCGGTGTGCGGTGGCCGGTGACCTATTCCTTCTTTCGTTCATCCGTGTTGTAGTGGTGGTCTTTGCCACAGTGGTGGGGCCGAGGTGGTGTCGCGGCCGGGTTTGTGTCTTTCGCAGGTAGTGCGGGGCGTGTGTCCAATGGCTTCGTGGTGGTGCAACGGGCATGCCGGCCACCTCACGAAACACAGGCGTTGGGAAGAAGGTGTCATCAAGGAGTTGTGTCTGTCTTGCATCTTGGAGTTGAAAGACCTTTGGTGCTCTCTTTTTGCGTTGTCGGTGTTTGCGAATGTCGATCCCTTTCTAGAAGGCAACGCTTTGAGAACTCCTATTGTCTCTATGGCCCGCCGCTTCTACACCATGGTCGCTTTGGTCGTCTTGCTGATCCTATTTGTGCTTCATATTTATCCTCATCTGGGTATGTCTAGCTAGTGGTTGTTGTAGCCGTAGTCGTGTTCATTTCCGGCGGATGCTTTGCCGTCGAGGTGTTATTCGTCGCTCTGGCGGATGCTTTGCCGTCGTGTATCTTCAGCTTCGATTTACGAGTTGACATTTCCGGTGTGCGCATGCCACCGAGGTCGTGGTCGTCTACGGCGGATGCTTTGCCGCCAGGTTAACGAGCCTGCGTTTACGGTCTGCGTGTGCTGTTGAGGTCGCGGTCGTTTCCGGTGGATGCTTTGCCGCCGAGGTGGTCGTTTTCTTTCCAACAGATGCTTTGCTGCCATGGTTGGTCTTTGGTCTGGACGAATGCTTTGCCACTGTTGTTGTCTTTGGCTCCGATTGCTGCTAGCTACCTAGGTATTGAGTTTTCTTGTTGTAATATAGGATCAGCTGTCGGGGTTGTTAGTTGGAGGGTTCACCTCACCCCTTCCCCCTCGTTTCTTGCTGTTTATTTGTGCCTGTGTGATTCGTCAGTAATCTATGGATTATTTGTGAATCATATGTAATTTCTCACTTCTCTTAATACAGTACGTGCTAATGGACGCTTTCGAAAAAAATCAGGTTATGGATTGAACAGATCGCCAACCATCTAGAACGTGTAAAGCCATCTAGCGAGGACCTCTTCACTGCAGATGTTCTTTTTGGTCCTTGTTCCTTAGTTGGACACTCTTCGACTCCACCATTCTTGACTGCTTTCTTGATGACTACCCAAGATTCTACAGTAAAGGTAGCTTTCCATGCTGCCCAGAAAACCTTGACCAGTAAAAATCAAAATCTTTATAACACCTTTTGGGATTTAAAAAGAAAAAAAGGAATGGATCGACGGACCTACTCCCTCCGTCTCTTTTAGATGTCACTATGGGGTGCGTGCGGTCAAACTTTCTCAACTTTGACTAGGTTTGTAGAAAATCCGTGCAGCATTTATTTCTCTAGATAAATTTATTAAAAAACTAGACTTAAAGATCTTTTCAATGATACTAATTACTTAGCACAAATATTTATATATTTTAATATATAATTGCCGATAGTTTGAAAACGTTAACTTCTCGAGAAGCGAGAATGACATCTATTTAGAGACGGAGGGAGTAGAAAATAAGTTAGGATCTCGCATTACCTTCCATCTCTAGCACCTTCTTCCAAGCTTACATTGGTACCTTCTCCACTGCTTGAGCGCACCCCACCGGTGCTAGATCCATTCCTGTGAGCATGAACATGGGTAGGCTAATAAAGTCCTGACTCCTGATTGAATAAGCTAAACCTAATGCAAAGTTGGTAATAAAAGGTTAACTGATCAAAACATCTTAACTTATTGCGGAGCTAATAAAAACTGTCATCCTTTCCTTGTATTTATCACTTTTACTTTGTTGTTTATCACTTTTACTTTGTTGTTTAAAATCTATAAAATAATTTTGGAGTTTTATCACTTTGGTTATTTTTCAACAGCATATGCTTTTTTCCAACACATAAAATTTATTAAGTCTCTCTATATACAAGGCTCCGGTGAAAATCTTCTTTTTATACCTGATTTTTTTATTTGATTTACTTTCTCTTTCTTATTCCAAAATAGTATGCATGAAAGGAACTAGGATTCAGATGAAATTCTTCTCTTACACAACAACTTTGGTTACTATTTGTTGAGATAACCACACTAACACCACTGTTAGTGATTGCGGAAGCGCTTAATTTCATCACAATGCAAAATCAGCCCAGTCATTACCTATTCATGGAAGGAAACATATATGAGGAAATCAATAGAAATTACCTATTCACGGAGCCCAGTCATTACCTTGCTTACACTTTCGCCCTCGCTTCATGTAAAAGGGTTAACGAGAAGATGCTATGATTTGGAAGGCAAATGCTTATAAGTTGGCGCCATCATTGCTCAACTAGCAAGGTGGTACTAAACATGTGCACTCAGCACTCATGGGCCACATCCAAATTGGGCGGGTGTTACAACCGTAACTACATATTACTCCCTCTGTCCCATAGAGTTCGTCGTTTTTGACTTTTTGAACTTCATGTTTGACCATCCGTCTTATTCAAAATATTTATGCAAATTATAAAATAAATTAATCAATATTCAAGTATCTTTATTGATAAAATAAGTCGTAACAAAAATAAATTATATTTGTGCAAAAAATTTGAATAAGACGAAGCATCGAATAAGATGGCACGGAATCCGGGGTGACAAACTCAGTGGGACGGAGGGAGTATGTGATATCAAGTCACTCATGTGTCTGAATGGCTCAAGTTTTGTATAGATAGACCTTTTCTTTTATCAAATAACTAACTAATGACCTCCTTCTCTTGTAGAGAGCTGTGTTATATCTGCGGTCGTTATGTGCATGGAAGCTCAGTACAGAAGATTCAATATGAAGTGTGATGGAGCATGCTCGTGGTATTTTAAGGTCACGACCGAGGCTGTACAATCTCTCAAGGACATCTGCTATGAGAGAGGAGCCTGGCAACCTTATGTTGGAGCACCAAATGTACAGGGTGTTCTGGAGGTGATCCGTTCATTGAAGAAAGGGATACCAACTGTCTACGACAATATATCTCTGAGGCTCAAAAGCTATGCGACCTTCGAAGCCGGCAGACTGAGCCAACTGGAAGTCACCTCTATGATCCAGAATAAGGGTCCAGTGATTGGTGTCCTGTATGTAGATGGCGAAGCCTACTTCAGGAGCACGGTATACCGAGGTAACAGTGCTAAGCGTGCCAACCATGCTGTCGTCTGCACTGGTTACCGCTACGTCAATGGAGAGCTCTGCATAATAATCATGGATAACTTGGAACTTGAAGGCCCATTTCGATTTGTCCTGTGCAAGGCATTCAAGGAGTTCCACGTTCTCACAGTCGACACTAGCTAGGTAGCAAGCCCTGGAGGTATGCTTGGCACTCTGAAGAAGTTGAGCAAGATATTTTTGATTCGAGGCTCATGATGTGCAGTTGGTGAATTACTCAAGATATATCAATCTCTTGTATATGTACTTTTGAATTCTGATCGATCAATAGCTGAGTTAGGAGTAGCAATTCATTTTGTTCCAGCGCATAAGTGGTGTTCCCTTAGGGGGTGTTTTGACATTGAGAAATTAATAATAGGTGATTCATTAGTTTTGATTAACTCAGTTCTTTACAGCCTACCGATGTATATGTTGTCCTTTTTTGCTATTCCCAAAGGGGTGCTAAAAAGACTGGACTACTATAGATCCAGGTTTTTTTGGCACTGCAAGGAGCATAAAGAAAATAGGTTTGCAAAATGGAGTATCTTATGCAAGCCAAGATGTATGGGAGGTATGGGGATTTTAAACTTAGAAACTCAGAACACGTGCTTACTTAGTAAGTGGCTGTTCAAGCTCATTAACAAAGATGATCTGTGGCAAAAGGTACTTAAAGTATGTCAAAGATAAGTGTCTAACTCAAATTGAAAGAAGAACGGGTGATTCACATTTCTGGTCAGGCCTGATGGAGGTAAAAGAGACTTTCCTGCAGTATGGAAGATTTAAGGTGAACAACGGTCACCAAGTTAGGTTCTGGAGGACTTGTGGTTGGGTGATAAAACGCTAAAACAGAGTTTCCCAAACTTATACAGTTTGGTGAGGTAAAGGAATGTCTACATAGCAAAAGTGTCAAGTTCTAAACCTCTGAACATTTCGTTCAGGTGAGCAATAGTGGGGGACAGGATGGAAGAGTGGCTTAGGCTGGTTAATCTAGTGATGCCAATCTCTTTATATAATAACAGTGACAAATTTGTTTGGCTTTTTCATCAACAAAAATTGTTTGACTAATAAAGAAAGATGGAAATTTTACAACTCAATCGTTGTACAGAGCTAATGAAAGATGGAAGAGCTGTGGCGGGAAAACTACACCTACAACTCGAAATGGCTCCAACGGCTCTCCCTGAGAGCTCTCCCACCCTGGCGGTCTCCTCCCGGTGTTGTGCGGTGGCTTCCATGGCGCCCTGAGTTGTTCATTGCTGCCCTCTCCCCTCAGGTTCGTTATTCTCCTGCTCGCCTCTCTCAAGCTCCTCCCCCGTTGGCTTCTCCTCTCAAGTTCTTCCTCGCTGGTTTTCTTCGCTTGCATATTCTTCTCGTGGTCGGTTGTGGTTTTCTTGGCTTTCATGGATTCAGACCAGACTATTTGTTCGTTACTGGACTTTGAGGAGGGTGATCGTTTTGAAAGTCGGCTTAGTAGATCTATCAACAAAAGAGTTCATGAATCACCATCCAGGGGCAAAGGTTTCTTTCTACTAGCTACTTTAAGAAGATATCTTTTCCAACTCAATGAGCGTTCAGTGGCCCTTGCTCTGGAATCTTGCCTTGGTGGGGTTGCAGAGGATTTCAAAGTGGAATATCAGAGCCATAATCATTTCAAATTTGTGGTTTCCTGCAAAGCGGTGGGTTTTCAAATATACAACCTCCGTCATTTCATTGACAGATCTTTTTTTGTCTACTTTCATCTTTGGAGCAATGGTGCCCCTCATTGGCAGCGTGAAAAGCGTATTTGGGAAGCTGAAGAAGCAAAACCCTGGTCTAAAGTCCTCTCAAAACAGCAAAAAGGAGGCTAAACAATTGACATCTAAGTTAGTGAGGTTTGCTCCCAAGCTAAGTTCAAATCTAGACCTCCTGAATTGAGTTCAGTGTTTAAAGTAGGATCTATTGCTATAAATCTTTCAGAATGTTCAGTGTTTGTTAGTAATTAATTCAAGTTCTTCTGGGATTCTCAAGTCTTCCTGTGCTAAGAGGCTTGTTCACACTGGTGCAACGGTGCATGGCTCTGCCACGTCAGACTCTCAGCTGATGGAGAATTTTCAAAATTCAAATTGCAATCAGGTCTCTCATGTTGTTGTTATGACTTATGTAGTTAACCGTGTGCGGGCTTAGCAGGGCAGGTACATTGCTACATGTTGCGGTCTCATACGCCGTCTCATGCATCGCCACATAGGAATTTTGATGATGTGGAGGAAAGAGAGAGGTGAGAGAAGAAGGTGGTTGTTGCCGTGAAACTCGCGGCCTCATGAGCTAGAATTTAGGACTATGAGATAACTATTATTTTACCATTGTATGAGTTGTTGTCGTCATGCATCTCATAATCCTATTTTACTCTCTCCATAAATTAAGGAAATGCGAAAGTTGCTATGAGACAACTTAGAAAGACAACCATTGTAAATGTAGTCTATTAAGTCGTTTTAAATTACGGCACTACTATATGAGACTAGTTATAAGGCGACATCAATGTACTTGCCCTTAGCAGGTTGCACCCGTTGTTTTAGCATTAATCATCAGCGTAGAAATTGTTTCTCAGCTATCAGATACGCTGAATGCTTTAATTATGGGCACATTTCCAAATACTGTTTAACAAATAATCGGCCAAGAATTTTGTTGGAGTTTGTGAACATCGTGTGTGCCAACTTGTGCGAAACCTTCCCAATTTTTTTTTATCGTAGTAGCCTTGGCATAAGATATCATGACATATTATCAAATTTCATGATTTTTTTTGACTTGATTTTTTTTTTCTAGAATTTTAAAACCACTTTCGAGCACGGCCAGGTTCATGTTTCGTAATAAGATGTTCGAGATTTAGTTTTATTTTTATATGCAAGGCCTTAATTTGTGTTGAATAACAGGAATATCAATTTTACTACATTTTTCAAAGATTTCAATCACTTGTAGTTCAAATTTGGTTTCATTTTAAAAATTGACGTAAAAGAGAATAATTATCTAAATATACCAAATAAAAGTAAAAAATTCACCAAAATCTAATATGGAGTGCCATATGATTTATAGTAATTGTAGAAAAAATTTGGAGACCAAAAAAAAAAAATAATAAAAAATGGTACACCTTTTGCCGTGGCGGGAACCCCTCATGGCGGGAAGAGGGGTGTGGGGGGGGGGTTTACTTTGCCTAGAGGGTGGAAAAGCTCATGGCAAAGGGGGCTCAAGGAAAGTCTTTCCGTGAGCTTGACGCCGAAAGCTCACGGGAAAGGGGGACGGAGGAGGCAGGCGGCCTCGCCAGGTGGCCTTTCCGTGAGCTCCCCCTGTTGGAAAGGTTCGTGAGTGTGGCCTTTCCGTGAGCTCCCCCCCTTTGGAAAGGTTAGTGAGTGAGGCACTCTGTGAGGCCACCGATGCTCATAGGAAAGAGGCCTTTCTCGTGAGTTACTCATGGGAAACATTTCCCCACGAGAAAGGGACAGATTCGGTAGTGGCTGCTGGGCTACAGATTTCTCTCTCGTGCTACGGAGTACAGCCGCTAGTGGTGATGAGTTGCAACGTGGAAATCGTAAAGAATAACCAGAAAGTCCTATGATATTTTCATGGGATTTTTAGTCTTTTTTTTAGTCCTAACTAAAACATATAGGGATTAAAAAAGTTTTAGTCTAAATTTTAAAAAGTCTAGTCCCTCATAACCAAAAAACAACCCCTTAGATGATGGCTAAACTAGGCCTCTTGTTTTACTATGAGCAACTCCGGTGGACCTGCAAATTAGTGCTCCTTATTTTTACATTTGCATCTTTACACAAGATAATGGGGCCCAAAATTGCCTTCAACTCCAATGCAGGCCTGCAAATTTGGCCCCTATTTTTTTTCAACTCGCATGGAACCAGGCCTCGGGTCGCTCCTGGAGGTCCGTATCCGCTCCCTCGTCGTCGCCGACCCCGCCCCACAACTCCCACCGTCACCTCCTCCTCCCCGACATGCTCTCCTGCACGGAGCTCCGACGGGGCTCGCGCTGCCTCCCCTCCACCGCTTCAAGACAAGCGCCACCACGACCCACAAGCATCCGCATCCACCGCGACAAGCAGCCGCCACGAGCCGCCGCCAAGGGCGGAACCGCCACGAAAGGGCGTCCCCAGCAGGCACCTCCTGCTGCCGCGGCGGCGGGCAATGCGGCGAGCGAGGCCAATACGGGCGGCAGGCGCATCCAGGCTGACTTGTTGTCCTCTTGCGCTCGTTGCAGGCGGACGTGTCGACGGACGAAGTGTATGCCCAGCTTGCGCTCATCGCCAGAACGAGGTGCGCGGAAGCTCCACAGTGCTCCAGCGGCATTGGATTCAGTTTGGCTTCTCCGTGCGTGCGTCTATTAAGACGGGATTTTTTAGGCTGATTTGTGTTTCTTGGGGCGCTTGCTTCCGGCGCGTCGTGCAGGATGTCGTGAGGCGGCTGCGCGGAGGGTCCGAGGACGGGGAGCGCCGGCGATGGCGACGACAGGGAGACCGTGAAGCAGCGGTTCTCGCGGATGCCGCACATGTTCTGCAAGACGCTCGGCCTCTGACACCACCAGCACGCACGGCGGCTTCTCCGTGCCGCGCCGCGTCGGCGAGGACTGCTTCCCGCCTCTGGTTAGCTTGCGTTGGCTTGCATAGCTTGGATCGTTTGGTGCCCGGTTTGCTGCTCTCAGCTGCGATTCTGAACCATCTTGTGTTGGGGCCTGCAAGACTACAGCCAGCAGCGAACCATCTCATCTTGGGGCGCAGGACTACAGCTAGCAGTGGTCGTCACGCGCCGGAGGCCATGTTCACCGCGCCGCTGCCAGGACTGCGCGGGAGGCCATGTTCATCCTCACCGCGCCTACGCCGTCCATCACCGCGCGCCCGCGCCCAGCAACAAGAATCCGACGAGGAAGAAGAAGCACGCTGCAGCTCCCTGCGCGCCGCCGCGTCCCCCGGCCGCGTGCGGGAGATCCCCGTGGGTGGAGATGAACAAAAGTGCGGTGGGACCACGAATAGGGGTTTTTAGATGTAGGGGTTAAGAGTAAAATTGAGGGGCTTGAAAAATAGGGTCTTAGAAGAACTCCAGTGGGGGGCCCCTATTTGGGTCCTTACCCTAAATTTTAGTATTATTTTGGACAAAACTCAAACTCCAATGGAGCCCCCCGCTCAAGCCCCCATTTTACATGCCCCTCAAATTTTAATCTCATACCCTAGTCCCAAGCCTCCCTCTATATGGTGGGACCCGCTTTACTCTCATCTCTTCACCTTCCCATCCGTGGGCGATCGCACCGCCGGGCCGGCCTCCCGCCTCCGGGCGCCGCCGGCGCCCTGCCCTCCCACCCCAAGGGGCGCGGGGAGGTGCCTAAAGTGCCGCCAGGGACGCGCGTGGGGATGCGGCGCTACGGTCACGCACCGCCTCGAGGTCGGTGCTCTTCCACGGGTTCCGGGCGTTCTCGGGCCGAGCCGCGGCACGGCGTGGGACAGCGGCGACATCGGCTACGGAGGAGGGCGGGACGGGGGAGGCGAACCTCTCTTCTTGGTCGGATTCGTCTTCTTGGCGGCTTGAGCGGTGGCGCGCCCGGCCGGCAGCGTTACCTCGGCTGCGGCGTGGCGTCTCTTTCAAGCTGCTCCTCTTCGGCGCTTCGCCTCCACCGCCGTCGTCGTCTTCCTCGCTGCGGCGGCCCCGCCCGCCGCGCTCTTACGTCGCTTGGCGCATCTGCGCCGGTGACGCCCGGTAGCATGCGCGGTGCATCTCCCTTCGCGCGACGCCGCCCGCGCGCGCGCCGCGAGAACGCAGCGTGGCGGTGTGCGTCCATACTGCCGAAGGGCTGACGCGAGCCCGGCGAGCAGCCTCTCCTTCCAGCAGCGTTCGGCGCGGCCGTGCGTCGGCAGGCGTCCACCTCGATCTTTGCCACCACCACGCGGTGGACTAAACGTGTCGTGGAGGAGTGCTGCCAGCGGCTGGCGTGGCGCCCACTGCGTCGTCGACTTCACGCTTCTGCTCCGCGGGACCCGGCGGCGGGGCCTGATCGTGCTCGAGTACATGGATGCGGGTCCGGCTGTGCTTCTGCCGGGCATTTGGGAATCTCGGAGGCGGCCGTCGACGGGCTGGCTGCGCGAGGCCAGCTCCACTCCGGCGTGCGCATCGGCGTGAAGCGACAACCTCCTCGCCAACAGTTTGGGGGCTTTAGTTTGATAAACCCACATTGGAGTTGGGAGTAACTATGAGACCTTAATTTTTTGTATGTTGACTTCTAAATTTGGAAATAGAGCTCCAATTTTAGGAGGTGTGGTTGAAGTTGCATAACATTTAGGGGTTTCAGCTGGAGTTTTTTTTTTTCTTAAGTCTCTAGAATTTAGGGTAGGGGTTCAAATAGGGGCTCCATTGGGTTGCTCTAAGTAGGCCACAGGTTAACAAGGATAAGTTACATGACATTTTTCCATGCCGTTTTCAATCGTGCTTCCGCTTAACTTCATCCCATTTCGGTCCGTTTATCCGGGTAAAAACAAAAACGGATGGGAAAATATAGCATATGGTTGCGGACCGTTTCAACTTTAGATGCCATGTCCTTCTATCCGACTCTCCCCAGTAGCTCAGCCAATTCGATTGCTCTGCAAAGATTCATGGTGTGATTTCGATGCTCAATTCAACTGCTGATCCGGGCTCAGAACAGACCCTCTCACTTTGCTCCCCGGCTCCCCTCTGACTTTGAATCGCAGAGACAGGTGTGCGTGATTTGTAATGACTACCCACCTGTCAGTTGCCTTAGCTCATACTGTATAAGTCGGCTCGAACGCAACCACTCCTTCTTCCACACACAGCGTAGAAATCAGAGAGGCGTCGCTGTATCAATGACATAATGGGCCTGACTGCAATGAGCTACCCATCTGTCAGTGACTCGGAGCTGATAAAAGCCACGTCGAACGCAGAGCCAAATGAGAGAGAGAGACCCGCCGCGTTGAATCAGTGACAGGGGCCTTAGTGTAAATACTACCCACCTGAGCACCAACCTGATTCCCTTCTAACACACAGCGCCTAGAAATCGAGAAGAATGACAGGTAGCCCTGATTGTAAATAACTACCCATCTGTCAGTGACTCTGAGCTCATATATGAAGCCCCCGTCGAACACACCTGACGGCCCCCAACCGCGTGCAGGCTTCTTGCTTTGTATTTTAAGAAACTGTTTTTCGGAAGGGCTAAAATGCAAAACTTTCACAGAAAGGAACCACGTGGAAATGAAATTGTTTGTGGGGAAAGGGCTAAAATGTAAAATCAGGAACGTGGAAATGGAATGAGACACCGTGTCTGGGCACAACGGAGTGAATGAATCACACACACTTTGTTACTCCCCATGGAGATGCCCCGCCGTCATCAGCTCCAGCGTGCTCTCCCTAGCCTGGGCCATCGCGCAGCTCGGTTGGGTGGCTGGACCCGCCGCCATGCTCCTCTTCACCTTCGTCACTTACTGCACCGGCATGCTGATGCGCGAGTCCTACATGGACGCCGTGCGCTCAACCTCGGCGGCACCAGGGTGGCCTTCTGCGCCGTCATCCAGTACGCCAACATCGTCGGCGATCGCTGCAACAGCTCCACGACCCCGTACATGTTCTTCTTCGGCGTTATGTTGATTCTCTTCTCGCAGCTACCGGGCTTTGATCAGATTTGGTGGCTGTCCATTGTCTCCCGCCGTCATGTCCTTCGCTTACTACAACATCGGACTTTCCTTAGCATCGCACAGACCATCTGTAAGTTATTGATTCTTCAATCGGACTGGTTAAGCACTCATGCTGTATTCTTGGTTAACATGTGCTTAATTCACTACTAGTTTTTATGTATGATGCAAAATGTGGCCCTGATATAAAGTTTAGGCAACCAATGTTTTTGGGTGAACACAATGAAGTGTCACCAAGTCGTCATTTAAGGGAGCAACCTTGTTGGTGCCTTGGTGGTAATAGTAGCTATGGCAAAGCACCCGACGTTGCTGGAGATACCAGTTGCAATTGGAACATAGTCATATATTACCACCAATATTTCAGAAAAAACTACAATATAACCTACTACCTATTTAATCCAAATCAGTGGTATTACAATGGTGTGTCGTGGCATTAGGCCAAAAATCTATTAGTGATTGATCCTATTGTTTGCAGCCGATGGTGGGTTCATGGGAAGCCTCAATGGCATCAGCATCGGAGCCGGTGTCACCTCCAGGCAGAAGATCAGGCAAACCGTTGATGCATTCGGTGACATTGCCTTCGCCTATGCCTACTCCAAGATCCTCATCGACATTCAAGTAACCATCCCCTGTTCGGCTCCACTGTTGTATTCGGTGCAACTGGATCCCCTGTTTGTAAACCAAAGGCTACTCTGTTTCATCTCCAGGACACCTTTGGCTTTGAGGCACCGTCGTTGTCGGAGTCGAATGTGATGCAGAGGCACAAGGCGACGTGTCTCCCGCGTGGTCATCTTCAGCTTCGACATGCTCTGCAACAATGTGATGCAGAAGCAGAAGGCGACGTTTGTCCACGTTGTCATCTTCATCTTCTACATGCTCTGCAACAGCTCCAGCACCCCGTACATGATCCTCTACTATGGCGTTGTGCAAGTTATTTTCTTCTCGCAGATGCCGGACCGTGGTCAAATATCGTGGCTCTCCATTGTGGTCTCCGTCATGTCTTTGACCTATTGTTCAATTGGACTCTCCCTTGTTATCACACAAACCATCTGTAAGTTTTTTGATTCAGTCGGATTGGTTAGACACTCATCCCTTTGATTTACGGATTATTAGTTACCGGTTCGTGCTCAGTTGATGCTATTGCAGCCAACGGTGGGTTCATGGGCAGTCCCACAGCAATCAGCATTGCCGTCAGCGTCAACTCCACGCAGAAGATATGTTCTTTTTGAACAGTCATGTTTTGATTGAGGCCATTTCAAGCTTCATGTTGTCTTCTGCATGTCTTGCACTGCCGAATACATGTGTATATGGATCACCATGTTGTCACCGGCTTGCTGCATTGGGAGAAGGTATAACTTGCTGCTTATGTGTATATATATTGTCAGTTCTCATCACTCAGGCTACCGACCACCTACACCTGGATCTTCTTCCAGGGCAAAGGATGACGAGGACAGGTACGTTCAAGGGATCAGGAAAGTTCATTGGCCGGGCACAGGAGGCGGTGCCAGCGGGACGCAGCCATGGAATTCCAACCTTCGCTCGCGCAAGCTGTTGATCGCTCGGTACTACTATGACTAAACACTTCTCTTTAGTTAATTTTATATACACCATTAGTAAAGTACAAATATTTCCTTTTGTGACTACAATCTCTGTTCTGCTTTTTTGCCTAATGGCAGCTGCCGCCGCACACATGTGACTGGTTTCGGATCATGGGGTCTACAATGATCAACATAACCGGTTAGCTGCATTTCAATGTGAAGTCATTCCATGCCAAAATTACTACTCCCTCCAGTCCTAATTACATAATATTTTTTGATTTTCTAGTTACATTGCTTTTTACTGTATATCTAGATAAACTGTATATCTAAGTGCATGACAAAAGCTAAATGTGTACAAAAACCAAAATGTCTTATAATTTGGAATGAAGTATCTAATGAGTTCTATTTCATATTGCTATCCCTCCCCACCACAGCCTTGAGCAGCAGTGTGTGCGTGTGTAGTTCTATTACAATTTCTCAGCAAATAATTCACGTTAAAGCTAATGAAATTTGACCTAATATTTCCTTCAGCTCCAATAAAAGGCTCCCACTAGATGATAGATGGCATGTTCTGTCTTCTGTTCTATGACTATAGCAACACATACACCTTCAATACACCAAAGTAATAACCTGCAATGCTCTGCTCACCAAAAAGGATGGTCACTCTTGCATGAAAGAAACTTATCCTTAAGTAGTTTAGCTAAACATTTATTAAGATGGGAAGAGAAGTACAGGGCACAAGAAGACGGACTAGCGAGATTCGGCCTAAGGCCACACAGAGAAGGTAGAGAAGACCACCGCCATTCTTGGAACTTCTATTGACCACCAAGCCTTTGTGATGCCGCCCCCACCACACACCCATGCCCCAACCATGATGCTCCTAATCAACATCTCCCTCCGGCCCCGTCGCCTCCTCTCTCTCCGCCATGACAAAATGTTGTCTAGCCCTCCACGAGATCCACCGAACTGCACCTGCCCTCCCCCCATTGCTCCCGTGGAGTTATTTTAGAGCCAACCCGAAAGTGCTATTTTAACAACTATGTGTTGCAACACCTATTATCCAACGGTACATGTTACATCAAGATTCGCACAACACATTCATCAACCCATGAAGCAAGGGAGAGAGAAAGGAGTGGGGAACACACATGGACATATGTCGCACACTAGTGGGTTTGGTGTTGCAAGGTGTTGCAATACATTGTTGCAATGTGTTTCTGATCTAGTTTCTATGCTACTTTACAAGCGGAGAAGAAGAGGAACAATCCAGGATATGCTAAGATCTCGTTGTTGCTTGCTCGTTGTTGTCGCCATTGGTGGGAGCTTTGAACTCCACTGAGCACCTATCAATCAACTTCCCGAAAAGCTTGAATTTTTTTGTGCTCACCACCGGCATGAGAGAGTCATGTTGTCATCATCCCCTTGTCCGGCTCTAGGATTTCGACGTTTCAATGAAGATATACACACTTCCACAACTCATCGTTTTTTGCCGCATCATGTGGCCGTTATAATTTAATACGACCTAACGCCTCACGTGCCCAAGACTCAATCACACGACTAAGGCACAACACTTAGCCACCTTGAGCCCGCTCTTGTTGCGGGTACCCAACAAGTGCACGATGGCGGTTCTTGACACTTGGGTGAGATGCGTGGGACTAAGCTCTGTAGTCCATTCTAAGAACTTGATTAACCGGGGCGGTTAAATCCAGCGGGTGGCTATGGAGGCATGGAAATTTGGCGCCAAGGTTGTAGATCCTGCCGGTTATCCCACCAAAATTAAGGAAGTGGAACACCCATCACCTATGAGGACTTTGTGATGCAATCGTAGGCTAGGAGCAGGGCCTTGAGTCCCCTCCCCAATGATTTCCATCTCTTGCACCTTCCATTGTGACAATGTTAGAAAAAGTCAAGTAGAGGCAAGTCACCCTAAGCTGAACCTTGAGGGCTTATGTAGACGATGCATGAGTTTTTAGGAGCATTTTTGAGTTGCTAGATCTCGAACCCCCAAAACCACCTTCTTTCTTGGGCGAATTGTTGTTTCCCATTTTTACCAAACACTTAGCTCCGGATGTTGTGTTAGACCTGACCATAAGAAGGCCCTCCTTTGGTTGCCAATGGTCGCTATGAATCTGGGGGGAAGTGGCAAGGCTTGCATTGTGTAATTGATGACACCATCAAGAACCGAGTTGATCAAGGTCGAGACGTGCTTTTGGTGGTTGAGTAGAGTCACCGCCAAGTAGCCAACCATCGGTCTATCTTGTCGATCATTGGAGCAAAAGCAAAGAGGTTGAGTTTGATGTTTGACAATCGGCAAGCCCAAGTAAACTTGAGGGAGTCTCTTGTTTGCATTGAAGGAGGTCAACGATAGCATCCGAGTTGATGGCTACATGGGCACCATAGTGGACTTACAGCAGAATTAATTTGGAGGCCCATGGCTGGCTGCAAAGTTGTCGATTGGAACTTGAGTCTCAAGATGTACCGCGGATCTACCTAACTAGGATCAAGGTGTCATCGCATATTGAAAGAACATGGCATGTAGTGTATGTTGTTGGGTGTCTAATGGTCGAGTCGGACTTAATTACCGTTGCAAAACACCGCAATAAGCAAAAAGAGTTAGCATCCCTTGTCAAGCCCTCTCCCACATTTGATCCAATTTTCCATCTTAGGGGGAACCTCTAGCCACCAAGATTGATATCAAGCTATGCCAATTGACAAAATCAAAGGCTTTGGTGAAGTCGAAGCTTTAGAATGATAGAAGGCAACTTGTTGCGAGTGACGATAAGTGAACAAGCTCCATTGCTCCATTGCATGGACAAAATTCTCGTGAGATGGACCGCCCTTGATAAACCCAGGTTTGATCAACATCAACTAGCTAAGGAATATGTCGCCGAAGCCTTGAAGTTATATAATATTTGAGATTATCTTAACGGACATGGCCCTAAATTCGAGGATGGGGCTGTAAGCGCTTTTTCTTTCTTAGGAATGAGCACAATGAGTGGAAGATCAACTTGCAAGGAGTGGAAGCAATGAAGGAAACCTAAAACATCTTCCTTGACCGGATGTCTACACAATGTCGATACCCTCGCATGTGTCCAAAACCATCCCGGGAGATCACCGGCCGCGGCAGAGACACGGAAGCCCGGGGAGTGCATGCCCGCACCGCCATTGGGGGGATGCCCAGGAAGGACGGTCCCATTTCCGCGCCAGCTTTGGCGAGGGAGCACTCGGGGATCACCTTGGGCGTTCGGTTTAAACCGACTGTCGGTCGGTTTAGAAAATTTCGATTTCCAAAATTGAAAAATCGGACGGTTTGTCAAAATTACAAGAATCGACCAAATGGGTTTCGTTTTTTTCGGTTTTTAAGAAAAAACCAAACTCTGCCTCAACAAAAGGAATCCCCATGAGCACGGTGTTCATCAGGTGGGATACGCTGCATTCTGGCGGCAATGGAGTTTGAGGGAGCTTGACGACCCGGTGGTTGGCGCTCGCTCCGGCGGTCGAGTTCTTCGAGCCCAAGCCTCCACGGGTTCGCCAGAAGATGCTCGGTGGGGCTCCAATTCGTGCGCGGCAGCCGGGCAATTGGGTGCGTTACCGCCGCCGCGGTAGGGTACCGAGGGCGAGGCTCCTCGCCTCTGCTCACTGGCGCTCGGGCCGCATTCTTGCCGCCGGGCGACGTGGGTTGCGCCGCCGGCGGCCTCCTGCGCTAGCTAGGGTTAGGTTTACCGGGGTGCAGGTGGGGGCGATGCGGGATGGGGACGAGGAGTCGTCGAAAGTGCGAAGTCGAGTGGTCGGGGTGGGGCGACACGTGCGGGAAGGAATGATTCCGGTCGGTCGGGATGTGGGCTTGGTGTCCCCGTGATTGAAATTTGAATCGTCGATACGCTTAGATATTCGTTTTGATCTGTTCGTTCGGTTTCACCCCATAAACCGAATCCGAAGCCGACAACGAACTTCCCAAATGAAAAAAAACCGAACCGAAAAACTAAAAATCGATATTTGGTCGGTTTCGGATTCCTACCGGTTAAAGTGCCTGTGGGGGCTAAAGCGGTGCATGGCTAGATCTACCGTAAATGATCGACGACGCGACTAGGTCGCGAACAATCCTTGACTTGATGATCGGCGATGAGGAACCAAAAGCGAGGGTTGGGAGAGAAGGAAAAAGAGAAGATGGTAAGAAGAGGATGGCGAGGCATAGAAAGCATGAGTTGGGAGAGAAGGAAAACTTTTGGAGAAGATGGTAGAAGAGGGAGGGCGGCGCGAGGAGGATGGTGAAGAGGTAAGATTGAGTGGGGTCAACCGTGATTTTCTAGGAGGCTTCGCGAGAGAGGACAAAACTAGGCTCGTGTTCTTGTTTGTGCCTGTAATTTTCAACCTTGTCAACGGGTTAGGGGGGAGGCAAGGGAATGGGGAGGTGTGCGGCGATTGTTGCCATTGTCCATATAAAAGCATAAGCGGGTCTTTGCATGCGCCACTTTTCCCTTGTGAGGAATGGGTTCCATGGGGTAGGTTGGGCGTGCATGGGCATTAACCAAGGCGGCGGCCGCTGCCATAGTGCCATGGCGGATGACTCATCTCCGTGCGTGACGATCTCCATAGGCCCCAACTTCAAATGACCACACGCTATGACTAGGCGAAGCAACATTATTAGACGAAGCTATCACATGGAAAAGGAATGCATCGCTAGACCAAGCTTTCAACATCACCGGGAGCGGTGAGGCGTAGGAAAGGATGTTGGAAACTTGGAAGGAGTTCGAGGAGCAAGGAGAGAGGAGGGGAGATTGATGCCGTAGGAAAGTTGATGCCACGGTCGATGGCGTCCGGAAGGGAGCTACTCTTGGACGGGGATACCTAGCCTTCGGTTGCAATGTTGACGCAGCACCTTCTTTGGGATTATCAGCTATCGGGTGTCATAGAGAAAAGCTTGAGAGGAGGCAGCTCCCGTGAAGGCTACGCTAGGGGCCGGGGGTGGGGGGGTAAAGTGGTGGGCGGCGGTGGTCGAGGAGGGTGGTAGGGTTCACCGAAGTGGGTAGCCCGAGAGGCTTCCCGACACCGGAGGTCGACGCAGGCGTTTTAACGGGCTGTGGTTGACCATTTGGAGGGCTTGGGAGGCCGAACGCGAGGTTGCCCGACGGGGCGACGTGAAGCCACCCCACGGGTCGCTCTCTCGCTCTCTAAGACATCGTTCGCTCAAACTTGTTTAAGTCCATCATCGCCATCTTCACAATGCTTGAAACTAGGCAAATATCATGGCAACATCTTTCGTCTTGCAGTGTGGTGAGCTCTTTGCTTACTTTGACTAACCACCTTCCCCTATGTGATGCATGTGGTTGTCATTGTCACGCCACCTATGGTTTTTCCACCTCGTGACCTTCACTTTCTATGTGTGGGTCTTTGATGGAGTCGCCTTCATTCAGATCTTGAGGAGTTCTTTTTGTATCTCATCTTGAGGAGGTGGTCCACTTAGGACTAAGGATTCAACCATCAAGTTATATGGATTGCATAGATGGCCAACCATCTAGATGCATAGAGCTAGTATCTAGCAAGGAAAGTTTCACTATGGACTTGATGTTCTTTTTTGGTCCTTGTTCCTTACTACGACAATAATCTTCAACTCCACCATTTTTCTTGCTTAATTTCTTGACTACCCAAAAAGTCTAAGTAGGTGATGCGAAGTCGATAACTATAGTGGATCTAGGCAGTCAAGTTCTTCCCACCACCAATGCTTTTGGTTGTGTTGCCCAGATTTATTTAAGCAAATGGTGCAATCACAAGGGCACCAAGAGCGATCAACGGAGTGAAACATTGCACCAAGTTGTCATCTCCACCAAAGAGCTCAGCACTACAAAAATGGTGGACAATTAGCCAACAAGAATTGTGACCTTCTGTCACTATTGAGATGGCTTCTTAGCCCTCAATAGGCCCTTTTTCACTATGGCTCCATTAGACTTGAGCGTGTGGCGTGATGCCTCAATTGAAGATACTATTTTGTTTGAAGGTGCCTCCGATGAGAAGGATGCTAAGATTGAAACAGATGTGACAATGGAGGATCTATTGATATCAATATCCATGTAAGTGATTAAAGTAATTCTATTATTGTGACAGAGTCTACTAATGAGATCAAGGCATAATATGTTAGAATCTGATACCCCTAGTTATGCGTAGCAACTTTTAGATCTTTAAAAAGATAGCACAAATATGACACCATCTTGCAATGTATTAAAAATGATGTAATCGTATCACATAGAAAAATCGTTGAAGACAATGTTAAAAAGAAACTATGACAATAGAGTAGGTTTTGACAAAGCCAATTGAAAATTCAATAAGTACAACTCCAAAAGAGTACCAATGATTGTCACTTTGACACAACCTTACTTGACCTTCTAAGTTCCACTTATTCTTGCCTATACAACCTACTGCAACCTAGTGCAATTGGTGATCAAGATGATTTAAAATCACATACGGTTGTTTTGTTTCCTGATTTGTGTTATCTGTCCTTACATTCATACTCAGTGGCTACAAATCACTCGATTTGCTGCAATACATATATATTTATGTGATATCAAAATCACTCAGTGTGTCTGAATGGCTGAGATCACTCAAGTATCGTATAGATAGACCTTTTCTTTTATCAAATTACTAATTGACGTCCTTCTGCTTGTAGA